>JAACJO010000031.1:0-426917 GCA_013368445.1 Leucocoprinus leucothites
TCTATCCAGCGTCACTGGTTGGATCTATCACTGACACTCGTGTATCTAGTCCATCGCTTGCTGTTTGATCACTACTAATCATCAGTAATAGGCCCATACTCGGTTGAATGCTTGGCAACTCAGTAATACCCTCATGGAAGAAAACTTTTGAAATAGCTCGCGATTTGATTCGAGCCGGCTTTCATTGAAAGGGAAGTTGTTTTGGAACTCACACAATATTACTATCCGATTGTGATGCAACATCGGCTATATCACTGATGCCTGAGGCTTTGAAGACCCGTGAAGCCTGGGCGTCGCAGGTATGGTCGAAAACCCCATGGCACAAGAAGCTATCAATTTTTACCGCGAGTGTAGTCTGTTCCGTCCGGCTCCAATACTACGTGTTGCTGCTATATCGGGTCAAAAAGCGGGGAAGTCTTCCCTGACAGATGATGTAGAGTCACTTCTCGTGCACAAGTAACATATTCACGCTTCATTCCGGACTTCACGCTTATCACGCTCAACCACGCTTGGCTGCATATGTTCACACTCGGCATCATCAACTCTAGGTGCGCGTAAGTAACAGCAACACAGTGGTCCTCCTTCAAATACGAGATAGGAGCACACCATAATACTGCGGCTGCAGACTTTATTGTCTTCGCTTCTGCTCTCGATGAGAATAAAGGACGGCCAGTGATCTGGTAGATCCAGGAGGTTATGGTTTGGTGCACTATGCAGGAACCGCCATGGCTGTTGAGCCCCACCCAGTCAGTCCAGCGGTCCTGTTTCAACTAATGTTGGGAATAAAGGTGGTGCCACCCCAAAGTTAATTTACTGCCATGACTAGGCGTAACAAGTGGTATTGTGTACTGAGGCCCCGAATTGAGCGGCCAAACCCAGGCGACAGAAGAGGACATGACATGAAGGACGGCGAAATGGTGGGGCTGGGATAAGGGGACTCGGGGAGTGGCGTTAAAAATAACCAATTTGAGAGCTATGCATGCCAAAGGCTGGCTGATCCCTGCGGGAGATCGCATAATCGCCGTCGGCCGTTCGACTTTTGAGTCAGTGCTCAGCACCCTTCATGGGTGGCCTTAGGGGTTGCTGAGCCCCGTGGAGGTAAGACAGGCCACAATGTGTCGTGATCAGGTGCGCAATGATATTGGTCGTCAGCTTGGTGAATTGCGAAAATTTTGACAGTGACATAAGTAGGTCGTCTTCAATGGTCTCCAGAAAAGCTGAAAACGGACTTGCCAAGAATGCGCGAACCGCAAAGGCACAGCGTCCCATTTTCCCAAAAAGTAATTATTAATGTATTAAGGGCGAATCGAACCCTCGGCGGGTCGAGAAAGCCGGAGCCATCTATGGCAACGACTCTACCCCGTTAACGTTTAGGCGCCCAAGTAACTCCGCCTATGTAGAAGTTGTAGTAACATAGGGCTGAAGAAATGTTCATCGTAATCGCTCGGGGATACATCGCTAGTCCTAACCGAAAAAGTAAAACTCCTGAAATTCTCCTAGTACATCAGCATCATAAAGGTAGGGGCCCACAACTGTCCTTGTAACTATCGACATGTTCCATAAACACCTTCAGTGCTTTTGGAGCTTCAATATGTAGTGGCTTTTGTAAACATTATTTCGCTTGGTCGGCATACATCCGTGCACACTGTTTTGTTCACGAGATTGTGGGTGATTGCCATATGAGGTTGTGGGCCTGTAAGCAGAGTCAAATGACGAAAGAACAAGGAGGATCAGAAAAGGAAATCGGAAGGGGTGGGTGTGACAAGAGGCCCTCAGGGTATCAAGCGGGTGTAGTTGGGAGACAAAGCTGGAGGTCCACGTTGTCGAGTTTACCGGGTGCAGATGAGGCAGAATCATCACCAACGACTCTATGAAAGAGACACCCCCCAATCAGAACTACGCCAAAGCCGAAGTAAGGACCCACGGGGATTGTAATATCAATATACCTATTTCTAGGTCTCGCCTTGGGTGTACCTACCAAATGGAACACCAGATCATGCACCCTTCGCCATGAGGGGTGCAGTCTTGGGATGCATTTGCTGTGAGTTGATATTCCACACGCCTTGATTGTTTCGACTTCGCCGCATGCTGCCAAGTGTTCCTCATTCGCCTCTTGCCGAACGATGCCCTTGAATCTCCCCTCCACGGGGCCGCCTGGACGTAACTTCAACAATAAGTTATATTGCTTCACTTCATGATTAAGCGCCAGCGCAGAGGCGTACTAAAGCGAAATTTCCAGCTAACACAGAGTGCATGTTTGTGGATTGGAAAGGAGCGGAAGACGCACCTCATCGTTTAATAGACGAACAGGTCGTGAAGTGAACCTGTGTAGATAGGTCGGATAAACCTGAAAGCTAGTAAAGGATGTCAACACGTCACCCCCTACTACCCGTCCGCCTCGTAGCCACCCTTATTGGAAGCATGTGATTATTGCTATATTCAACACCGTCTCCAATCTACAGCTGTCTCTTATTCCACACCGCACACGTTTGCTTAATCAAAGCCCCAACGCAGTTCCTTTCATAAAGTGAGTTCAACTCGAGGTGCGACGAAAACCTTTGCAAGTTTCCTAACACCGCCAGGCTCTAGCGCCCCGCCCCTAATTGAGAATGGTTTTGTAACCTGAGATAGAAGCAGCTTTACGGGCAGACTTGCCAGAAAGGGAATGTAAGAATTCCTCTGTATCAGATAGGTTATGCATCTTACGATGTTATACCTAGTGATTTCTATTCTTCACAAGCACCAGTTACTTCCGACTGGAGAACATTATCGCGAATTATCTGGGAATGATGATTTCGGGATACGATTTAGTACAGTTAAGTCACGTCACCATCTCAAGTCATCCTACTGGGAGTGTTGGGGTCCATGTACGCTGCGTGTATTATCTCAATATGCTCTTGTTTCTGACGCTGTCCAAATAGTGATGAAAATCCTGTTCAGCTTTGTGGACCCGATCATCATACGCGAAGACGAATTTGAAGTACCCTATCCAAACATGGACCTACGCAAGGCTGCTTTGAAACGGTTGCTGAAGTGGCTCTGCGATCCTCTCCGTGGCGGAAATTTCCTCCTGATACATGATCTATTTTTTCGGGAGGGTCTGTCAGCGTTTTCCGAAGTCGCGGTGCAGACTTGTCTGACTATCAACCGGCTTGGTGCAGTTATTAATATTTCCTCGAGGTTGATTCGGGACAAACCTCGCCAGTCCGTCCAGGCGCTATGCAATCAGCTTGGTAGGAAATTTCCGCCTTATCGAAGAGTTCTCGCGGAGACGCTCATGGACACTCCGACTATCCTTAACAAACGCGACTTTTTCTACCTGTTACTCAGGCTCGTCATTGTGCCATGGAACAAGCTGAGAATCTCTCACCCCCAATACATTGTCACTCCCGTCGTCATATTTCTGAATTGGTGTTTAGATTCATATGCTAGGGACTGTCACATCAACTCGTACCTTCGAGATCTTCTTTGGCTAATCGCTGAGGATCGACTGGCAGGTGGTCGTCCTTCTCTTCTTTGGATTATGTCTGGCTACTGGGATCTGCTGCCCATCTCTGCAATGTTTTGGCAAGATCCACTGCAATGCCAACATATCCGAGAGCTGATCGGCAACGATGAGGCTGTCCAATACACGGAGCATGGGTCAGGGGCTTATCCACCCAATCTTCTCTTATCTCGAATGGACACTTGACAAGGAATACGAGAAGGACGGGTATGCTTCCCATGAGCCTAAATATTACTTGCCCAGAGACGCATGGGTTATTTTTCATTTGTCACAATATCTAGGGCAGCCTGTTATCACAAAGTCTTGCATCGTCATGGTCGAGTCTTACTTATACTTCTTCCAAAAGACACCGCTACTGTCAACAAAGCCAAGGTTCTACACACCCGGCCCAGTGTCAGGTGTTGATCCTCACACTGCAATGATGCATACTATAGGATCTTTCGATCATGACTGGGATCATTTTGTCAACTTGTGTAGATCGACATCTCTAACTTCGGAGCGGGGTGCTGTACTGGCGCTCCTTAGAAGTTTTGATTTCCGTTGTTTGGCCCATATCGCATCGCTTGCCGCTTCCCTTGACAGCTTTATCCAGTTGTTGAAGTGCGTTTTTGCGCGCCTATTCATGCGTATTCATCTGGATCAGGGGACTGATACTACAGATTTCACTATCATATAGACTGCGGACCAGCAGCAAGACCTTATCCGAACAAGAGCTTCTACTATGATGGACGTCCTGTTCATTGACAAAGTTAAGGGTGTTGCAGAACCGCTGGTGAGATACCTAGGTGTTTTATCAAAACACTGATGTAATAGGGGGCCTTCAGGACTTTTCGGAACTGGTATCAAGCCGTACTTTGCTAGGTAAACACTTCCAATATCCAAAGTTTGTACTTCTCGGACGAGGTCCACATACAGTCCTAGTTATTCTACTGTCTATTCCTCCGCCGCCCCAAGAGTGGGGAGTTTGGACTACAGATGTATCAGCCTACACACTCGGAATGCTTGAGTATTTCTAATGTTGCCGTCCCGTATTTTTGTCGTGTTCCATGAAATGAATATACTTTAAGCTTTCGACATACCAAAGGTCGATATCACGAGTGAAATTTGACTGGCAGACAATACTTGCGAAAGATTTAATTGTCATCTCTCGAGAATCTCTGGTCTTGAATGTATTTCTGTAACCAAAAGCTCATACGACCAGCCTTTGCTCCAGAAGAAGGATTCATGAACCACAAAGACCTAGAGGGGCATCAAAGGAGGACGTGACCAAGGGAGATGGAGTCAAGGCTTCATTATGGCTTATTGGCTTTAGTCGTTTGAATAGCTCCCCAATGGTACAACTCGATGCATGGACCTGACAGCAGGCATGAAGCTCGAACTTTTACGAACGCTTGACCCAAACCCGTTTTGAGGCTCATCGAAACCAGCTACGAATACTCCCAGCGCATCAGATCTCATCAAATCGTTGAAGTGGGGGAAAGGGTCGAAAAAAAAGAGACTGCTATCTAAAGCGAATAAAGTCAAAGACGATGGCACAGTCAAATGTCCATTATCTCTAACAAACGTAATGTAATGATTTAATTCTTCCTCCCAACGATGCGTTCCACGAAAACCTCCAGCGCGTCACGAACTTCACTCTGTGGTAGCTGTTCTAACACGTTCTTCGCTTCGTCGGCGTATGCTTGTGCGAGTTGTTTTGCTCGTGAGATTGCAGATGATTGCCGTACGAGGTTGCGAGCCTGGAGGGGGGAGCGCATCTTGATGTTTCCAACTTCGTTGCATGCCGTCGAGTTTGGTCTTGACGCCATCTGTCTCTGGCTCGATAACATCCTTCATCTGGGGTATTTCGTCTTCCATGAGGTTAGAGATAATGCTAGCAATAAGCTGTGTCATCTCATGATCTCCTAAACGCGCCAGTGCAGCAGAGGCACGTCCCAAGACGGAATTTCCACCCAACACGAGAGTTTATTGGTGAATTCGGAAGGAGCGGAGGGAGCACCTCGTCGTAGTACTGAGCCATCGATCACATCGTCGGGTAGTAGTGACGCTGTGTGCAGCATTTCCACTATTTGTGCGAGGCAGATTTGAGTGGGAAGAATAGTCGTGGGTGAATGTAAGGAGGGGGTTGTCGGTTGTGGTATTGGTGGTGGCTTCGCATTGTGAGGGTAGGGTTTCCGGTGTAAGCGTGTGCGGTCAGATGTCACGACAAAAGAGTCGTGAAACGGTTTTGTGTGATTAGGGAATCGTGGGTTGTAGTCCGTGAGGATATCTGGTGGTGAGAGTGGAATATCGAGCTCGTCCTGGCGGCCTACTGCAGCCGGGTGTGTTGATTCTCAGAGCTTGGTGCTCTAATTCTTTCCGAGACCATTTGAAGAGCATTAGATGATGAAGAGACAAGATAGAAATGAGAGTAGTGAAAGGAGGTAGTAGGTGAATAGGAAAAAAAGAAAAAGTGAAGATGAGTGGATGGTAACCTTTTCGACGTCCCCGAAGGTTCGAATTTGCGACCTATCAGTTCTCCCATCTCGGAGAACTCTTCCTATACGTACAGGGCCGGTGCGGTTGCTAGACCAAGCCGAAGGTCTGCGTTACCAGGTTTGCCGAGAGTCGCTGAACCGGATTTGGAGTCCAGCGTGTCATCCACGAGTTACAAGACGTTATTCCCCAGTCAGTCATCATCTGCGGCAGAGGAATAGTGGTGACTCACTCGAAATGCAATACCCGGATTCCTACCATATGCATAGGCAACATCCTCCCAGCTCTCGTCTTTGGTACATCCACCGAAGACAGCAGTAGAGTGTGCGGCATGCGCCCTTTGCCATGAGGGATGCAGTCTTGAGATGCATTATCTGTGAGTCGATATTCCACACGCCTTGATGCTCTCGATTTCGCCGCATGTTGTCAAGTGTTCCTCATTCACCTCTTACCAAACGACACCCTTCAGTCTCCCCCTCCACGGGCTGGAAGTAACACTGACAATAAGTCGTATCACTTCACTTCATGATTCATTAGACACGCAAGCGCAGAGGCATCCTAAGGCAAAAATTTCAGCTAACACCGAGTGTGCGTTTGCGTATCAGACAAAAGATTGTGAAATGGATCCACGCGGGGCTGACAATAGGTCGAACAGACCTCGAAGCTGATAAAGTCTATGGGATGTCAACATGTCACACCATGTCATCCCTTGTACATATGTCACACCTCGTAGTTACCCCCACTGGAAGCGTGCGGTTATTGCTATTGCTGTATTCAACACCATATCCAATCTACACACCATATCCAATCTACACACCATATCCAATCCACGACTATCTCTCATTCCACATCATACAAATTTACTTAATCAAAGCTCCAAAGCAGTTTCTTTGATAAAGTGAGTTCAACTCGGGGTGCAATGAAAACCTTTGCGAGTTTCTTAACACCGCCAGCCTCCAGCACCCCGTCCCATACTGAGAATGGTTTTGCAACCTGAGATAGAAGCAGCTTTGCAGGCAGACTTGCCAGCAAGGGAATGTAAGAATTCCTCTGTTTCGGATAGGTCATGCATCTTATGACGTTACGCCTAGTGGTTCCTATTCTTCACAAGCACCAGTTCCTTCCGATTGGAGAATATTATCGCGAATTGCCTGGGACCGATGAATTTGGAGGAGATTTTGCTAGAGTTAAATCAGGTCAATGTCTCGAATCATCTTACTGGGAGTGTTGGGGTCCATGTATGTTGCTTGTGTTCTTTCAATATGCTCTTGTTTCTGATGCCGTCCAAATAGTGATGGAAATGTCACATCTATCCATCTTAGCAGACTGGATCATCGTACACAAGGACAAATCTGAAGTTTCCTATCCAAACATGGACCTACGCAAGGCTGCTTGGAAACAGTTGCTGAAATGGTTTTGCAACCCTCTCCGCGGCGGAAATCTCCTCCTAATATTTGATCCATTCCTTGGGGACGGTCTGTCACCGTTTTCCAAGGTTGTGGCACAGACTTGTCTAACTATCAACCGGCTTGGTGCAATTATAAATATTTCCTCGAAGTCAATTCAGTACCAACCTCGCGAGCTGATCCAAGCACTATGCAATCAGCTTTTCAGGAAATTTCCGCCTTATCGAAGGGTTCTCACAGAGACGCTCGTAGACACTCGGACCATCTTTAACCAAAAACCCGACTTTTTCTACCTACTCCGTACGCTCATCATTGTACCATGGAACAAGCTGAGAATCTCTCACCCCCAATACGTTGTCACTCCCATTGCCATATTTCTGAATTGGTATTCAGATTCATATGTGAGGGGGCATGGCATCGACTCATACCTTCGAGATCTTCTTTGGCTAATTGCTGAGAATCAGCTGACAAATAGTCCTTGTCTTCTTTGGATTATGTCTGGCTACTGGGATCCACTGCCAATCTCTGCAATGTTTTGGCGAGATCCACTGCAATGCCAACATTTCCGAGAGCTGATCGGCAATGATGAGGCTACTCAATACACGGAGGCCATTCTTAGCATAAGGTTGCAGGGCATCCACAACCGTCACCCGGACTTATTCAACTTGGATGAACAGTGGTCAATAGAAGATGACTTGAAACATATTGCGAGGGTGATATCCGGCGTCGACACGTTCATTGAACTTCTGACCCGATTTGTTGAATTTGGTACTCCTGATGGTCCCTGCAAGAGGCTAAAGAAGTGTCTTGCATATATCAGCGATTCCCCTTGTTCTACTCTTGAATCCCCATTCAAACCGCTCATTCACTTTTACAATCAGCTCATGTCTGATATGCCCTCCCAATTTTTCCCACATGCCATCCATGTATTGGAATGCCTATATGAAGATCCTCCAGAGCTACCAGTACCCTCTCGTATTGCACACTTGCTGTGCATAAATCAGAGGCTTATCCACCCAATCTTCACTTATCTCGAATGGACACTCGACAAGTCTACTTCCTATGAGCCTGTATATGGGTTGCCCAGAAATGTACGGGATATTTTTGACCTGTCACATGATTTAGGGCAGCCTGTTATCACAAGGTCTTGTATGGTCATGATTGAGTCCTACTTATACTTCTTCCAACAGACACCACTACTGTCAACAAAGCCAAGGTTCTACACATCTGGCTCAGTGTCAGGTGTTGGTCCTCGCGCTGCTATGAGATGTAGCGTAGGATCTTTCCGTTATGGATGGGATCATTTCATTCGCTTGTGCATATCGGCACCTCTAGCAGAGTGGGATGCTATACTAGCTCTCCTTAGGAGTTTTGATTTCTGTTGTTTGACCCATATCAAGTTGCTTGCCGGTTCCCTTTTTAACTTTGCCAGGTTTTTGAAGTGGATTCTTGTGTGTCTGTTCATGCATATTTATCTGGATCAGGGGACTGATCCATTGTCATATAGACTGCAGACCAGCAACAAGACATTATCCGAACAAAAGCGACCACTATGATGGACATCCTGTTCATTGACAAAGTCAAGGGTGTTGCAGAACCGCTGGTGAGATACCTAGATGTTTTATCACAACACTGATGTAAAAGAGGGGTTTTCAGGACCTTTCAAAACTGGAACTGGGCCATTATGTGGATTATGAATACTTCCAATATCCCAAGTTTGTACTTCTTGGACAAGGTCCACACACCGTCCTAGTCATTCTACTGCATATTCCTACCCAAGACAAGGAAATTTGGTATAAAGTCTCGGACGTGTCAGTCTACACACTCGGAATGCTTGAGGATTTCTAATATTGTTGTCCTATATCTTTGTTGTGTTCCATAATATGAATATATGTTAAGCTTTCGACATACAAAAGAGCAATACCGCGAGTGAAAGTTGACTGGAAAATGATACTTGCGAAAGGTTGGATTGTCATCCCTCGAAAATCTCTGGTGTTCAATGAATTTGTATAACTGAAAGCTCATACAGTCACTTGTAACCTGAGAAAAAAGTTTCATGGGCAAAGACCCAGAGGCACATCAAGGGAAGGGGAGGTCAAGGGAGGGGGGATGAGGCCTCATTATGGCTCATTGGCTTTGGTTGCTTGAATGGCACCCTAGTGGTACAGCTAGATACATGGATCCTGCAGCAGGCATGATGCTCGAACTTTCATGAACGCATAGCCCAAACCTGCTCTGAAGCTCATCGAAAACCATGAAATACTCCCAGTGCATAAAGCTCATTAAATCATTACAGTGGAGGGAAGGGTCCAAAAAATGCTGCTATCTAATACGAATAAATCAAAGACAATGGCACAGTCGAGTGTCCGTAGTCTCTTGCGGGTGTAATGTAATGATTTATTTATTTCTCCCAACGACGCATTCCGCGAAAACTTCCAACGCATCACGGGCTTCACTGTGTGGTAGCTCTTGTAACACGTTCTTCGCTTCATCAGCCTATGCCTGTGCGAGTTGTTTTGTTCGCGAGATTGCGGATGATTGGTGTATGAGGTTGCGAGCCTGGGAGGGAGAGCACGTTAGATGGCGAGGAAATAAGATAGATATATAGGAGGCAGTGAGTGATAGGAGGAACTGGGATGAAGGGGACACTGACCTTTTCAACATCCCCTGAAGACTCGAATTTGCGACCTATCAGTTCATCCATCTCGGAGAACTCTTCCCATGGTGAGAGCCGGTGCAGTTGCCAGACCAAGCTGAAGATCTGCATTTCCGGGTTTGCCAAGAGTCGCTGAGGTGCATTCGTAGTCCAATACGTCATCCACGAGCTACAAAGAGGTTTGTGCGTGAGTGAGAACCGTGAGCTATGTCAGAGGGAAAGTGATGACTCACTTGGAACGCAATACCAAGATTCCTACTATATGCGTAGGCAACTTCTTTCCAGATCTCGCCTTCAGTACATCCCCGAGGACAACAGCGGAGCACGCGCCCTTCGCCATGAGGGATGCCGTCTTGAGATACGTTTTCTGTAGGTAGATATTCCATGCGTCTTGAGGCTTCCGACTTCGTTGCATGACGTTGAGCTTGGGTCTTGGCGTCATCCGCCTCCGGCTGGATAACATCGTTCCTCTGTAGTATCTCCCCTTCCACAAGATTAGAAATGATACTAGCAATAAGCTGCATCACTTCAAGATCTCCTAGACGCGCCAGCGCAGCAGAAACACGTCCTAGTGTGAAATTTCCGCCCAACACGGAGAGTTTGTTGGTGAACTGGGAAGGAGCGGAAGGAGCACTACGTCATAGTGCTGAACCATCTATCACATCGTCGTGTAATAGCGACACTGTGTGTAGCATTTCTACGATTTGTGCGAGGCGGATTTGGGTGGAAAGAATAATCGTGGGTGGTAGGGGTTGTCGGTTGTGATATTGGCGGCGGCCTCACATTGTGAGGATACGGTTTACGGTGTGTGCGCGGGCAGTCAGAGGTCACGACAAAAGAGTCGTCAAATGATTTTGTGTGATTAGGGAATCGTGGGTTGTAGTCCGTGAGGATATCTGGTGGTGAGAGCGGAATATCGAGCTCGTCCTGGCGGCCTCCAGCAGCCGGGTGTGTTGATTCCCAGAGCTTAGTGTTCCAATTATTTCCGAGACCATTTGTAGCTTGTGAAAGGAGAAGAACGAGAAGGGGTCATATCTGTTTGGAAGGGTGGTGGAAATAATATTGCGAGAGTTCTGTGAGAGCGGGATGACCCGAGCCTAGCAGATCAAAAAGGTCCATGCACAGAGATTTGAGATGAGGAGCAAGAATCACAAAAGGATCTAGCCTGTGTCGTTTCTCAGCACAAGAGCTGAATCTGCGAAGAGCCAAGGCGCAGCGGAACATAACTTGCCATGTGACTGAATTTTCAACCCGCCGTTCCCCACCCGTCCCGATCTCTACCACGCTCCCCTTTTGGTCATCGGTTTACCGCGTTTGGTCAGCTGCGACTTGGCACTTTTAACAAAACTTCGTTTCATGTTCCGTCTCCATCATCGCGCAGCTGTGTTCAAACCCAAAATTTCACAGAAAACACTTAATAGCCAGGCCTTGACAATGGTTCAAGTGATAGTGCTTGATGCCCTCATCCTCTTTTCCTCCTTGTGCACTGGTTCACACACTGCGGCTGGGCTGCATCTCGTTCTCGTCGCTGGCATCGACTGATTTGATTTTTTCTTCATACATCTTCACATCACAACCCCCACAAGACTCTATTAACTCGGTTGATTTTGGCTCGTACTATTCCAACTCAGAATCGGATACGGATCATTCGACGACTCATCTTATCCCTGGCTCTCATGATCGTTCGAGCGGTAATGGCAGCGGGACGGATAGCGATACCTTGGCCGCTTCTTCGGCGCAGAGCTTGGAATATGTCAGTCGAGAGGAGAGTACATGATGATCTCGGAAATCGACATGATGACTGAAATGTTACCAGGACGCTACCCAGCACATCTGAATGATGACTTGATTTATCCTCCCTTGTAAACTCATCTCGTTCCCACCTGCTGATCAGTTAATTTCTGACATTATCGCACAGACCAGACAGTTCAGTTCCAAGGTCTACACTTCCTCACAGAGCTTCCCACCTGGTACCACCACCAACTTCCATCCTCAAACCTCCATCATCTCGGTTCCCCGGTTCGCCAGGCATATCTCCTTCACCATCAATATGCCGCAGTCCACCCCATCAACTTACTTGAAGAATATCTCCATCCTACCACCGCTGAACTCTCCATTCCTCAATTCTCCCTGGATATTGAGTTATGTTCAACCTTCGAAAGCAGAAACGGGTGTACTGGAGACGATTGAACAGCTGATTGAGCAGAGGAGGACGTGGTTGAATGGTGATTTCGTGGCGAGTGTGTATGCAGTTGTTGATTTTTGGAGTGTTTGTGAGCGGGCATGGGGGGTTGAGGATGGGATATTGTGTGTACAGGCATTGGTGAGTACCAGTGTTGGTGTTATGAGTGATCTGGGAAGCTGATTTGTTTGCGTATCATACTATGCTGCGGTGTCGTTGTTCTTTTCGTGGTTTTCTCTTGCAAATTTGTGGTTGACGTTCAGTGTTATTATCGATTTGTTGCCTTGGTAAAGGATTGTATTCTGGAACATTGTTGTCGTTCGTACCTCTTTCGTTTCGCCTCTATCCCCCTTGCTGATCTGGTGATAGATTCATTAGATCAATGCAGCCGTCAAGTGGATATACATTTGTGCTACGGCTCTACAGGTGAGCTCCTTAACTAACTTCTTTCTCACCTCCGGCCACAGTGCTCGCCCTGCACTTCAGTTCATCCTGGCCCTTGATAATCGACCCAAGTCCGAAAAGCTTGCATATACGGTTATGATGTGGATATATGTAGTACTGACGGTGTACCTATTAGTGTGTTCGCTCTGGCTGACAAGCTCGTCATTCGCTGTATGTATATTCCGTTTGTGCTCGAATGAACCAGACTCCCGTTTGTCCCCAAGGCCCAATAGACTGGATCACAGACGTGTCGGTTTACACACTCGGGATGCTCAAGGATTTCTAATATTGTCGTGCCGTATCTCTGTTGCGTTCGATGACATGAATATATTTCCAGCTTTCGACATACAAAAGAATGATACCGCAAGTGGGGGTTGACTGGCAAACAATACTGAATTGTCATCTTTCGGAAATCTCTGGCCTTAAATGGATTTCCACAACAAAAAGCTCATACGATCACTCGTCGCTCAAGAAAAAGGGTTCATGAACCAAAGACCCAGGGGCGCATCAACAGAGGGGGGGAGGGCGGTCCAGGGAGAAGAGTCTAGGTATCATTATGGCTCAATGGCTTCAGTTGCTTGAATGGCACCCTAGTGGTAGAGCTTGGTACATGGGCCAGGCAGCAGGCACGAGGCCCGAATTTTCACGAATGCATGACCCAAAACCGCTTTGAAGCTCATCGAAACTAGCCACGAACTACTCCCAATGCATCCAAATTCGTTAGTGGGGGCAAGGATCCAAAAAGAAGGCCTGCTATCTAATGTGAATAAAGTCAAAGACGATGGCACAATCAAATGACCATTATCTTCAATAAATGTAATGGAATGGTTTAATTCTTCCTTCCAACGACGCGTTCCGCAACAACATCCAACACGTCGCGGGCTTCACTATGTGGTAAATCTTGTAACATATTCTTCGCTTTGTAGGCGTATGCTTCTGCGGGTTGTTTTGTTCGTGAGATTGCGGATGATTGGTGTACAAGGTTGCGAGCCTGGAGGAGAGCACGTGTTAGATGGTGAGGAAACAAAGTAGATACAGGAGCAGTGGAAGGATGCAGTGAGTGAATGGGAAAATAAAAGGAAGGGGAATGCTGACCTTTTCGGCGTCCCCTGAAGACTCGAACTTTTTGCAACCTATCAGTTCTCCCATCTCGGACAACTCTTCCTATGCGTACAGGGCCGGTGCGGTTGCTTGACCAAGTCGAAGGTCTGCATTACCAGGTTTGCCGAGAGTTGCTAAAGCGGATTTGTAGTCTAGCACGTCTTCCACGAGCTATGGGATATTGTTCCTCGGTCAGTCATCAGCTGCGGCAGAGGAATAGTGGTGACTCACTTGAAATGCAATGCCCGCATTCCTACCATATGCGTAGGCAACCTCGTTCCAGATCTCGCTTTTGACACATCCACCGAGGACGACAGCAGAGCGTGCGACGCACGCCCTTCGCCATGAGAGATGCAGTCTTGGGATGCATTTTCTGTGAGCCAATATTCCACACGCCTTGATACTTTTGATTTCGCCGCATGTTGTCAAGTATTCCTCGTTCGCCTCTTGCCGAATGATGTCCTTTAGTTTCCCCCTTCCACGGGGCTGGAAGTAACAGTGACAATAAGTTGTATCGCTTCACTTCATGATTCACTAGACGCGCCAGCGGAGAGGCATCCTAAGGCAAAATTTCCAGCTCACATGGAGTGTGCGTTTGTAGATCGGACAAAAGACTGTGAAATGGATCTGCATGAGGCTGACAATAGGTCGAACAAACCTGAAAGCTAATAAAGGATGTCAACATGTCACTGCCTGTCACGCCTCAGAGCTACCCTTACTAGAAGCGTGTGATTATTGCTATTACTGTATTCCACACTGTCTCCAATCTACGACTGTCTCTCATTTCACATCATACACATTTGCTTAATCAAAGCTTCAAAGTAGTTTCTTTGATAAAGTGAGTTTAACTTGGGATGCGATGAAAACCTCTGCGAGTTTCCTAACACTTCAGGCTCCAGCACCCCATCCCTTACTGAGAATGGTTTTGCAGCCTGAGATCGAAGCAGCTTTACAGGCAGACCTGCCAGCAAGGGAATGTAAGAAATTCCTCTGTTTCAGATAGGTTATGCATCTTATGACATTATGCCTAGTGGTTTCTATTCTTCGCAAGCACCAGTTACTTCCGATTGGAGAATGTTATCGCGAATGGTCCGGGACTGATGAATTCGGGGAACAATCTCGTATAGTTAAGCTGGGTCAACATCTTAAATCATCCTACTGGGAGTGTTGGGGTCCATGTACGCTGCTTGTGCTATCTCACTATGCTCTTGTTTCTGATACTATTTTGATTAGTGATGGAAAACCTGTCAGGTTTATTTCTCTTTACGAAACCAAACCCGATCATCATACGCAAGGACGAATTTGAAGATTCCTATCCAAATATGGACTTACGCAAGGTCACCTGGAAACGGTTGCTGAAGTGGCTTTGCGATCCTCTCCGCGGCGGAAATCTCCTCCTGATATTTGATCTATTCCTTGACAGTCCGTCAGGGTTTTCCAAGGCCGCGGCACAAACTTGTCTGACTATCAACCGGCTTGGTGCAATGATTAATGTTTCCTCGGGATCAATTCAGCTCGGACCTCATGAGCTGGTTCGAACGCTGTGCAATCAGCTTTGTAGGAAATTTCCACCTTATCAGAGAGTTCTCGCGGAGACCCTCATGGACACTCCTACCATCTTTAACAAATTCGACTTTTTCTACCTGCTACGCAGGCTCATCATTGTCCCATGGAACAAGCTGAGAATCTCTCACCCACAATACGTTGCCACTCCCATTGTCATATTTCTGAATTGGCATACAAATCCATATACTGGGGAAGGTGGCATCGACTCATACCTTTGAGATCTTCTTTGGCTAATTACTGAGGATCAATTAACAAACAGTCGTCCTTGTCTTCTGTGGGTTATGTCCGGCTACTGGGATCCTCTGCGAATCTCTGCAATGTTTTGGCAAGATCCGCTGCGATGCCAACATATCCGAGAACTGATCGGTAATGATGAGGCTACTCGATACACGGAGGCCATTCTCAGCATAAGATTCCAGGGCATCCGCAACCATCACCCAGACTTATTTGACCAGGATGAACAGTGGCCATTAGAGGGCGAGTTGAAGCACATTGCGAGGGTGATATCCGGCATCGACATTTTCATTGAACTTCTAACTCGATTTGTTGACCTTGGTGGTCCTGATGGTCTCCGCGAAAGGCTAAACAAGTGTATCGCATATATCAGCAATTCCCCTTGTTCCACTCTTGAGTCCCCAATCATGCCTCTCATTCACTTTTACAATCAATTCATGTCCGATATACCCTCCCAATTTTTCCCCCACGCCATCCATATATTGGAATGCCTATACAAAACTCCGGACTTACCAACACCCTCTCGTATTGCACACTTACTGTGCATAAATCAAAGCCTTATCCACCCAATCTTCTCTTATCTGGAATGGACACTCGACAAGGTATACAAGGACAGGTATGCCCTCCGTGAGCCTAGGTATGCCTTGCGCGGGGAAGCAAAAGTTATTTTCGATCTGTCGCAATATTTAGGGCAGCCTGTTATCACAAGGTCTTGCATCGTCATGATCGAGTCCTACTTATACTTCTTCCAAAAGACACCACTACTTTCAACAAAGCCAAGGTTCTACACACCCGGCTCAGGGTCAGACATTGATCCTCGCGCTGCTATGATGTGTACTATAGGATCTTTCCGTGGTGACTGGCGTCATTTTATCCACTTGTGCTTGGTGGCACCTCGAACGGAGCAGGATGCCATACTAGTGCTCCTTAGGAGTTTTGATTTCCGTTGTTTGGCCCATATCGTGTCGCTTGCCACTGATGTTCGCTCGTTTACCAAGTTTTTAGACTTGGTTCTTGTGTGTCTATCTATGCATATTCATATGGACCAGGGGACTGATCCACTGTCATATAGGCTGCGGACCAGCAGAAAGACCTTATCCGAACAAAAGCTACCACTATGATCGACCTCCTGTTCATTGACAAAGTTAGGGGTGTTGCAGAGCCGCTGGTGAGATAACTAGATGTTTTATCACAACACTGATGTAACAGGGGGGCTTTCAGGACCTTTCGGAACTGGTATCAAGTGATCCATTGTTATATAAACACTTCCTATATCCCAAGTTTGTACTTCTCGGACAAGGTCCACATACAGTCCTAGCTATTCTGCTGTCTTATCATCCCCAGGGCTTGTCAGAAGGTTGGTTTGAACATGTGTTGATCTATACACTTGGGATGCTTGAGGATTTCTAATATCCTTGTCTCGTCCCTCTGTTGCATTGTATGATATATGAATATATTTCCAGCTTTCGACACACAAACGGGCGATGCTGCAAGCAAAAGTTGACTAGCAGACGATACTTACTGAAGACAATTAATAATTGTCATTGCTAGAAAATCCCTGGTCTTGAATGTATTTCCGTAAAGCTCATATGATCACCTGTCGCTCAAGAAAAGGATTTGTGAACTGTGATGACCCAAAGGCACATTAAGGGAATTGGGGGTCCAGGGAGGAGTCAAGGCCCAGTGATGGCTCATTGGCTCCCATTGCTTGAATAGCTCCCTAGTGGTACATCTCGGTACATGGGCCCAAATTTCCTGCATGCCACAAGCCCACTTTAAAACTCACCGAAAACCACGAAACACTCCCAACACATCAAAACTCATTAATCATGAAAGTGGGGGGGTCCAAAAAAAACTATCTAATATGTCAAAGATGATGGCACTGTTATGATGACGCCGGCCCGGTCCTAAGCTGGCGCGATAAGTATCGAGTTGATCTTATCAAAGGGGACTCCTTCTCGGTAAGCGACAAAGTCGTTTACTAAGTCAGAGTTATAATACGGCAATTATAGAGTTAAGACTTTTAGTAATTGAGATCTTAGAGTTTAAGTTCAATTCGACTTTGTATAGATAAAGGCTCGTATTGAGTCTCCACCTAACCAAGTAGAAACGATGTTTCTCCTTGGTAGATGTCGACGACTTATATACGATACAAGTCAGTATCTATTATTAACTAGGGCTAAGGGCTTCTAATGAAAGAAGAGAAGCATACAGCTTCCTTAACGCTAATTAAACTATATAAGACACGATCTGTCAAAGAAGCTTTAGAAGTTCTTCTAAAGAAGTTCTTCTTTGATCATATGATCGATCACAAGGTAAGTCCAAATATAGCGCAGCTATATTTAACAATCACATGTCATCAAAATACAAACAAAACCAAACAAGTCATAACCAGGCAAAATAAATGAGTCAAAACAAACGAGAAAATACAAGAACGAATAAGAAGAAGACATAATTGCGATATTACTTAAGTAAAGCTAATATCGACTTCATATTATAGATGGAACAAATGCTAGATATAATCAATATACATAACATTATCCCTTTCCTAGCTAAGATGTCCACATCTTAGTAACTATCTAAGTCACTAAGGTAAATTACCTTCACCGTCTATGTTGAAGTTGGCTTCATCATCGTAATGAGATTCGTAATTGCCATCTTCGTATGGGGGTGTAAGGGGGCGTTCTCCTTCATAGATGCGAGAAGTTCGACCGTGATGGGGACGTCCGCTCGGACTGCATCCTCGATGGTTTGGATGGGAGGAACGGACTGAGGTCTGGAGACGACCATACTGTCTTCCTCGTGGTGCAGGTTTACGACCTCGTCGCGGCGTAAGAGTAGGGTTGTAGGTTGGGCCGAGGGAGGTGGTGTTAACGGCTGTGGATGTTGGATTATGTCGTTCGGATCGAAGTCCGACGGCATCGGTGATGGGGGTGCTGTGATTGCCGGTTGGTATGCCGGACTGTCGGGGCTGTATTCTGGCAGATCCGGAGATGGACTGCAGAGCAAGAGCCTTGGCGGCATCGACTCCTTCGGTAATTGAAAGTGCTGCCAGGGCGACTGGGGGTAGATCCCGTCGAGCAATTCCTTTATAAGGATTTCGGGAACAATACTTGGTGAAATGGCCGGGGGCGAAAGTGTCGCACCAGGTGCAATGATATCTTGGGCAAAGCGTCTTGATATGACCCATTCCGAGACATATGTCGCAGGTTCGACTAGTACGTCCAGAGCAAGTCGCATCTCGATTGGTATTTCGAGGAGGCTCGTTAGTAGGCATTGAAGGGGGTGTATTCAGTAATATGGCATTGTGTGTAGCCACATCATGACGTTGTTGAGGTTTGACGCTAGGTGGGGGAGTTTTTCCCTCGTCATCAGCTGAGGCGCACTCAGAATTCTGTGCACGTCGCTCTGGAGCTTGTTGACACTTGAGCGTAGCGAAGTAATCTCCGTCCGGGTCGGTGCGTTGGATGCGTTGGACGATGTTCTGAGTATAGGGACCCCTAGGGATATGGCGTGCCAGGTTACTAAGATGGAAGTCCATTTCTTCCTGGAGACGCTTGTATTCACTTCTTGCAGAAGCAAGAGCATCAATCCGATTCCCGATGTTGTAGACATATGAAGTGAGTCTAGGATTGCTGCCGTAGGCGGACAGAAAGTCAACGGCTGTCTGTTCTCGAAGAAATGCTCGTCGTAGGGTGGCATTCTCTTTATAGGGTGAAGAGTTTTCACCGCTAGTGTCTCCGCCTGCACTATCTCCGGCAGGGGATTTGGTGCCTTGTTCTTGCGATGAGGCAAGACCAGGACTTTCTTCAACCTTGTTCGCATCGTCGATGGTGTTGGTCGGTGTAGTAGGAGGGGTAATAGGTGAGGGTGATTCGCAAATAATAGTTCCAAAGACTGGTACTGTTGGTTGTTCACTGACTTCTGAAGTAGTCATTGAAGCTGGGGAATGTTAAGAGAGATTGTGTTGGCTTTTATAGTCTTGAATTATTTCTTTTGAATTTTCAAGATTTTTTTCTGGTTCCCATGAGTCTTCAGTTGGTCCGTATCCTTTCCAACGAATTAGGTATTCTATTTTTGTTCCAGAATGTAGTCTGCGAGTTCTATGGTTTAGGACTGCTTCGACTTCGTATTGTTCTTCTCCTGAGACTAGGACAGGTGGTGGTTTAGGGTTGTGTTTACCATAAACGTCATTCTCAGTTACTGGCATGAGAAGTAAAGCGTGGAACTTGTTGTGAATCTTCCATTTTTGTGGTAGTTTGAGTTCGTAGTTGACTGGAGAGGTCTTTCTAATAATAGTAAATGGACCTTCTCTTCTTTGATTAAGCTTCTTAGAAGCATAGGGTAAAGGAAGATTTCGGTTATCTAACCAAACTCGGTCTCCTACTTTGAATGGTGTCCATGGTTGGTTCTTTCTTTGAGCCATCATGAGACGTGTTCGTTCATGTGCCTCTAACGCTGCTTCTCGGACTTGTTCCAAGAATAGAGACTTCTCATTGATAGAAGGTGTGTCTGTCTCTATGTCTGAGATAAACGCTTGTGGGTTATATCCTAGGATTAATTTGTATGGTGAGTGTTTTCTTCCAGAATGGGGTTTCGTATTGTGTACAAATTCAATCATTGGAAGTGCTCATTTCCATATGGTTGGGTTTTGTGATGTGTAAACTGCTAAGTAAAACTCGATTTCTTGGTTGTACCTTTTGGTAGTTCCGTCTGTCTGTGGATGGTATGCTGTAGACAGGGCTGGGGTAATATTGAGTTTTTTGTATAGTTTTTGCATTGATTTAGCAGCAAATCGTGGATCTCGATCTGAGATTATTTTATTGGGTGTTCCGTATTTCGAAAATACTTTGTCAATAAGAATTTCAGCAATGCCATCAGCATTTACTGTTTTCTTTGTTGGAGTTAGGATTATCCCTTTCGTAAGTCCATGGTCCACTATGGACAATATACAATCATATCCATTGTCAGGTGGTAGATCTGTGATAAGATCCATAGATATTTGGGAAAAGGGCCTTGTAGAAGAAGGGCCTTTAATCGGTTGCATTGGTGGTTTAACTGGATGATGATTGATTTTGTACTGTTGACAAATAGGGCATCCTTTCACGTAGTTCTGAACATATGTGTTCATTCCAGGCCAGTAAACTAATTTAGATAGTTTACGGAACGTTTCAGCTGTTCCTGGGTGTCCTGATGTCTCGTGATTATGTACACGTTGTAGAAGTCTTCTTTTTAGTTCGGCATCTTCAGGTATCACATGTCTTCCCTGATATTTATAAATGCCATCATCTTCTGTGAATCTTTCAGATGGGTTGATCTTCTTTTGTTTATTTTTAATTTCTTCTTTAATTTCCTCAGAAAGGAAGTTAATGAATTTTTCTGATGGTATCGCAACTAGATCTTCGTTATCCTTTCCATCTGGGACTAGGTCTGGTCTTCTACTCAATGCATTGGCAAGAGTATTTTTGTTACCAGCTAAGTGCTTTATGGAGTAATGGAAGCGTGTCATATATAGCATCCATCTAGCTTGTCTTCGATTTAATTGTTGTGGTTCTCGCCATCTGGTGAGATTCTCGTGATCAGACCATATGATGATAGGGTGTGCTGATCCTTCAAGGTAGTGTCGCCATTCCTTTAGTGCTCTAATAATAGCAAGGAATTCTTGGTCAGACACATGATAGTTTCGTTCCGCAGGGTTGAGGGTTTGTGAATAATAAGCCACAGGGTGCTTATCTCCATTTGAATCTCTTTGGAGTAGTACTGCACCAGTAGCAAATGTGGAAGCATCACATTCGATTTCGAATGGCTTTGATTCGTCAACTATTTGAAGTATAGGTTGCTTAAGGAATTGTTCCTTGAGCTTCTCAAAGCTTTTCTGTGCTTCTGAGTTCCATTCGAATTTCGTTGTTTTACGAAGTAATGCGTTAAGTGGTTGTGCGATAGCTGAGAAGTTGTGAATGAATTTGCAATAGAAGTTGCAAAATCCAATGAATTGTCGGATATTTCGGACAGACTTGGGTACAGGCCAATCCTGTATTCCCTTAAGTTTAATAGGGTCCATCTCGATAGAGTCAGGAGTTATGATAACTCCGAGGTACTCTAGGCGTTGCTTTTCGAATTCGCATTTCTCAGTCTTTAAATACAACTCGTTCTGTTGTAGAATCTTCAAGACTTGTTTAGTAAGTCTTTCGAGTTGTTCCTTTGTTTTTGCATGGATAAGAATGTCATCCATGTAAATAATAACTCCGCCTTTCTCAGTAAGGTCTTTAAAGATGTGATCCATCATGGATTGGAAGGTAGCAGGGGAATTTGTCATTCCAAAGAACATAACTGTGGGTTCATATAACCCATTTGGAGTGCGGAATGCCGCTTTCCATTCATGTCCTTCATGGATTCGGACATTATTATATCCTAGTTGGACATCTAACTTGGTGAACCAATTAGATCCTTTGAGTTTATCCATGATTCGTGATATGCTCGGTATTGGGTGAGCATTCTTTATTGTATTCTTGTTAAGGAATCGATAATCTTGGCATGGACGTAAGTCTCCTCCTTTCTTTCCTACAAAGAAGAAAGAAGAGGCCATTGGTGATTTAGATTTCCGAATATATCCCTTTCGTAGATTTTCGGAAATAAACTTGTCAAGTTCAGTCCTTTCCTGAGGTGTCAGGTGATAAACTGGCATTCGTTTGGGTTCAAATTCAGGTATAGTCTCGATTTTATGATCCCAAGGATGTCTGGGTGGTAATTTCTCAGATTCATCTTTGTTGAAGACTTTGAGAAACTGATGAAATTTCTTTGGTACGGCTTTCACAGGGTCTGATTCCTTTTTAGGTTTAGTAGCCGAGTTGTGAAGTTGTTGTGACATGTTAGACTTCACGTTGATTTCATAATACAATTGATTGATGGAGTCAGTTTTTGCTTTGGTTAATTTGATTGTATAAGAATTTTCATCTCGCCAACATAATGACAGTTTCTGCCAATCAACGTCGGGATTGAATCTCTTTAACCATGTGATTCCTAAGAATAGTTGGTTTGATCCAAGTTTGACTATTCTTGGTGAGATCGTCATAATTTTGTTGTTCACTTCTATTTTTAATTTTGTATAGTGAGTACAACTTCCTGATAGGTTCTGTGTTCCATCGGCGTTACGGATTTTGATTGCCTTTTTCATTTTGAATTTTGGCAAGTTGTAGGTATCGACTAGTCGTGGGTCGATAAATTCTCCACTAGCTCCTGAGTCTAGTAGTGCTTGTAGATTGTGTTTTGCTCTAGTTGTATGGAGCAATATTGGTACATGTACTGTTAATCCTTTGTTTGATTGAAGATCGATGATGTCTATCTGATCTTCGTGAGTACTCAAAAATTTTCATTTGAGTATTCTTGAAACGGGTCATCTTCATCACTAATTTGTTCTATTTCGTAAACCATGGCGTCTGGATCTTTCCTTTTAGGTTTGAAAGGTCTACGATTCCCTTGTTTCGGTTTGGACTGGGACTTCTGCGTCTGCTTCGATCCCATGTTTGTCTTTCCTCTTGACTTAAACCAAACCTTCCTTGCTGGACAAGATTTAGCGAAATGTCCTTTCTTGTGGCAGAAGAAGCATTCTCCTCTCTTGAGTGCAATTCTTTGTTCGTCGGTGAGAACGTTATTGATGATGTGGGAGTATAGTGACCCATAGACATCTCTGTCTGTGTTGCTTGGTCCTTCATTGTATGTTTGGTTGATGTCTTCTCCTTCACTCTCCTCCTCTTCAGGATTATCATCATCCTCTGCGCCAAGTTTGTATATACCTCCGTCGTCTGCTTCCTGATCATCTTCGATTGATAATCGGTATATTCCTCTTGATATTCTGTCAATGTCCATGTCCCACTCGGATCGTCTGGGTCTAGATAGGGGTTGATTATAGACGTCATTATATCGTGGTTGGGATCCGTGCTGTCTACTATTCTTTTTGGTCTTTCTTGATCTGTTTGAAGATCCTGGATTAGAATTTCCAATGCAGTATCTCTTTTGCTCTTGGACAACTTTGTATGCCTGTCTTGCAGCTGTTTTCCATTCTGCGAGGGTTTGGGGGTCAGCTCGGATTGCTTCGAATCTGACGTCGTTGTCAAGTCCTTCGGCGAAGTAGGATCGGAGAGAAGTGCTGTCAGTAAGTCCTGCACGTGAGGCAAGGATGGAAAAATTGGCGATGTATTCTTCGATGTATTTGTTTCGTTGTCTATAATAGCGGAGCTCTCTCTCAGCCTCAAAGCTCTGTTGTGTTGGAGCAAATGACTGTTCGAGCGCATTCTTGAATTCATCGAAGGTGTGTGGGGTATATCCTGCTTGGGTAGCTGCAGTTGCTTGACTAAGTCTGTAATCCTGTTGCCATAACTTGGCAGCTCCATCGAGTAATCCAAGGGTGTAGTTGATTCTTGATTGGTCATCTGTGACACCATATGAGTCGAAGTAGAGTTCGACTTCGGCCATCCATGGTCTGTAATAGCTTGGGTTGCCATCAAACCTGTTGGGCTTTGGATACTTAAGCTGGAATCCTGCTTGAGGTTGTGCCATTGGGTTTGGCGGGGGGTTTGGATTAGGATTTGGTGGTCCTCCTCCTGGTCCTCCTGGTCCTCCTGGTCCTCCTGGTCCTCCTGGTCCTCCAGGCGGATTACCTCCAGGACTTGGTGGTCCTCCTTGTGGATTTGGTGGCGGCGGTGTGGGGCTTCTTCGATTTGAAGAACCTCCTATGTTGGTGACAATTGCCTTTGCTTTCCCTTTTGTTTGGGTGTTAGTGGGTATGGTGATGGTGGTACTGGCTGTAGTAATGTTGGGATTGGTTGTTGGTAAGGTACTGGTACTGGCAATACCGGTGGGGGAATTGGTAAAGCTAAAGGGGATAGGGTTCGTAATGGGACTGAGGAACCTTGGGCTATGTCCAAAGGCTGGGCTCGAGGAGTAAGAAGGGGGTCTATCAAGTCTGGGTTTCTCTGGGGATTTAAGTTTGAGATTATCGATTGCCCTTGCGAGTGCTTCTGCTTCCTCTTCTGTTCGATTTCCTTCAGATTCTTGTTGGCTTCTTCCTCCACTATCTGTTCCTTCTTCGTCTTCTTCTTCGTCTTCTTCGTCAAATTCAGATTCTTCTGAACTTGGAGTGTCAATTCTGGGCTCTGAATGATTGTCTTGTGAGGTGTCTTCAATTCTTGGGGTGATGTCAAGGATTGGTTCTGGTTCGATGGTCCTGCTAGATTCTGCAGGGGTTTCTGGAAATGGAGTTTGTCTTCTTTTTGCTTCTTCAATGTACTGTTCTTGGGTAACGTCTCGAAGTTCTTCAAGACCAGCTCCTCTTTCGATTTGCTGTTTGACAGTTCTGTGAAGTTGCTTGTGACCAACTGCTGTGTATTCGGCTTCAAGGACTCCTTCTTGTTCTTTCTTGATTGGGATGTAGGCAACTTTCCCTTCGTGTTCTTTGATGTAATAGAATCTTCCTGATCCTTTACTTCTGTAGAACCTTGTTCTTCGGGTTTCACTGTAGTAGGTACTGTAGGATTCTTCTGGAAATTCTCTTCTTGCGAAGATTTCAACTTGTCTTGCAAACTCTGCTGGGTCCGTTGTGGACTATGTTTATGGGTGCCTATAGAGACACCTGGTATGGTCTTAAATGGTAAATTGTCTTTAAGACAATTATCACACTTGCAGTTTGATTCTGCCGTGGTTGGAAAATTAGTTTATAGTCACTATGGACTCACCTTTATAGTCACTAAGACTGTGTATTTATAGTCTCTTAAGACTTTTCAACAGATAAACTGTCTTCCGAGTATTTACCCTCAGGTCTGGTATTCTTCAGAGATATGCCAAACTTTCTGGCAAATTTCTCCCTTCCGAGTATCTACCCTCGGGTCTGGTATCTTATTTGAGATTTAGGTACAACGACCTTAGCTCTCACAAGCCTCCAAATGTTTTAAGAGCGTGGGTAATCGCTCAGATCAATAAGAGTGATCCTCAACTATTCCACTAGTTGGCAATGTGTGTCGACCCTCTCTTCGTTGTTATGCACAATAGTTTTGGGACAGCTTGTGCGATAACCGCGATAACCCAAATCGACAGTGTTTGCAACGTTGTTGGGTTACTGGGCAAAGTAACGGCTCTGTGCTAACAGAGAAGGATCGTTTCTACTTAATGTTATGATGACGCCGGCCCGGTCCTAAGCTGGCACGATAAGTATCGAGTTGATCTTATCAAAGGGGACTCCTTCTCGGTAAGCGACAAAGTCGTTTACTAAGTCAGAGCTATAATACGGCGATTATAGAGTTAAGACTTTTAGTAATTGAGATCTTAGAGTTTAAGTTCAATTCGACTTTGTATAGATAAAGGCTCGTATTGAGTCTCCACCTAACCAAGTAGAAACGATGTTTCTCCTTGGTAGATGTCGACGACTTATATACGATACAAGTCGGTATCTATTATTAACTAGGGCTAAGGGCTTCTAATGAAAGAAGAGAAGCATACAGCTTCCTTAACGCTAATTAAACTATATAAGATGCAATCTGTCAAAGAAGCTTTAGAAGTTCTTCTAAAGAAGTTCTTCTTTGATTATATGATCGATCACAAGGTAAGTCCAAATATAGCGCAGCTATATTTAACAATCACATGTCATCAAAATACAAACAAAACCAAACAAGTCATAACCAGGCAAAGTAAATGAGTCAAAACAAACGAGAAAATACAAGAACGAATAAGAAGAAGACATAATTGCGATATTACTTAAGTAAAGCTAATATCAACTTCGTATTATAGATGGAACAAATGCTAGATATAATCAATATACATAACAGGAGTAGTCATTGAAGCTGGGGAATGTTAGGGGAGATTATGTTGGGTTTTATACTCTTGAATTATTTCTTTTGAATTTTCAAGATTTTTCTCTGGTTCCCATGAGTCTTCGGTAGGCCCATATCCTTTCCATTGAATTAGGTATTCTATTTTTGTTCCTAAGCATAGTCTACAAGTTCTATGATTTAGGACTGCTTCGACTTCATATTGTTCTTCTCCTGAGACAAGAACAGGTGGTGGTTTAGGGTTGTGTTTCCCATAAATGTTGTTCTCAGTTACTGGCATGAGAAGTGAAGCATGGAATTTGTTATGAATTTTCCACTTTGGTGGTAGTCTGAGTTCATAGTTGACTGGAGAGGTCTTTCTAATAATAGTAAATGGACCTTCTCTTCTTTGGTTGAGCTTCTTAGAAGCATAGGGCAAAGGGAGATTTCGGTTATCTAACCAAACTTGGTCTCCTACTTTGAATGGTGTCCATGGTTGGTTCTTTTGTTGAGCCATCATGAGATGTGTTCGTTCATGTGCCTCTAAGGCTGCTTCTCGAACTTGTTCTAAGAATAAGGACTTCTCATTAATAGAAGGTGTGTCTGTTTCTTTATCTGAGATGAATGCTTGTGGGTTATATCCCAATATTAATTCGTATGGTGAGTGTTTTCTTCCAGAATGGGGTTTTGTATTGTGTATGAATTCAATCATTGGAAGTGCTCATTTCCATATGGTCAGGTTTTGTGATGTATAAACTGCTAAGTAAAACTCGATTTCTTGGTTGTATCTTTTGGTAGTACCATCTGTCTGTGGATGATATGCTGTAGACAGGGCTGGTGTAATATTGAGTTTTTCGTATAATTTTTGCATCGATTTAGCAGCAAATTGTGGATCTCGATCTGAGATTATTTTGTTGGGTGTTCTGTATTTCGAAAATACTTTGTCAATAAGAATTTCAGCAATGCCATCAGCATTAACTGTCTTCTTTGTTGGAGTTAGGATTATCCCTTTCATAAGTCCATGGTCCACTATGGACAATATACAATCATATCCATCGTCAGGTGGTAGATCTGTGATGGGGTCCATGGATATTTGGGAAAAGGGCCTTGTCGAAGAAGGGCCTTTAATTGGTTGCATCAGTGGTTTAACTGGATGACAGTTGATTTTGTACTGTTGACAAATAGGGCATCCTTTCACGTAGTTCTGAACATATGTGTTCATTCCAGGCCAGTAAACTAATTTAGATAGTTTACGGAATGTTTCAGCTGTTCCTGGGTGTCCTGATGTCTCGTGATCATGTACATGTTGTAGAAGTCCTCTTTTTAGTTCAGCATCTTCAGGTATCACATGTCTTCCCTGATATTTATAAATGCCATCATCTTCTGTAAATCTTTCAGATGGGGCAATCTTCTCTTGTTTATTTTTAATTTCTTCTTTAATTTCTTCAGAAAGGAAGTTAATGAACTTTTCTGATGGTATCGCAATGAGATCTTCGTTATCTTTCCCTTCTGGGACTAGGTCTGGTCTTCTACTCAATGCATCAGCAAGAGTATTTTTGTTTCCAGCCAAGTGTTTTATTGAATAATGGAAGCATGTCATGTATAGCATCCATCTGGCTTGTCTTCAATTTAATTGTTGTGGTTCTCGCCATCTGGTGAGATTCTCGTGATCAGACCATATGATGATAGGGTGTGCTGGTCCTTCAAGGTAGTGTCGCCATTCCTTTAGTGCTCTAATAATAGCAAGGAATTCTTGGTCGGACACATAATAGTTTTGTTCCGCAGGGTTAAGGGTTTGTGAATAATAAGCCACAGGGTGCTTATCTCCATTTGAATCTCTTTGGAGTAATACT
Source organism: Leucocoprinus leucothites (assembly GCA_013368445.1). Classification (NCBI taxonomy): domain Eukaryota; kingdom Fungi; phylum Basidiomycota; class Agaricomycetes; order Agaricales; family Agaricaceae; genus Leucocoprinus; species Leucocoprinus leucothites. The sequence continues at coordinate 28,222 of JAACJO010000031.1, forward strand.
GCACTGGTAGCAAATGCGGAAGCATCACATTCAATTTCAAATGGCTTTGATTTGTCAACTATTTGGAGTATAGGTTGCTTAAGGAATTGTTCCTTGAGCTTCTCAAAGCTTTTCTTTGCTTCTGGGTTCCATTCGAATTTCGTTGTTTTGCGAAGTAATGCATTAAGTGGTTGTGCGATAGCTGAGAAGTTGTGAATGAATTTGTGGTAGAAGTTGCAGAAACCAATAAACTGTCTGATATTTCGGACAGACTTGGATACAGGCCAATCTTGAATTCCCTTTAGTTTGATTGGGTCCATCTCAATAGAGTCAGGGGTTATGATAACTCCGAGATACTCTAGATGTTGCTTCTCGAATTCGCATTTCTCAGTCTTTAAATACAACTCGTTCTGTTGTAGAATCTTTAAGACTTGTTTAGTAAGTCTTTCGAGTTGTTCCTTTGTTTTCGCATGGATAAGGATATCATCCATGTAGATAATAACTCTGCCTTTTTCAGTAAGGTCTTTGAATATATGATCCATCATGGATTGGAAAGTAGCGGGTGAATTTGTCATTCCAAAGAACATGACTGTGGGTTTGTATAATCCATTAGGGGTACGGAATGCCGCTTTCCATTCATGTCCTTCATGGATTCGGATGTTGTTGTATCCGAGTCGGACATCTAACTTGGTAAACCAATTAGATCCTTTGAGTTTATCCATGATTCGTGATATGCTTGGTATTGGGTGAGCATTCTTTATCATATTCTTATTAAGGAATCAATAGTCTTGACATGGGCGTAAGTCTCCTCCTTTCTTTCCTACAAAGAAGAAAGAAGAGGCCATAGGCAATTTGGATTTCCGAATATATCCCTTTCGTAGGTTTTCGGAAATAAACTTGTCAAGTTCAGTTCTCTCCTGGGGTGTCAGGTGATAAACTGGCATTCATTTGGGTTCAAATTTGGGTATAGTCTCGATTTTATGATCCCAAGGATGTCTGGGTGGTAATTTCTCAGATTCGTCTTTGTTGAAGACTTTGAGAAACTAATGAAATTTCTTTGGTACGGCTTTCACAGGGTTTGATTCCCGTTTTAGTTTAGTAGCCGAATTGTGAAGTTGTTGTGATGTGTTGGATTTCACATTGATTTCATAATACAACTGATTGATGGAATCAGTTTTTACTTTGGTTAATTTGATAGTGTGAGAGTTTTCATCTCGCCAACGTAATGACAGTTTCTGCCAATCAACGTCAGGATTGAATCTCTTTAACCATGTGATTCCTAAGAATAGTTGGTTTGATCCAAGTTTGACTATTCTTGGAGAGATCGTCATAATCTTGTTGTTCACTTCTATTTTTAATTTTGTGTAGTGAGTACAACTTCCTGATAGGTTCTGTGTTCCATCAGCATTACGGATTTTGATTGCCTTTTTCATTTTGAATTTTGGCAAGTTGTAGGTATTGACTAGTTGTGGGTCAATAAATTCTCCACTAGCTCCTGAATTGAGTAGTGCTTGTAGGTTGTGTTTTGCTTTGGTTGTATGGAGCAATATTGGTACATGTACTGTTAATCCTTTGTTTGATTGAAGATCGATGATGTCTATCTGATCTTCATGAGTACTCAAAAATTTTCATTTGAGTATTCTTGAAACAGATCGTCTTCATTGCTAGCTTGTTCTATTTTGTAAACCATGGCATCTGGATCTTTCCTTTTAGGCTTGAAAGGTCTACAATTCCCTTGTTTCGGTTTGGACTGGGACTTCTGTGTCTGCTTCGATCCCATGTTTGTCTTTCCTCTTGACTTAAACCAAACCTTCCTTGCTGGACAAGATTTAGCGAAATGTCCTTTCTTGTGGCAGAAGAAGCATTCTCCTCTCTTGAGTGCGATTCTCTGCTCGTTGGTGAGAACATTATTGATGATGTGGGAGTATAGTGAACCATAGACATCTCTGTCTGTGTTGCCTGGTCCTTCATTGTACATTTGGTTGATGTCTTCTCCTTCACTCTCCTCTTCTTCAGGATTATCATCATCCTCTGCGCCAAGTTTGTATATACCTCTGTCGTCTGCTTCCCGATCATCTTCGATTGATAATCAGTATATGCCTCTTGATATTCTGTCGATATCCATGTCCCACTCAGATCATCTGGGTCTAGATAGGGGTTGACTATGGATGTCATTATATCGTGCTTGAGGTCTGTGTGATCTACTATTCTTTTTGGTCTTTCTTGATCTGTTTGAAGATCCTGGATTAGAATTTCCAATGTGGTATCTCCTTTGCTCTTGGACAACTTTGTATGCTTGTCTTGCAGCAGTTTTCCACTCTGCGAGGGTTTGGGGGTCAGCTCGAATTGCTTTGAATCTGACATCATTGTCAAGTCCTTCAGTGAAGTAGGATTGGAGAGAAGTGCTGTCAGTAAGTCCTGCACGTGAGGCAAGGATGGAAAAGTTGGCGATGTATTCTTCGATGTATTTGTTTCGTTGTCTATAATAGTGGAGCTCTCTTTCAGCCTCAAAGCTCTGTTGTGTTGGAGCGAATGACTGTTTGAGTGCATTCTTGAACTCATCAAAGGTGTGTGGGGTGTATCCTGCTTGGGTAGCTGCAGTTGCTTGACTAGTTCTGTAATCCTGTTGCCATAATTTGGCAGCTCCATTGAGTAATCCAAGGGTGTATTTGATTCTTGATTGGTCATCTGACACCATATAAGTTGAAGTAGAGTTCAACTTTGGCTATCCATGGTCTGTAATAGCTTGGGTTGCCATCAAACCTGTTGGGCTTTGGGAATTTGAGCTGGAATCCTGCTTGAGGTTGGGCCATTGGGTTTGGCGGGGGGTTTGGATTAGGATTTGGTGGTCCTCCTCCTGGTCCTCCAGGCAGATTACCTCTGGGACTTGGTGGTCCTCCTTGTGGTCTTGGTGGTGGCAGTGTGGGGCTTCTTTGATTTGAAGAACCTCCTGTGTTAGTGACAACTGCCTTTGTTTTCCCTTTTGTTTGGGTGTTAGCAGGTACGGTGATGGTAGTACTGGCTGTAGTAATGTTGGGATTGGTTGTTGGTAGGATACTGGTACTGGCAATACCGGTGGGGGAATTGGTAAAGCTAAAGGGGATAGGGTTCGTAATGGGACTGAGGAACCTTGGGCTATGTCCAAAGGTCGGGCTTGAGGTGTAAGAAGGGGGTCTATCGAGTCTGGGCTTCTCTGGGGATTTGAGTTTGAGCTTATTGATTGCCCTTGCAAGTGCTTCTGCCTCCTCTTCTGTTTGATTTCCTTCAGATTCCTGTTGGCTTCTTTCTCCACTATCTGTTCCTTCTTTGTCTTCTTCTTCTTTGTCTTCTTTGTCAGGTTCAGATTCCTCTGAGCTTGGAGTGTTAACTCTGGGCTCTGAATGATTGTCTTGTGTGGTGTCTTCAGTTCTTGGGGTAATGTCAAGGACTGGTTCTGGTTCGATGGTCCTGCTAGATTCTGCAGGGGTTTCTGGAAATGGAGTTTGTTGTCTTCTTGCTTCTTCGGTGTACTGTTCTGGGGTAATGTCTCAAAGTTCTTCAAGACCAGCTCCTCTTTCAATTTGCTGTTTGACAGTTCTGTGAAATTGCTTGTGACCAAGTGCTGCATATTCAGCTTCAAGAATTCCTTCTTGTTCTTTCTTGATTGGGACATAGGCAACTTTCCCTTCGTGTTCTTTGATGTAATAGAATCTTCCTGATCCTTTACTTCTGTAGAATCTTGTTCCTTGGGTTTCACTGTAGTAGGTACTGTAGGATTCTTCTGGAAATTCCCTTCTTGCGAAGATTTTGACCTGTCTTGCAAACTCTGCTGGGTCCATTGTGGACTATGTTTATGGGTGCCTATAGAGACACCTGGTATGGTCTTAAATGGTAAATTGTCCTTAAGACAATTATCACACTTGCAGTTTGATTCTGCTGTGATTGGAAAATTAGTTTATAGTCATTTTGGACTCACCTTTATAGTCACTAGGACTGTGTATTTATAGTCTCTTAAGACTTTTCAACAGTTAAACTGTCTTCCGAGTATTTACCCTTGGGTCTGGTATCTTATTTGAGATTCAGGTACAATGACCTTAGCTCTCACAAGCCTCCAAATGTTTTAAGAGTGTGGGTATTCACTCAGATCAATAAGAGTGATCCTCAACTATTCCACTAGTTGGCAATGTGTGTTGACCCTCTCTTCATTGTTATGCACAATAGTTTTGGGACAGTTTGTGCGATAACTGTGATAACCCAAATCGACAGTGTTTGAAACGTTGTTGGGTTACTAGGCAAAGTAACAGCTCTGTGCTAACAGAGAAGGATTGTTTCTACTTAATGTTATAGTGACACCAGCCTGGTCCTAAGCTGGTGCAATAAGTATCGAGTAGATCTTATCAAAGGGGACTCCTTCTCGGTAAGCGACAAAGTCGTTTACTAAGTCAGAGTTACAATACAGTGATTATAATAGTAAAGACTTCAGTAATTGAGATCTTAGAGCTTAAGTTCAATTCAACTTTGTATAGATAAAGGCTCATATTGAGTCTCCACCTAACCAAGTAGAAATGATGTTTCTCCTTGGTAGATGTTGACAACTTATATACGACACAAGTCTGTATCTAATATTAACTAGGGCTAAGGGCTTCTAATGAAAGAAGAGAAGCATATGGCTTTCTTAACGCTAATTAAACTATATAAGATGTGATCTGTCAAAGAAGCTTTAGAAGTTCTTCTAAAGAAGTTCTTCTTTGATCATCTGATTGATCACAAGGTAAGTCCAAATATAGCTGCACTATATTTAATAATCACATGTCATTAAAACATAAACAAAACCAAACAAGTCATAACAAGTCATATCGAGACAAAGTAAATGAGTCAAAACAAACTAGAAAATACAAAGACAAATAAGATGAAAACATAATTGCAATATTACTTAAGTAAAGCTAATATCGACTTTGTATTGTAGATGGAACAAATGCTAGATATAATCAATATACATAACACATGGCTTTAGACCAGCTTGATGCTTTCTCCAGAGAACTGTAAGTCCATCTCACAACCTTACCATTGCATTTGTTCAAGACCGGCTTGTGTTGAAGGCGAGGCAACACCTGGCACGAAGCATGGGACTGTCAGCTCAAACAGGAAATTATCTTTCAAGTATATGCATACCTTCATACAGGGGATAACCCAATGCAAGCTGAGCTAGCATCAAACCCCAGCTCAAATTCAAAGTTTTGGTGTTGCTCAGACATGTCAGGAGGAACAAAGGAAGTGAGGGAAACAAACAAAGGATATCAAATGCTCTATCAGGTAAGTGATTCATGTGATAGATTGATGAACATCCAAGAGCTGATTGGTCAATCTCACTGACCTACCCAGTTTCCGAAAGGGAAGGTTCAAATCCCAGAGGAGACAATTAACATAGTTAAGGATCAATTGCAAGCTGCTGCACTGGGGGTACAGAGCCAAGTTGACAGACTTACCACTGATACTGGCATCAAAGATTACATAGCTGTTGTTTGGGTTCCACAGTTAATTGAACAAGCAAACAGTGAGCAGCAAATCTGCATTGATTCAGAGGCAACAAGAGACCCACGTCTCAATATGCAAATGTCAAAGAAAGATCTCAAAGCATTGAAAGATACAATCAAGATTGAAATACAGCATGATATTATCCGTTGGCTGATCACACAACTAGAGGACTGTTTTTCCCAGCTACCCACCAATTCCCGTAAGTTAGGGCCTGTATATACCATAATGTACATTGACTGAAATTCGAGCTCAACAGTCCATCATTTGAGTTTTTGAGCTGGAGATCATTTCAATATCTTATTCAGAATCCTGGGTACATTGTGGAGACACTGTCTTGGAGATTGTCAAATCAATAAATCATATCTGTCAGGTCTTGATCCCCATGCAGACATGCTGTGTGAGATTCTCCACACAATTCTGCTGGGAATTGATAAGTATATTTGGTATAAAACCTCTAACAAATGGACACACCAAAAAGATCAAGAGTTCGCAGCAAAACTTGAATCTCTCTTGACTGATGGACTTACAATTGACTCATTTCAACCCCATTACATGCTTCAGTATAAGGGTTCACTTATTGGTCATCAGCTGAAGGCACTTCAACAGCTGGCAGTCTTCAGTCTAATTCCTGAACCTTCTGATATAGAGACAAGAGAGGCCAAGTTGTTTGATTTGTGGAAAGCACAGGGCAAGCTCAGAGCTCTGCTCTGGTTCCCAGAAATTCAGGATATGGATGCATATTTGGTATGTGCAAGTATCTGCTGAGTTCTCACTTGATACACTGTCAATCATTTATTCAATCACACAGCAGGAGGACCTTGATGTTGTAGTGTCAAGAACTAGGTTACTAAGGACGGGAAACGAAGCTGATGTTCAAGACCGGGTGTCTAAGACAGGGGAACAGAGATGACTGATCCGGTCGATCAACACGGGAGCGGGTCTTGGCCTCAACTTATGTGTTGTGCCACTACTGACGCTGACCCGGATTTCAGAAACGGATAGAGGTGGGAGGGCGAAGAGAGAGCAGAGATCAGACAGAGTGGTAACACGTGACTTAGTCGATTATCAGACTGAGGAATATGGTACAAGTTCAACTACTTATATATGAGGTGGCGGATAGGGTCGGATAGCAAGAAACAAAGACATGACAGAAAAAGGATAAGAGGATAATAAGCGTCCGACATTTTGGAAAGGCTAGAAGAATAATAATATCCGACATCGGAAGAAGACTAGAAATGACAAGAGGAATGAAATATGACATGACATGAGAAAGTCCGAAAACAACGCACCAGAAGCCAAAGGGTAAAGAAGAAGAGTGGAGCGAATGGAGTGGAAGCGAGCCGAAGCGATAGGATGGAGGAGCGGGATGCGTAAAAGATTCTAAGTTGAGAAATTGTCAGCCGGGCCGGTGGCGAGGATCGGGTTGTGACAGTATTCCCCCCTTAGGGCTGAGCCCTCGAAGCCCCGTGATCTGATCATGGGAATCAATTTCAAACTCCGTATAAATTCCGTTCTGCAAAAAATTTAAGCTTTTTCTTTCTTAACCTCCTTACTCTACCATGGTGTCTAACTCACAGACACAACAATCCGAACCGGCGTCCGACATCGATTTTGAGGAGGCTCTCGCCATGCTGGACGCAGAGGACGCACGTGAGCGAGCCGAGGAAGAGGAGAGGAGGAAGCGGGAAGCCGAAGAAGTGGCGAGGAAATGGAGGGTCGAGGAAGAAAGAGAGAAGAAGAGGGAGAAGTTGCGAAAGATGAAAGAGGTGAAAGAAGCAGAGAAGAAGAGAGCCGAGGAGGAGGAGCGGAAGTGGAAGGAGGAGGAGGATGAAAGGCTGCAGAAGGAGTTGGAGGCCGCCGCAGCTTTGGAAGTGAGGGAGAGAGAGAGAGAGAGAGAGAGGGAGAAAGAGAAAGGAAAGGGAAAAGGAAAGGAGAAGACAGGAGAGTCCATTCCCGTCAAGCGGAAAGCAGACGCAGAGGCCGGGCCTGCGACGAAGAAGACGAAAAGGAATGCGCCCATGATGGGCATGAGAGAACCCCCGCCTCCAAGGGTGGCCGCCACAAATGTCGGAAAAGGGATCGACCGAGGGCCTACCCCTGGTCCTTCCCGAGTGTCCACTAGTGACAGCAGGTTGTATGCCCCTGATTGTGACTCGGATGTTGAGATCGAGGATACCCCCAAGAAGAAACGGGGGAACTACAACGAGAAGGGTAGGAAGGTTAAGATGGGCAGCAAGAACGAGTGCGGGTGGTGTCGGCAGTTGGGCAAGGACTGCAAGATGCAGTCAGGCGAGTAAGTTTATTCTTCTGTTTTCCAATATCGGACCGCGGCTGATCTTCCATAGCAACAAGTTCATGTGTGAGGCATGCAATAGCTCAAAGCAGCATTGCACGTTCCCCTCTGAGGCAGACAAGGTGCCTCACGAACAGACATACGACTTGATCGTCGAGACCCGCGCCACACGAACAGTGATGATGGAGTTGGTGGTGGAGGTGAAGGAGTTGCAGGCCGAGATCGGGAGTCGGCAGGATAGGGCATTGAGATCAGTGCGGCAGGGTAATGCGCAGAGGCACGAACTCGTGGAGGAGTTCAAGGCCTTCTTTGAGCACTGTATGTTCGATGGGCACTTGATGAGCAACACGAAGTTTGAGGAGGAGAAGAAGAAGGAAAAGGAGGAGTGGCTGAAGGCCCAAGCCGCATCGAAGAAATCGGGTGAAGGCACAACATTGGGAGCCGTGGCATCTGGGTCGGGTGGATCAAAAGCGGATGAAGGGCCTGAAGAGGATGAGGGAGATGAGGAGGAAGATGAGGGTGAGAGTGGAAAGGAGTAGTCGCCCGTCTCTTCTCCTCGGTTTTTCGTTTTCTTGGACTGTTGTGTTGCATACTGGATTTGTGAATCTTTGATAGTTGACAATGTGATACCTGTTCCTGTGCCTTGAAGTGTGAAGAATTGAGCCGAACGCTAAGATCGGATAGAAAGCTGGCAAAATAAGAATTGTTAAGTCCAAGTAGCCGAACTGCGATACAGGGTAACTAAGATTGAAGATGAGAATAATCAATGGAGAAAAGTTCACGGTAGAAGTATTGACAGAAGGAAGTTAGTCCGGAGAGAAGAGATGAAAAGAGTAACATGAGCCGATATGGGGTCTAGGATAATGGAAGTGGACCAGGCTTGTGAGGATAAGTAGCATGGAAATCAGCAATGAGTTCAGCCGCATGCACGAGCTCGGTTGCGGGTAGCCAGGATGATTCTTCTTCAGTATCTTCATAACCCGACCAAAAGACCTTGTACAGGAGTTTACAAGCACGACAACGGTCGATTTTAGAGTCAACAATGCGGTCGATTTCATATTCCAGTTCACCATCGATGACAACGGGTGCGGGAGCCAGTTCCGTACGATCGGAAAATGGGTTGGGTGTGGATGGTTCGAGCATGGACACATGGAAGACTGGGTGAACAGCACGCATGGAATTGGGGAGTCGAAGGGTAAATGAGTGAGAACTAGGCTGAGCAATGATTTTGTATGGACCGAGGTAACGTTCAGAAAGCTTCTTGGAGGGGCGAGTGGTGTGGAAGAACTGAGCTTTCATGAAGACTTTCTGGCCGACCTGGAAGTCAGGAGCTGGTAACCGTCTTGCATCTGTGGATCGTTGATACCGTTTCTGCACCTCGGATATTTCAGCTTTGAGTGTGGTGTGTAGGTCGTCGAGATTGACTGCGAAGTCACGGGCATGGGCCAACGTGATATCGCACTCCAGATAGACTGTGAGGTTGGGGTGGTAACCCTTGTTGGCGAAGAAGGGAGAGATTCTGGTGGTAGCACTGGGGGCATTGTTGTAAGCGAATTCTGCGAGTGGAAGGAGGTCGGACCAGTTGTCTTGCTGGTAGTTGCAGTAAACGCGAAGATATTGCTCTAATGTCTGGTTGGTGCGTTCTGTCTGTCCGTCACCTTCAGGGTGATAACCCGAAGTGAAATGTAGGCGCATGTCTAGAGCCTTGCCCAGGGATCGGAAGAAGTGGGATATGAACTCTGAACCGCGATCAGATGTGACGTGAGAGGGAACACCGTGCTTAGAGAATACATGAATGACGAAGAGCCGAGCCAGTTCTGCGGAAGTAATGGTGTCATGGGTGGGAATGAAGATAGCCTGTTTGGAGAGTCGGTCGACGACTACGAGGATAGAGTCGAAGCCAGAAGAGGTCGGCAGTTTTTCAATGAAGTCCATAGAGATTGAGTTCCAAGGGCGTTCAGGAATAGGAAGTTGCTTGAGATTTCCATAGGGCTTATGACGCTGAGGTTTGGATTGCATACAAGTGACGCATGATTTGCAGAAATCCTTGACCTCGGATCGGATATTCGGCCAAGTGTACTCGCGTCGGATGAGCTCCAGAGTCTTGTTCTGTCCGAAATGGCCAGAGAGGATGTGATCATGTTTATATTGAAGGACTCGGAGTCGAAGATTGTTGACATCGGGTACATAGATTCTGCCATCGAGCCTTAGGAAGCCAGTGGAGTCAACCGACCAGCGACCTTTGGGTAAGGAAATGTGGGTGGATGCAATCGGATCCTGCGGAAGCGAGGTGAGGATGTCGGAGTGGAGGTTTTCAAGATCTAATATGGTGGCTGCGCGAAGGGAAGGAGTGGAAAAATATGTAGCTTGAACGGAAGCTGAGAGTTGTTCATGGGTGAAGACAGGCCGGAAATTGTGTGGATTGACTGAAGTGTAGCCATTATTCCCCCCTTTAGGGTAGATGTCCCATCGTCTAGTGAGAGCATCGGGTTTTGTTCCGAGTCAGCCGGGTCAGAAACAGATAATGAGGTTGAACTGGGAGAGGAACTCGGACCAGCGAGCCTGTCGACGGGTGAGGATCTTGGTGGTGCAGAAGTATTCAAGATTTTTGTGATCAGTAACCATGTCGATAGGGAGAGAGGCCCCTTTGAGGTAATGCCGCCAGATGCGGAAAGCCTCAAAGATAGCTAGGAGCTCCTTGTCATGAGTATCATAGTTGGACTTGGCTGTGTTGAAGGTGCGGGAATGGAAGGCAATAGGATGAACTTCGTTGTCATCCGTCACGATGGACAGGATGGTGGCTAGGGCATAATCAGAGGCATCAGTCTCGATGATGATTTGGGAGTCGGGGATCCAATGAGTGAGGATGGGAGCTGTGGTAAACGCTTCCTTGAGAGAGTTGAAAGCTTCACAACATTTGTTGTCAAAGTTCCACTTAGCCGATTTACGGGTCAGGCGCATAAGTGGGACGACAATGTCCGAATAGTTGTAGATGAAGTGTCAATAGAAGTTTGCGAAACCTAGGAAGGACTGTATGTCCTTGACCTTCTTAGGTTCGGGCCACTCTTGGATAACCTTGATTTTGTCTTCCGACATTTTGAGGCTGGCTGGGGAAAGGATGTATCCGAGGTATTCGACAGAATCGGAATGGAATTCGCATTTATCCGCTTTAGCATATAGGCCATGCTTGCGGAGCCGCTTGAGGACATCTCGTACATGTTTACTGTGTGAGTCGAGATCGTTGGAGTAGATGAGGATATCGTCAAGATAGACCATCATGCAGACATCAAGGAGATCAGAGAAGATGTTGTTCATAAACTGTTGGAAGGCTGCGGGTGCATTGGTAAGACCGAACGGCATGACAAGCCACTCAAAGGAGCCGTAGCGGGTCCTGAAGGCTGTCTTCCATTCGTCGCCTTCAGCGATGTGGACGAGGTGGTAGGCATGGCGGAGGTCAATCTTGCTGTAAATGCGGGCTTTGCGGGGAGAGTCGAGAAGGTCGGAAATGAGCGGAAGTGGATAACGATCCTTTTTGGTAAGCCAATTGAGCCCACGGAAGTCGACACAAAGTCGAAGTGAACCGTCTTTCTTCCAAATGAAGAGAATGGGTGCGCCGTGAGGTGAAGAAGTGGGACGGATAAATCCAATGTTGACATGCTCGTCAATGAACTCATGGAGAGCCTCAAGCTTGGATGGAGAAAGGGAGTAAATGGTGCCAACGGGAGGTTGAGCACCTTCTTCAAGGTTGATCTTGAGGTCATAGGGGCGATGCGGGGTGAGAGTATCAGCACAAGCCTTGCTGAAGATGTCGGCAAATTCGTGATATTCACTGGGCACATTAGAGAGATCTGCTGACTCGTCTGAGACACGAGCCGAGCCAGCGGAAGCGGATGTCGAGTTCAAATTGAGATGGAAGTTTACTGAGCCAGGAAGACATGAAGCGCGAATAAAAGCAGGAGCGTTGATGAGCGAAATGTGAGGACGCGCAGGAACAGAATCAGAAGTGGACGAAGGGGTCCCAGATGGTGATGAATCCAGAGGAAGGGCGTCAGCCATCGGGCTAGAATCGGGTGACGATGCAGAAACTGCCATAGAAGCGGATGCGACACGAACAGAAGGGGCAGGAGTATCTGGCAAATGTGATCGGAATGTAATACTGCTCGAAGCCCAGTCAATCAACGGATTGTAGCAGGTGAGCCAGTTGTGTCCAAGAACCACAGAGCAAGAAGAATCGAGCCGGGTGACATACAAGTCAAGGGTCATAGATTCACCACTAGGAAAAGTAACAGGCAAGTTCACTAACTCAGTAATATAACTATTTGATGATCCGTCAAATAGGCGAAGCTTGATCGGAGGGATAGGAGAGGTCGGAAGGGAATGAGTGCGGGTGAATTCAGAATCAATAAAGCAATGAGTAGAGCCGGAGTCGACAAGAGCACTGAAGAGGAGCCGTTGGATATTATCGGATGAGCAAATTGAAGAAGAAGAAAGTGAAACAGAAAGGGAATTGGGATCGGAAAGAGCGGACACATTGAGGCGGAGGAGACTCTCTGGTGCACAGATGAGCTCAATGCGACCCTCAGTCTGTGTGGAGTCCTGAGGGCCACTCCCTATTTTTCCAAACTCTTTTCAGAGTCCTTGGCAGGAGCCACTTTGGCCTTGCGGATCTTGGCCCTGTTCTGCTTCCTATGGCATTGGTCGACCTTGTGACCTTTACCACCACAGAACAAGCAGAGGTCTTCATTGATATGGCATTTGCGCTCTTCGGGAGTCAATTTGCCGTCCTTGCCTAGCTTGTTGGAAATATCTGGTTTTGTGGGATGGGTCGAAGGGTGTTGCTGGTTAGAGGTGGATGGAGCAGGGGTAGTGGATTTGGAGGGGGCCTGAGAGGTATTGCGATTGTTGTTGCTGCTGCTGTTGTTGTTGTTGCTGTTGTTGTTGCCCCGATTAAAGTTAGATAGTTGTGACGAAGAGCCACGTTGGGAATTAGGCTGAGGGTTATTCGAGGAGTTGGAGGGTTTGGATTGCTTGCGCTCGGCAAGATCCTTTTCCGTGGCACGGGCACGTGCTCTTTCGCGATCGCGTTCCCAATAGCGACCATCAATGAGCATAGCTGTACGGAGCATCTCCTGGAAGGTGTTGGGTTTACCCTGTTTGCGGACACTGATAGGGTCCTGAATGCGATTAGGGAGACCCTTATAGTAGCAATGGCAGAGGACCTCGTCACCCCAGCTGAGCTGTGCAGTGTACTTCATGAAGTCAATGTTGTAAGTGGCGATCTTATCGCCCGATTTCATCCGCAGGTTATCAAGAAGTTCAGCTGCTTCTGACTTTGGGTTGGCAACCCCAAAGTGCGTGCGGAGCTCGTGGGTAAAAGCATCCCAATCCGTGATCCAATCATGGAAGACACCTTGCTCCTCCTGAGTGAGAGCAACCTCGAACCAGTCTAGAGCTACGCCGGTGAGGTAAGTCATTGCGAAGTTGACCTTTTGGCTATCTTCCTGGAACTGAGTTGGGTTGGCGCGGAAGTAGAGATGGCATTGGATGAGGAAGGTGTTGAGCTTGTCCGGGTCTGTTCCGCTGAACGTATCCGGAAGGCGAGCTTTATTAATGGGAGCCGCATTAGGTTGGGGACGGTGGTCGAGGTTATCAGCGAGGCGGGATAAAGCATCGGCTAAGCAATCTCGAAAGCGATCACGACGACGAGGACAAGGTGGGGGAGCAGGAAGGTCGTCGGATGAGGAAGAGGATGAGTCGTCGTCGTCTGGGTCATTATCATCGGGGTCGTCAGGATTCTCGGGGCTACCGAGGTGATCTTCGATGTCTTCCCAATCGTTGTTCTCATCATCCTGGTGGAGAGGATCAACATAGTTGAGACCATCCTCATCACCTGGTTCTGAAGGACCGGATGGATCCCAATTGGGTGGCATACTGCCAGGAGGTGCAGGAGTGCTAGGAGGACGAGTGTCACAACGGTGAGGCAACAGACAAGTAGGATGAGGGATTTGAGAGGGTTGGGGAGTTGAAGGCAAGTTGGGGTTTAGATGGCGTGAACGGCGGATATGACTAGGAATACGATTATTTCCCGAACTGTGAGTGGAGCTTTCAGCCGGGGTAGCAGGGACAGAGTTGGAGTGTTTCGGCTCCTGAGTGGTGGAAGTGGTGGCAGTGGGCTGACGCCGTACTGCGGTGTGGGTGTTTGCCATGACGAAGACAAGAGAAGGGAGCAGAGGGATGATGCAACAGTAGTGAGGCATAGTCTGATAATACTGTCAAGAACTAGGTTACTAAGGACGGGAAATGAAGCCGATGTTCAAGACCGGGTGTCTAAGACAGGGGAACAGAGATGACTGATCCGGTCGATCAACATGGGAGCGGGTCTTGGCCTCAACTTATGTGTTGTGCCACTACTGACGCTGACCCGGATTTCGGAAACAGATAGAGGTGGGAGGGCGAAGAGAGAGCAGAGATCAGACAGAGTGGTAACACGTGACTTAGTCGATTATCAGACTGAGGAATATGGTACAAGTTCAACTACTTATATACGAGGTGGTGGATAGGGTCGGATAGCAAGAAACAAAGACATGACAGAAAAAGGATAAGAGGATAATAAGTGTCCGACATTTCGGAAAGGCTAGAAGAATAACAATATCCAACATCAGAAGAAGACTAGAAATGACAAGAGGAATGAAATATGACATGACATGAGAAAGTCCGAACACAACACGCCAGAAGCCAAAGGGTAAAGAAGAAGAGTGGAGCGAATGGAGTGGAAGCGAGCTCAAGCAATAGGACAGAGGAGCAGGATGCGTAAAAGATTCTAAGTTGAGAAATTGTCAGCTGGGCCGGTGGCAAGGATCAGGTCATGACATGTAGTGGATAATGTCCTTGACTGTTGGGGAGTATTCAACACAGCATGTATCCAATATAAACTCAAACTCCACCTTCTGGCACACCTACGAAGAGACATTTACTGCTTTGGCCTGGCTATTTTATTCTCAACAGAAACCTTTGAAGTGTGGAATGGAATATTCCAGATGTGTAGTATTCTTTCAAATTATCAATCACCCAGTTGCAACATTGCTGAGACTCTGGCAGGAATGGAGGCATTTAAACACATTGTAAGTGGCAGATGGTGGAAGATAAATGAGACTTATGTTGAAGTGGGAAAAAGTATTCTGGATTGTTTTCAGAATAACCAGTCATTTTGTCACCAGCTTGGCCTGAGCTTGGAGACTAAAGCTGATCCAGGTTTGCAATATTATATCAGACTTTCTATTTGTTCTCATAGCTCAGCACTAGGCACAGTCAAGAAAATTGCTACAGTAATAGACCGGTCATGTGGACATCCTCCCTCACTTGGACAGTCACAATTTATGGCCAGCCTTTTGCATTCATCCTACAATTTTTTGCTCTACAGATGAAAAATGGGTGTATAAATATATTATCAGCAATTTAATGAAAAGGACAGTCATTTTGCATGCATGGGGGAGAGATTTGTACTTTGATCAAAAAAAATGTGACTTGATGTGACAGAATGACTACTAAATATAGGAATAGCATAAATAATTTGTAATAGTGTCCAAATGAGTCAGATTGTCCAAAATTGACTTGCTTGATTGATTCTTGCACTACAGCCTGTAATCAAAAGTTCTCGATGCAAGTTTTTCCATGGTCATAGAATATATACCAAAGAACATCCATGGACAATTTGGGATTCATATGCCTAATATAAGCCTGGAAAATGGTCGGCAGAAAATTCAGCATCCAAATGGCCGGTCTATTACTGTAAAGGTGCACAAAAACCAGCCGACCTCACAACTTACATCAATGGGTGGAGTTGTCAAAATGTGTTTCATGGCCACCTGGACCAATTAATGACCACATAGTTCATTGAGGGCTCTTATGTGGTTTCTGATGCAAGGGACATATGCAAGCAACACTCGTGGGTGTTGTATTTGCCTAGTTCAGTATGTTCAGTGTTTTTGTGTTCTCACCAAGAGATTTGACTCAGAATCTCACAAAGAATGGTCAGGTGTATGCAGGACAAATCAGTCAAATCCTGGCCGCCTCTTCAGGTCCGATTGAAACAACCTTGGGTGTGATTCATATAGAACATTACTTGGTTACTTCAGTCAGGCATCCAGTGTTGGGCATGCCAGTCCTTGAGAAATCAGAGGTTAATGATGTTGTGCCATCAAAGGTAAACCTCTGATATCATCATAATTGCCTTTTTTTAAACTGTATTCTCAGTCTATCAGATTTATTTTCAATGCTCAATGTGATCCAAGAGGTCCTCGCGATGCTCAAAGCAGTTCAGACAGTGAAGCTAGCCCTCTACGTGTCCAGCAGTTTGTTATTAATACTCATGCACTCCATAACACACATTTGCTCCACCATACAATACCTTGCGAGCTCACATGGCCAATCGCAAAATACAAGAAGGATGTTTGTATCGAGGAGCGCAAGGGATGGGCTCAGGCTCTGCAAATATCAGGTCCTGCAAAGAGGCAAGCTGCAAAAGAAAAAGCGGCAGCAACTCGACAGAGAAACAAGGCGGCAGCGCTGGCTGGACAAGGCTGATTATTTTTAGAGGGGTCTCAGTTTGATGACTTGTTCATTCTAATGTTATCGTCATAGTCTTGCTCTCATGTAATAGGTTTCCAAATCTATACTTGTCCTCAGGGATACTGTTTTCTAACCATCAAGAGCTTATGGTCAGTTGACCCTCATATGAATATAAATTTACGGTCATCTCGTAACATCACTTCTAGATCAGAATCCTTGATCGTTAGTTGACGGTTAGGACCGAACGGGTGTGTAGTGCTCCTGAAGGATTTTGATTTCCGCTGTTTGGCGCGTATCACATCGCTTGTCACCGGTCTTTTCGAATTTATTACGTTTTTGAAATGGTTTCTTGTACGTCTGTTCATGCATAGCCTTCTGGACCAAGGGACTAACCCATCGTCGCATAGATTGCAGATCAGCAGCAGGTCATTATCCGAACAAAGGCTACCACTTTGATGGATGTCCTATTTATTGACAAAGTTAGGGGCATTGCAGAACCACTGGTGAGATAACTAGGTGTTTTATCAAAACACTGATGCAATAAGGGCCTTTTAGGACCTTTCGGAGCTGGCAGCAAACCCTGATCCTTTCCCATATAAGTACTTCCAATATCCCAAGTTTGTACTTCTTGGAGAAGGTCCACGTACAGCTCTAGTTATTCTACTGTCCGTTCCTTCCCAGGGTCCGGTAGATTAGACCACAGACGTGTCAGTCTACACACTTGGAATGCTTGAGGATTTCTAATATCGTCTTCCGGTATCTCTGTCACGTTTCATGATATCAATATATTTCAAGCTTTCGCCATACAAAAGGGCGATGCCACAAGTGAAGTTGGCTGGTAGACAATACTTGCGAAAATCTGAATTGACATCTCTTGCTTGTTGGGTCTTGAATGTATTTCTATAACTTCCAAAAGCTCATACGATCACCTGTCACTCAAGGGAAAGTATTCATGAACCATGAAGACCCAGAGGCGCATCAAGGGAATGGGGGTCCAAGGAGAACTTGGAGTCAAGGCCTGGTTATGGCTAATTAGCTCTAGTCGCTGGAATAGCTCCCTATTGGCATGACTCGCTACATGAGCGTGAATCTCCCGAACGTGTGCCGCAAGCCCAATTTAAAGCTCATCAAAATTCATGAAATACTCCCAACACATCAAAACTCAATAAACCATTTAAGTGGGGGTTCCAAAAAAAAAAGACTGCTATCCAATGTGTCAAAGACGATGGCACAGTCAAATGTCCATTATCTCTAACAAACGTAATGTAGGATTTATTTCTTCCTCCCAACGACGCGTTCCGCGAAAACTTCCAATGCATCACGGGCTTCACTGTGTGGTAGCTCTTGTAACACGTTCTTCGCTTCGTCGGTGTATGCTTGTGCAAGTTGTTTTGTTCGTGGGATTGCGGATGATTGGTGTATGAGGTTGCGAGCCTGGAGGAGAGAGCGCATTAGATGGTGAAGAGACAAGATATAATTGAGAGCAGCGAAAGGAAGCAGCAGATGAATAGGAAAATAAGAAAAAGTGAAGATGAATGGACACTGACCTTTTCGACGTCCCCTGAAAATTCGAATTTGCGACCTATCAGTGCACCCATCTCGGAGAACTCTTCCCATGCGTACAGAGCCGGTGCGGTTGCTAGACCAAGCCGAAGGTCTGCGTTACCGGGTTTGCCGAGAGTCGCTGAAGCGGATTCGTAGTCCAGCATGTCATCTACCAGCTATAAAAGAGATATTCGTGGATTAGAACTATGAGGTACACCTGAAGGAAATCAATGACTCACTTGGAATGCAATACCAAGATTCCTACCATACGCGTAGGCAACCTCTTTCCAGATCTCGCCTTCGGCACATCCGCCAAGGACAACGGCAGAACGTGCGCCCTTAGCCATGGGGGATGCCGTCTTGAAATACGTCTTCTGCAGGTAGACATTCCACGCATCTTGATGTTTCCGACTTCGTTGGGCGCCGTCGAGCTTGATCTTGTCATCCACCTCCGGCTGAATCACATCCTTCATCTGTAGTATCTCCCCTTCAACGAGATTAGAAATGATACTAGCAATAAGCTGTGTCACTTCATGGTCCCCTAGACGCGCCAGTGCAGCAGAAGCACGTCCTAAGATGAAATTTCCGCCCTACACGGAGAGTTTGTTTGTGAATTGCGAAGGAGTAGAAGGAGCACCTCGTCGTAGTGCTGAACTGTCTATTACATCGTCGTGTAATAGGGATGCCGTGTGTAGCATTTCTACGATTTGTGCGAGGCGGATTTGGGTGGGAAGAATAGTCGTGGGTGAATGTAAGGTAGGGGTTGTCGGTTGTGGTATTGGCGGTGGCTTTGCATTGTGAGGGTAAGGTTTTCGGTGAATGCGTGAGCGGTCACGGGTCACGATAAAAGAGTCGCGAAATGGTTTTGTGTGATCAGGGAATTGTGGGCTGTAGTCCGTGAGGATATCTGGTGGTGAGAACGGAATATCGAGCTCGTCCTGGCGGCCTCCAGCAGCCGGGTGTGTTGATTCCCAGAGTTTAGTGTTCCAATTCTTCCCGAGACCATTTGTAGCTTGCGAAAGAAGAAGAACGAGAAGGGGTCGTATCTGTTTGGAAGGGTGGCCGAAATAATATTGCGAGAGTTCTGTGAGAGCGGGATGATCCGAGCCTTGAAGATCAAGAAGGTCCGTGCATAGAGACTTGAGATGAGGAGCAAGAATAGCAAAGGGATCTGGCCTGTGTCGTTTTTCAGCAAGAGAGCTGAATCTGCGAAGAGCCAAGGCGCAGTGGAACATCACTCGCCATGTGACTGAATTTTCAACCCACCGTTCCCCACCCGTCCCGAACTCTCCCACACCCCCTTTTTGGTCATCGGTTTACCGCGTTTGGTCAGCTGCGACTTGGCAGTTTCAACAAATCTCGTTTCGTATTCCATCTCCATCATCGCGCGGCTGTGTTCAAACTTAGGCTTAAAACTTCATGAAAAGCACTTAATAACCGGGTCTTGGCGTCTGACAATGGTTCAAGTGATAGTGCTTGACGCCCTCATCCTCCCTCCTTGCGCTGGCTCACGTACTGCAGCTGGGCCGCTTCTAGTTCTGGTCACTGGTATTGACCGATTTGACCAAAGCCAATCGAGAGTCTTCAGTGATACTCCTTGAGAGTCGCCGAGGCACCATCGCCAGAAATGCCTCTTTCGCATCTTCTCGTGAGTGCCCAGCAAGTGTTCTTAGCTTCGGCTCATGTGCAAATTGGCTAGAAGAAAGTTTTGTGCTTAAAAGCCCAAGCGTTCGGACCACTCCAGGCCCCTGTACCTCGAGATTCGTGATCAAAGTCCATGTATCGATTGGCAGGAGAACGGCTTGTGCCGATCCGCTCCTCCAGACAAAGTTTGCGCTTCTAAGCGATGAGGCAAAGTGCCTCACCCAGCCAAGCAGCTCCTGAGATACTTCACCGCCAGCAACCTTCGAGATGTGGAACACCAAAGTACGCAAATTTAGGAGGTCGAATCTGAATGGGACTTCGGTGACATTTCCGGTGAGTCCCCAACTGATATCAAGAGGGTGGGGAAGAAAGAGAGAACGAAAGGAGGTTTGTTCTTTCCCGCTGGGAAGTCGGTGTTATCGCTTGTCGTGAAGACCCGAAAATGTAGATTTGAAGCTCTGGAAGATCGCGATGTTGTTTGATCATGTCATACAAGACAGCAGCGTGGGCTGAGGAGGGGAGTTGATTAATCGTAATACTAATTCTGTTATATGAGTTGGAATTGAAGATAAGCGAAAATCCTCGTTTCTGGATCAACGCCCCAATTCTTGGCGTCCACCTCCGGCGGGAGAGACGAAAGCTGATGTGCTATGGACCCTGAGCGTCCTATTGATCATTGGATCATCTCCATCGCTGGACCTGATACTTAGGACGCGAAGATTTGAGTATCCGACATGACCCATCCAATGAGATACATTAAACAGTGTGTCCTGGATTTTTGTTCGCTCCCATCGTTGTGGACCGAAGGCAATTTCGCGTCAAAGAGCGTTAAGATTGTTATTTCCGGGAGGGTCATCATGAGCCTCAAGGGTTAGCGCCATTAACGTATCACCGGCATGTCGATAGCAGAGGCTAAGGCGTGTCAGCGCATTCGCGTACACGATCACGGTTGAGGGTGCATGTTGGAACATTTGTTTCAGAATGTGGCAATGACAGCATAACTTTGGACCAGAAAAGCAGCTGAGATAGAAGAAGGCTATGCCACGAACAGCAAATCGCGCTCAGTTGAAAGATAGCGAGCGTGCCAGCCGATGTAAACGCCACTGTCTGCCCGCAAATGCACATGGGCAGGATTAAACTATTTGTTGATGTATTCTCTCTGTGTCTCGCCCTGCCCATCCAATGCTCAAGAATGCCAAATCACTCCACCCTCGCAATATAAGTCTCCATAATGTCTTTAGACCAGCGGTACACTATCATACATTATTGCATTATATCGACTGATGTGGCCCTTAGAACAGTGAAACTTCGGTGATACCCAAATCCCGGCATTGAATGGTCAAGTGCAAAACACTCCTGCCCGCCAGAGGTAAGACCGCATTTTAGATATTCATACTGCTTCCTTGTATAGGAAATATTATCGCTGATCATTGAGCCGTGTAATATCCGTGGAGAAACACGACAAAGTCATTATAGGGGCCACAGGGGTGATCGCCGCCAACACTGATTAATGATTCCTTGGCAAATGAGCTTATGTTTTGGCACGACCAAGGGTATACCATTGCGAACAACGACAATGTGAGTGGGTTCGTGTCAAGAAAGAGTCAAAGACAGTTGAAGCTCTTGCCTGGTTAGTTCTCGCCTCTATGGGACTCCGCCTGTTACGCGATTGTGGATTTGTTGTATTATCAAATTGACTTGCAAGGCGTGTGATGATCATACATGATGAATTATTCATTTTAGGTTCCCTAGCGCTACAACCTCTTCAACCCTGAGCATTTATGCCCGCTATACCCATCCTTGAACAGAAGAACTCGAACGCTAGCTGTTTCAAGATTTTCTAGCGTTTTTTGACAGTGTTTTGGGATTTACAGCGTCTCTATCGTCATTCACTCGGATGAAGGCTCTCAGGAAGTCCGTTTTTTTTGTTCCAGGGTCTTAATCTTCAACGCGGCCGAGGACAAGGAGTCAAAGGTAACAGTGCCATGGCCAGAATCACATAAAAGCCCTTGCTGGACAGACACATTCTTCAGTTCGTCTCGTCCTTTCAGCTCCTCTCGAGGCTCATAGTACTTCCTTTGCTACCTACACACTTCAACACATAACTCAGAGAAACTCGCAATGCATTTCTCCGTCTTACGTTCTTGGGGCATCCTTACTCTCCTTACTATGGCTTCTGCCATCCCCACTGTCGAGGTCAGGGGCAACTCTGATATGACCAAACGCGACGCTTTCTCTGACGGCCAAGTCGCCCGCCGCTCTCCTGAGCTTGAGACTCGACACCCCGACGACGGGTTTGGGGTTTCCCGCCGGGAAGACCACTCCATCGAGCGACGACAAGCTGCCGATATAGCGAAAAGTGTTGGCGGACTTATAAAGTCAATCCTTGAAGGTGTTCAACGTGATAACGAGGTATGTTTTCAATCCGATTTACACTGAGCGAACGCGGCCAAAGATCAACATTTTTTTCAATTATAGGGCCGAGAAAAGTTTACCAAAGACATAGTTGCGAAGGGTCGTCAACAATATCCCGATTTCAACTGGGTGGTTTGTCACGTCAAGCATGAGACCAATTTCAATGGCGAACGAGGCAAGGATTGGGGGCATCAACATCAAGAGTTTGATATTAAAATTGGCGGAACTATTGGGTAGGCATTGTGTATGTGCTACTGGGAGCGGACCTAATGCTTTTGTTAGATATGAGATCTATTGGCTCAGGAGTGGGACGTTCAAGAAGCAGGGCGATGGAGGCTATATCAACGTGAGTTGCCCCACCAGTCCCCACATCAGATATCGATCACATACTGATAAAATATTCGGTTATACATCAGTGGGCTTGGCAAGGGTTATAAGTGGAACCGAGAATAACGGCGCCACAGTCCATTTCGTTAACCCGACCTAAGGTGATATATGTACCCAGCATCACCAACACGACCAAATCATCGTGACAGTGATGAATTAATATATCCCCCCCCCCCCCCCCCCCCCCACTTGCTTTGATTCTTGTATATTTATCCTCTAGTCCGGCCTCTTCTCTCTTCTGTTGTGTCACTTGCCCGAACGAACTGTTATATAGGATTGATCACAACTGCAGTGTAAAGTCGTCGAGTTATGTTCTACATTTCCTGTTGGTCTCGTGCTCTCAGCTTGAGCTTACAAGTTTTCCTCTGCCTTTCGGGCCTTTCAAGTTTCAGAGGACCAAGTTCAAACCTCCTCCACCGTTACTCTTGTCTGAAATCATAAATGAATAAGTAGAACATCTCGCAGGTACTCCTGAGGTGAGTGTTCTGTTTTGCTAGCGCAACCTGAATAAATTCGTTTTTAGCGCGCTTTCTTGTGCAGCCAAAGTACTAAAACAGGCTCCGCCTCTGATCAGCATTTATGTTGACCCTCGGAGCCAGTTTCGGTGAATTGATTCAATGCTCCGGTGTCACGGTTTTTCCATTCCCTGTTCAGATATTTTTTACACCTACCACTGGCCCAAGACGTTAGATACACAGCGGCGATCCCCTGGATGTATGCCATTTCCAAGCTCAATGCATCGGCCCCAGGCTCTGGCCTCTAACAATCCATAAGTGCACAACGTTAGCGCGCCCCTCACCGTAACTTGCTTCAATCTCAATCGTGTAGAAACTGCCAGTGGGAGAAGACTTCAGGCAACGTTTCTACAGGCGGCTGTAGGCGACAGGGCTTTGAGATTTGAGCAGTACGAAGTGAAAGCATCGAGACACGTCTTCTTCCGCTGTAAGAGATCTCATTTTGCAGAACAAGTATCTCGGAGTCCGACCCTGCCATCTGCTCCTCAGCCTCTGATATTACCTCAGCCATGCCGCTCGAACCTGGATCAACGTCGTCTCTGTTGGAGCTCGCCGCGGGGATCACGATAGTCTGTCCAGTCATCTGCTTGTATCAACTCATGTCACTGTATCATTAGGCGCGCTCATGATGTTGGGAACATAGACTCAGAGGAAAGAGCAACAAGCAACATCGATTTACCGCGTTTGGTCAGCTGCGACTTGGCAGTTTCAACAAATCTCGTTTCGTGTTCCATCTCCATCATCACGCGGCTGTGTTTAACCCAAAACCTCACAGAAAACACTTAATAGCCGGGCCTTGACAATGGTTCAAGTGATAGTGCTTGACGCCCTCATCCTCCCTCCCTCCTTGTGCGCTGGTTCACGCACCGCAGCTGGGCTGCATCTAGTTCTCGTCGCTGGTATCGACTGATTTGATTTTTTTTCTTATGTCTTCGCATCATAACACACAAGACTCCATCGACTCAGTTGACTCTGGCTCGTACTATTCCAACTCGGAATCGGATACGGATCATTCGACGACCCATCTCATCCCTGGCCCTCATGGCCATTCGAGGGGTAGCGGCAGGGGGACAGATAGTGATACCTTGGCCGCTTCCTCGGCAGAGAGCTTGGGATATGTCAGTGGAGACGAGAGTACGTGATGGCCTCAGATATCGGCATGGTTACTGAAGCATCCTCAGGACGCTACCCGGCACATCTGAACAATGACTTCGTTTATCCTCCCCTGTAAACCTACCTCGTTCTCACGTGTTGATCATTTGATATCTGACACTCTTATCAAGACCAGATAGTCCCGCTCCTAGGTCTGCACTTCCTCACAGAACTTCGCATCTGGCACCACCACCAACTTCTATCCTCAAATCTCCTCGATCACCTCGGTTCCCCGGTTCTCCAGGCATCCCACCTTCACCATCAGCGCGTCGCGGTCCACCTCCATCGGCATACTTGAAGAATATCTCTGTCCTACCACCGCCCGACTCTCCATTCCTCAACTCTCCGTATCTCCCACCTGGCTCGCCTTATTCCCCAAAAATCAATAGCTCTCGTGCTTCTGTTGTATCCCTCAATACTGGATGGGTCAGGCGACAAAATGTCAAGAGGGGTGTCAAGAGAAAGGTCAAGCTTACCCATGGCAATTTCATCGCGGAATACAAGGTTCCCACTGCCATCTTGAACGCAGCAGAGGAGGTCTACAAAACTGGGCTTGGCGCAAACGAGTTTACCTACATGCGCTACACCGCAGCGACCTGCGATCCGGACGACTTTACTGCAGAAAATGGGTGGTCTCTCCGTCATACGCTTCACACACCGAAACGCGAAACGGACATTCTGATTGCTGTCACGTCTTACAATGAGGACAAGTTCCTTTACTCGCGTACTCTCCACGGTGTCATGCTCAACGTTCGCGATATTGTCAAGAGTAAATCATCTAAATACTGGCGTAAGGCGACGAATGTGGAAGAAGGCAAACGTGCTTGGGAGAGAATCACTGTTGCGCTCATCGTTGATGGATTGGAGGTGATGGATAAGAGTGTGTTAGATTTGTTGGCTACCGTCGGTGTTTATCAAGATGGCGTGATGAAGAAAAAGGTTGATGGGAAAGACACGGTTGCTCACATCTTTGAGGTAAGGTTGTGTTTCGGCCCCAAATTTTCTCTGAATGCCCTGACGAAATAACGACGTTAGTATACCACTCAACTCTCCGTGGACACCAAACCACAACTCGTCCTCCCTCAACTTAACGACCAGTCGAATTTGGTCCCCGTACAAATCATCCTTGTCATCAAAGCCAAAAACCAAAAGAAGATCAACTCCCATCGATGGCTTTTCAATGCCATCGGAAGGATGCTAGATGTACGATTCATGTCCCAGTCATAACTATAACACGGAAAACTGATTACCATGCAGCCGGAGGTCTGCGTGCTTATCGATGCGGGGACAAAACCCGATCGAAAGGCACTGTATTATCTTTGGGAAGCTTTTTACAATGATCCTAACCTTGGCGGATGCTGTGGTACGACAATTATTCCTTTTGCACCTCTGTCAGAGCTGATTGAGACTCTAGGTGAAATCCATGCCATGTTGGAAGGTGGTCGGAAGCTGCTCAATCCACTAGTCGCGGCGCAGAACTTTGAGTACAAGATGTCCAATATACTGGGTAAGTGTTACTAGACGACAATCTAGAATCTTACTCTTCTGACTTTTCTGGATAGACAAACCCCTAGAGAGTACCTTTGGCTACGTTTCCGTCCTTCCGGGAGCCTTTAGCGCCTACCGCTACCGGTACGTTCCCCTCATACTCTCTCCCCTCTTCCCTCTCATAAGCGAAAATACAGCGCAATCCAAGGTCGCCCGCTCGAACAATACTTTCACGGTGACCACTCCCTCGCTCTTCGTCTCGGCGACAAAGGCATAAACGGCATGTCCATCTTCACCAAAAACATGTTCCTAGCCGAAGATCGTATCCTCTGTTTCGAACTCGTAGCAAAAAAAGGTGCAGCGTGGACATTGGGTTACGTTCAGCCTTCAAAAGCAGAGACGGATGTACCGGAGACGATTGAAGAGTTGATTGGGCAGAGGAGGAGATGGCTGAATGGGAGTTTCGCGGCGAGTGTGTATGCGGTGGTTAATTTTTGGAGAGTATTTGGGAGTGGGCATGGGGGCTGAGGATTGGAATATTGTGTGTACAGGCGTTGGTGAGTGGTGTTGGTGTTGGTGCTGTAAGTGGCTTTGGAAGCTGATTTGTTTTGGGTGTTTAGTATACTGCGATGTCGTTGTTCTTTTCGTGGTTCGCTCTTGCGAATTTGTGGTTGACGTTTAGTATTATTATCGATTTGTTGCCTTCGCAAAGGATTGTCTTTTGGAATGTTGTTGTTGTTCGTACCTTCCTTGCTTAGTTTCTATACTCCTCGCTGATCTGGTTATAGATTCATTGGATCAATGCAACTCTCAAGTGGATATATATCTGCGCTACGGCTCTACAGGTGAGCCCCTTCGTCCGATTCTTCCTCGCCTCTGGCGACGATGCTCATCCTGTGCTCCAGTTCATCCTAGCCCTTGGAAATCGACCCAAATCCGAAAAGTTCGCGTATACGGTTACAATGTGGATATATGCGGTGCTCGCGGTGTATCTATTGGTGTGCTCGCTCTGGCTGACAAGCTCGTCATTCGCAGTCCGTATATTCCCTTTGTGCTCGAATGAACTGGACTCAATAACTTCCATCCATCCCTTCATATAGACGATTCCAAGTGTGATGGAAGATGCAAGTAACGCGGGAGAGTTTTTGACTGCGCTCCTTATGCCGCCTGTGGGACCTCTGATGGCTGCTATGATTTCGACTTTTGGTACGATTCCAGCTGTGATAAATAGTGGAAATATTTTCTTATGAAAATTTTGCAGGGATATACCTCACTGCCTCGATCATGTGTTTGGATCCTTGGCATATGATGCATTCGTTTTTCCCGTATCTGTGCCTTGCCCCTAGCTTCACAAACATTCTGAACGTGTACGCGTTCTGTAACTTACATGACGTCAGTCCCATCGTCGTTCTGCTATTGATGATCCAATTCAACCTTTGCATGCGTCTAGGTTTCGTGGGGTACCAAAGGAAGCGACAAATCCGAAGCTCTCCCCTCCATCAAATCCAAAACCTCTCTCGGGTCAGACGAACCAACAGTCGAAGACACAACCAATACTCAAGAAGACATCGACCTCCTCTTCCAAGATACAGTCAAACGCGCTCTCAACTCTACTCCACCTCCCGCACCGAAATCGACAACACTTTCCTCTGCGGCTGCGGCACAAAAGATGGACGATGACAATCGAAAGTTTAGGACATGGCTTGTGGCAAGTTGGTTGTTTACGAATGCGGTATTGGTGGTTGCGGTGGAGAATATTGGGGGGTGGTTGAATGTGGATGAGGATGGGATTGATGAGGATGTGATCAGGTCTTGGGAGGAGCAGTTTGGGCAGAAGAGGAATGCTTATTTTGCGTTTATTTTGTATGCGACGTTTGGGTTGGCAATGGTTAGGTTTATGGGGGTGAGCTTTCGTGATTGCTTGATTTTTGTTTCTATGTTCTGATATCAGGGTTTTAGTTCTTGTGGTATTGGTTGAAGAGGAATGTTTTTAGATGTTGCAGGAGGAGCTAAAGTAGATATTTGATATTTTGTGCATTTGTATATAGTGCTTCGAAGATACCAGAGGATTTGCAAGAAAGAAAGGAGAGAGGCATACAGTTGCATTAATGGGGTAGTGGTAACCTGGGTCGTTGCCATCGAGTTCGCATGCTCGACCCGCCGGGGGTTCGATTCCCTCTTAATGCATAAATAGAACTCGAAATTCCTTTTTCATTTATTTTCCCCCCTTCAGGTGACCAACCAATGTTAATGACAGAACACGCGGGCAATTGGTGTTCGGTGCTCAGCGCATTGCAAGCCGGATATTCCAGTTTTTGCGGCTATGTAACCTGCGGAACATTGCCACGGCTGATTGCGAGCTTGATTAGCATCAGCTTTTGAGAATAGTAAGGCAAATTGATGGAACTCGTTAGAGGCGATATGGTGTAACCGTAATCGCGGTCAAGGGAAGTATAGGATCGACTCGAGTGCGAAAGTGTATTCAGCGTCGGAGGCACGTATTGAGTAAATTCGGAGTGTCCAAATTGCCACTGCTGTCACAAGTGTTTGAAAGCATAAACAAAAGTGTATATATATATTGAAAGAGTGACGAAGAATTCAACATGATACTTCGAATCGGGGATGGAGCATTCGTTGGGTACTGGGTCGGATTGATAATCGTTGGGTGGCTCAATTGATTTTCGCTTTTTTAATTCGGGGGATAGATTTGACGGGGATTCGGGTTTGGGAAAATAGCATGAAGATTTGTGTAATTAGGAACTATACCTAAGTACTACTCGTCAAATGATATTTTAAGAAGCAAATCCGTTCAAGCATTCTAAACAGATTTTGAGCTAATAGCTTTGCTCGATGATACTATGAGCTAGCGCGAAAACCTATATTCCAACACATGAGTGTGCGTAAAGCATTTCCCGGGAGGAGTAAACATGATAGTGAGGCTTGAGAACTAAGATATTTAGCCGAAAGAGCCCAGCGCTCCACGAAAAAGAAAAAAAAAAACAGAGGGTAATCCGACACATGAGACGATGTCTAATTAAGGTACCAGTGTCAAAATACATGCGCGACGGTTTAATAATTTGAGTCTCACCACGTTGACGACCTCAAATCCAAGGTGAAATTCCCCATACCTCTCTAGCTTCAACCTTGATCAAGTCTGGTGCCCCACGCTCATAAGCTACAAAGCATTTGTCTTCTCTGATAGACAAATGCTGAAAATAGGCGACTTGGAAGTGATGTAATAATTGAAACCAGGTTCTGGCCTCCGTACGCCGCAATTCCAGGTAAGCGGAAAGGTCACCTTGAGCGGTGTTCCAGATTTGCTGAAGGATCTCAGTTGGGAAAGATTGGATAAATATCCTGAGATTGGGAAAATGTAACACCACCGGAAGGCCGGCGATAAAAAAATCCTAGAGAATGTGTGAGCTCGATACCTAAATCACTGTTCTAGAGGAGGCTCACCCTGTTGGGTGTACCAGATATGTGAAGAATTTGTAGATTTCGACAATGATTGATTAATGGTGTAATCTGTGATGCTCTGGGTGGACCGATGCAATGAAGGCACAACGACCTTAGATTTTCGAGTTTCTGAGTCAGATTCGGGACATTATAGAAGTCTCCTCCTAGGACCATAGCCCAACTTAGGCTGGTGGGGGAACATGTCGGAAGTAAGTGTTTAATAGCGAGTGCATCTCCGGTCAGGTGTTGCAATCGGGGAAGGGATGTAGTTGCAGGCCACATGGACTTGAGATCGTCGTCGAGCGGATTTATTTCAATAAACATCAGCCGCCTGAGAGCACGTTGATGAGTGACGAACTCATGTAAGTCGATTGAGCCGCTATCCCACTCCGAAACCAAAGGGGTATAGCTGAATACCTCTAACTCGAAGGTGCACCCTTGGATTAATCTAGACAGGGGAATTCCGAGAGAGAAGAGCGATAAGTCCTTGAGATTGGTCATAAGCTGGAGGGATGCGTTGAGCGATCCACAGATCCTCTCATTACCACCACTGCCCGGGCTGAAAATATAAGCAAAAGTGTGGATGTATTTGGCGAGGGACGAATGTCCTCGAGAGAGTGAGATGAAGAGCTGAGTGTTTTTGTTTGGGTTGAGCATAAGGCATCCATAGGGTACGTAGGCTTGCTGGCCGTGAGCGATTTTCTGGTAGAGATATCGGCGAGATTCAGGGAGGAAAGCTCTGCAGACCAGGCAGAGGACAAGAAGGGTACTGGGATCGTGGCGAAGATGAAATATGACAGAGTAAATGATTTCCTGCGGAAGATCCATGTTGGATGCGTAGTGGTCGCCACCGCTCGCGAGGCTTGAGGCAGAAAGCTTGAGCAAAAGCCTTGGCGTGATGCATGGATATTACTACAGTATGTCTAAGCGCCCAGCATGTATCGCATTAATGGGGTAGTGGTAACCTGGGTCGTTGCCACTGAGCTTTGCGAGCTCGACCCGCCGGGGGTTCGATTCCCTCTTAATGCATTAGATTGTTTTAGGATAAATATGGCTTTCCTTTTTTATCGATTGTTCAGTGCCCAAGCCTCAAGAAAAAGCCTCTACATTATAATTACACGTACACGGACTTGGAGCGCGTAGCATGCGCTCGCCGTTGGATTTTAGTCCAATAACCTCATCAGAGTGCGAGCGCCCACTGCTCAGCGCTCAACGCCGAGAATAGCAAGTGACGCGATCACGTGACTAGTTGGACATGTCCGAATTTAGCAGGCGTCGGTAGTTGCGGGTTCATCAAAGTGTACTCGCGATCTGCACTTTCCCCCTTTCCTCCTTGTCATGTCCTCTTTTCTTGACCAGTATGAACCTTTGGACATTATAGGAAATGGCTCCTTTGGTATCATCCGTAAAGTCCGTCGGAAAGCGGACGGAATGGTGCGTTTTATCAGTCTGTTGGCGACAATCGGGCGCCTCAAGACAGACATACCCAGGTTTTCGCGCGGAAGGAACTCAACTTTGAGAGAATGACAGAAAGAGATAGAAAGCAAATTGTCGCCGAAGTGTAAGTGTCACTTATCTTGTATATGTTAGCCCACTAAACTCGTTCTCATGACATTTGAACACACGTGTTTAGGAATATATTGAAGGAACTGAACAATGAGCACATTGTACGATACCATGACCGCCATGTTGATCGAGATGCTGGAATTCTGTATATTCTCATGGAATATTGTGGAGGCGGGGACCTTTCGAACGTCATTAAGCAAGCGACGAAGACAAATAGACCGATACCCGAAGACACCATCTGGAATTATTTCATGCAAATTTTGCTCGCATTGCAGCATTGTCACCATCCAAATGGCCACGGACGGAGTGGGAGTAACGGCGCGGGATTTGGAGATGATGGAGGGAATGGCTCTGGGTCAGGAGCTAGGGAAAGACGGTCACAAATTCTGCACAGAGACCTTAAACCTGACAATGGTGAGTTATCTCAGCGCGTTGTTTGGAAAGTATACTGAATATACGACAGTGTTTTTGGATGAGAACAACCATGTCAAACTCGGAGACTTTGGCTTGTCAAAAGCCCTACCTCAGAGCAGTTTTGCGAACACATACGTGGGGGTATGTAGTTTCAATCCGTCCCTTGTTTCACGAACTAAATTCTTGCTTATAGACGCCATATTACATGTCCCCGGAGGTCATGCAAGAAAAAGCGTATGACTCCAAGTCGGATATTTGGTCACTTGGATGCTTGATTTATGAGCTCTGTGCTCTCAAACCTCCTTTTCATGAAGCCAAGACCCATTCTGAACTGAATATGTGCATTCGGTAAGTGCTTGTTCCTATCTTGAATTATGACGCTTTCTGAAACCAGATGAAGTAATGGTCGAATACCCCCATTACCCAGGGGCTATTCTCAGTCATTATCTGCTGTCATTAAAGCTATGCTTAACCTCAATGTGCGCCGCAATTCCTGCCTTCTGGCTTAGTATCTGTACTGATGGACCGTCAAAATAGCCTGCCGTGCGACCCTCTGCCGCTCAACTCTTACAACACGAACGACTCGAGCTATCCTTCCGAGTCTCGGAAACGGATAAATTGTGGGTGCAGGTCATTTTCCGCTGTCCAATTTATGGAAATAACATATCCCGATATAGACTATCACAAGTCAAGAGTCATCGAGCTGCCGTCCTTGTCAAAGAACGCGAAATTCTTACGCGTGAAGAAGCGCTCAAGAACCGTGAACACAGATTGAGTTCCGTTCTTTCCGAGAAAGACGCCGAAATCACGAGACTCCAGACTCATCTCACACATATTCAACGAGATGTTGAGCTCGCAATTAAACAAGCTGTTGTGCGTCGAGAGGAAGAGCTACGCGTCTTGATACAGCGGCGCGAGGAGGAAGTCGGTCGTGCAATGGCGAAAAGGGAGGAAGAGATTATGGATGCAGTTCGGAGACGCGAGGCTGAGGTTTGCCAAGCCTGGGGCTCCCGTGAAGCCGAAATACGGTCAGAGGTGGAAGTCAGCATCAAGGCCGTACAGGAACGAGTGGAATGGATTATGAAGAGGGAGGAGCAGCTAAAGGTCGAAGAAGAGAGGATTGAGGAGATGAAGGAGGAGCTCGAAGTGAAGACGATGCTCTGGGAAGCTTCGCAAAAGAGTAGGTGATCTAGGGAATCCGAACCTCAGTGCGACGAGACTAACGAGATGCATAGCAGGAAAAGTGCAGAAGGCACCCCTGGAAGAAGTGAAGAACATTCTAGAACCGATCAATTGCGTAGAGACACCTATACAGCGACGACGACAACCAACGAAACCCGCAACAGCAACGACTATTAATGACCTCAACCTTAGCAATCAAGTTACCCCAAAACCATTGGACTCTAGTAAACACTTCACTGCGCTAAAAACACCTATAATGAGACCCAACTACACGGATACCCTGCCTTCAGCTATGAAAGGCGTCGTCCTCACTGCTACAGGCGAAACTCTTGCTACACCCTCACCCACCGAGCTTGTAAAACTCTTCAACCAAAGTCCGCGCGTTGGGCTTGGTTTCACGAAAATATTTGAATCAGATGTAAATCTGCCGAAACCAGAAAATAGCGGGGGCGAAAGTGGAAGCGGGCTGAGAGATGAGAGAAGATTGAGTTGTGCGAGCACGGAATCAGAGGAGGCTGATAGCCCTCCTCCCAGTCCTAGTGCGAGGAAGGAGAAGGAGTGGAAGAATAAGAAGGATAGGACAGAGCTGTCTGATGCCGGGTCATCTTCATCTTCGGGCTCTGGCTCCTCCACTTCGACGGTACAACAGTCATCAACATCTGGTGGTGCGAGCACTGGTGCTTCCCAGATGAGATTGAGGAGGCCCTCAATCCGCTCTTCGACGCAGCGACTGACAGTCAGGCTAACCGCATCTACCACGGCAATTTCAGCGTCCGTATCATCAAAACCTACTTCCTCAAAACCCGTTCCTGCATCCTCGCCAACAAAAGTCGTATTACGGCAGAAGTCGTCTTCTCGTCTAGAGCAACAGCCACAACAATCATCACAGCGTACTACGTCAACCAAATCTGCCCCTGTCCCTATTCCATCAGCAACGAGGAGTCAACCACTGCCAGCACCAGTCTACGACTTCTCAGACGAGGAGAATCTTCCAAGTCCTTTCTTGAAAAAGATGGACAAGGAAGGCAAGATCTACGGCAAGGTTCCTTCTGTATCAGCTTCTACACCAGCCATTGTGTCTTCGGGGGCTACAATTAGAGGAGCCGCAACGATGAAGAAACGGCCATCCACGAGTGGCGGGAACTATTTGCGTGCTATGGCTGCTGCAAATAATGCCGCCAACGGAAAACGTGCAACTAGTGCCTTGGGTATCTCACCAACGTCCACTGTTGCCGCTGCGAGACTTGCGGGAGGGGAAGATGAGAATGTGGATGGAGAGGCTGCGAGACCGGCGTTGTTGAGCGCGCGAAAGGCGACCGAACAGGCTAGAAAAGCTCTCTTGCGATAATGTCCAAGACACGGCTGTTTGTATTCTTTGATGGTTCGATTTAAAGAGGGACCTGTTTGTATGCGTCATAATTGTTTTTACGAGTTTTCATACCAGGGTTTTCTTTTTTCCAGCGTTGTCTAGGATACTATTTTCCTCCCTCTTGTTTACCTTCATTTCCATGGTCATATTGTAATCTACCCTAAAGCACGTTGCATCGTACAATATATATTGACATTCTCGCGTAATTACGATCGGCAATTTTGCCGACTTTTGATACATGTACATCCTTTGCTACAGTTTTTAGTCGGAAAATGTGGGTATATTGAGGGCCATGGGTTCGTCGAGGCCAAGTTTAAGCCATGGGCTACGATCAATTTCGTATTGTACTCGGCAAATGTAACCAGAGGTTTGGATCAAGGCGAGGAGAGGATGTCGAATTCCTCGGATGAAACCCTCTGTTGCTTCGATTGTGACCAGGGCCAATCGAGAATCTTCAGTAATATTCTTTGAGAGCCGCTGGGACATCATTGCCAGGAATGCCTCTTTCGCATCTTCTCGTAAATGTACAGCGAGTGTTTTTAACTTTGGCGCATGTGCAAACTGGCTAGAAGACAGTTTTGTACTTAAGAATTCAAGTGCCCGAGCAACTCCGGGTCCTTGTAACTCGAGATTCGTGATCCCAGTCCATGCATCGATTAGTGGGAGAACGGTCTTTGTCGATCCAGTCCTCCAGACGAGGTTTGCACTTCTGAGTGATAGAGCGAAGTGCCTCGCCCAGTCGAGCAGCTCCTGAGATACATCACGACCAGCAACTTTCGAGATGTGGAGCGTCAAAGTGCGTAGGTTTTGGGGGATGAATTTGAATAAGACTTCGGTGACGTTTCCAGTGGGACCCCAACTGAGGTCAAGAGAAGTGAGGGAAGAAAGAGAGAACGAAGGGAGGTTTGTTCTATCTCGTTGAGAAGTTGGTGGTATCACTTGCCACGAAGACCCGAGCACACGGATTTGAAGCTTGGAAAGACCGGGATGTTGTCTGATCATGTCATACAAAACAGCAGCGTGCGCTGAGGAGGAGAGTCGACTAATCGTAACATTCAATTTTGTTATCTGAGTCGGAATAAGGGATAAGTCAAAAATCCTGGTTTCTGGATCAACACCCCAATTCTTGGCATCTACCTCCAGCGAGAGAGACGAAAGTTGAGGTGCTCTGGACCCTAGTGTCTGGAGCGCCCTATTGAGCGCTGGATCATCTCCATCGCCGGACCTGATACTTAGGACGCGAAGATTTGAGTATCCGACATGACCCATCCAATGAGATACGTTAAATAGCGTATCATGGATTTCCATTCGTTCCCAGCGTTGTGGACCGAAGGCGAGTTTGCGTAAAAGAGCGTTAAGGCTGTTACTTCCGGGAGGGTCCCCATGGGCTTCAAGGGTTAGCGACATTAGCATGTCACCGGCACGTCGATAGCAGAGGTTGAGGCGTGTCAGCGCATTCGCGTACACGATGTCGAGAGTGCGTGTTGGAACACTCGTTTCGGAATGTGGCAATGACAACATAACTTTGGACCAAAAAAGCGGCTGAGATAGAAGAAGGTTGCGCCATGAAAAGCAAATAGCGCTAAGTTGAAAGATAGTGGGGCCACGAGTTGACAGTGGGGCGCGACAGCCGATGTATACGCCACTCTCGGGTAGAAACTGGGAAAAAACTTCCAGCAACGTTTCTGCAGGCAGGCAGGCGATAGGGGCTTTGAGATTTGAGCAATATGAGGTAAAAGTACGGAGACGCGTCTTCTTCCTTTGTAACTGCGAGAGATCCTCTTGCAGAACGAGTATTTCAGAATCCAGCTCCGCCATTTGCTCCTCAGCCTCCGAAATTATTTCGGCCAAGTCGCTGGAACCTGGATCAACTTCGTCTCTGCTGAAGCTGGCTGTGGGGATCAGGATAATCTGTCCAGACAGCTGTTTACATCAACTCACATTGTATCATTAGGTTCGCTCATGATGTTGAGAACATAGAGGAAAGTGCAAAAATCTACAGACAAAGGTTGGAGTTACGTTTGACTCGTACCTGAAGCTCTGTAGATCCGATCTATTCGGAATGATGGAAATATGACTAATCAAGGAGACTCTAGGACTTATGTCTCTCACTTATAACATAGAAAACTGACCAAGTCGTGACGAATCTAACAAGGGAGCAAATTCATGAAGTGACTCCCGCTCAGCGAGTTCCTCCCACGTGTATATAACTGGCGTTAATCCTCCTCGTGCCCAGCACGAAAAACCATCCTTCTCTCCACGTCGGCTGCTTCTGATGCAGAAATATACGGCTTCCAGATGCTTCCCATCGTTAAAGCAGTCCCGAACAATCTTTTCTTGTTCATCTTTGCCATAACTCTGTGCTTGGTGGAGTGGTTGAAGTGATAATATAAGGACTCGTAGACTTTTCAATCTTTGAATATAGACGAATTCAGACCGGACTTCATTGGTATCCTGAAATGAATATTCATTGGCAGGTGGTCTAGAACAACAGCAAATAAGAACATACATGTAATCCGTCTGTATGAAGGACTTCCAGTGAGTGAAGATAGGGTGTAAGTGTTGGCATGAAAGGATTGATATGAGGGCCTCCAATAGATAGGACTCGCAACTTGGTTAAAGCCGCAAGGAATGAATTCCGGCATCCCACCGTGCCATTTAACAGTGGACTCAGGCTCCCTCTCCACCTAAGTCTTTCAACAGTATTACTGTAGAAAAGCCGCTTTATTGAGCCCTCATCCCCGATAAACGTGCGTAGCCTAGGAAGATGGGGCGCGTGAAGTTCCTGATTGCTCAGTGGCGCTGCCAACACTCTGAGCTGAGGCTGAGTCTTGAGGAACCA
Source organism: Leucocoprinus leucothites (assembly GCA_013368445.1). NCBI lineage: Eukaryota > Fungi > Basidiomycota > Agaricomycetes > Agaricales > Agaricaceae > Leucocoprinus > Leucocoprinus leucothites. Next base: position 64,551 of record JAACJO010000031.1, read on the forward strand.
TGCCATTTCGCCATCAAAATCAATGGAATACCCATCATCCCAGTAAAACTCTTCCAGCTGGAACTTCGTACCCCAAAATAAAGCTCGCTTCGAAGGGGACACAAAGTTACGGAAAGAGAAAATCTTGAGGTTGACCATATGATAAAGAGCCTGGTTCATTAGTTCCCAGAATCGGACCTGACGAGAGCCGTTCTCGGGTGCGTAATAGAATTCGTGAATGTAGCGACCCAGGCGGGGGTTGTATATTGCAATCGTGGTGAGGAAGCGAGTACAGCCATCGATGTTAACGATTTGGGGATCTCCGTAACGATTGAGTTTGTAAGACGTGAAGGTGACAACCCTGATTCTACGATACAGAACACTTCGTGCGCTGGAGCAAAAACTCTGCGACACAAGGCAAAGATTGAGGATAGTGCGAATATCGTGCTGAGCTTGCTCTGTAATGAGATCTAGGAGTTCCTGGGGGATGGAGGTACCGGATCTGAGGTCCATAGTCGGTTGTAGATCAGGGGATGAAAGGAAACTATATATCTATCGGTCGAATTTTGAGGCAGTGCATATATAGAACATGATCACACGGCGTACTATATTTCGATTCTCTAGCCTGGATATGTGTGGAAAGAAATTAGTGAAATTAGTGTTCAAGGCAGTGTTGAAACGTATCGAGTGGACATAAGCGATAGGAAATGGAGTTATTCTCAGGTTGAAAGCACCGCCTATAGGCACCATAGGCATCACAGCCAATAATGTGACTACAAGCAAATGGCCACTATCAAAAATGTTCGAGTTCGTCGACATCAAACTTTGATGAATTAGGGGCATCAACGAATCTTATATTGAACGTTCGAACTGGTATGTATCCAATTAGAACAAATGCAACTACACCGATAACTGCTTGACTACGAGGAAATTTCTTGAGCCTCGACGGTAAGTATTATGTTCGATATGATCGCTTTATCACATCGGAAGCCCATTCCGCGAGAGCATACACAGGGGCTTGGAGATGCCCACTTGTCACAAACGGCTGTTCAGGCGTACCGCAGACACTCAGAATAGACCGAAATCAAGTCTTGAGATGGAAAACTCACAATCACAGAAGCATCAACAATCCTCAATCCCTCTACGCCACGTACTCTGAACTCTGGGTCCACCACGCCCCATGAAGCATCAGCGGGCGGCATGCTACAGCTCCCGGCACCGTGGCCGAAACTGTTAGCATTGTTTCTGATGTACTAAATAACATCATCATCAGTGATTGTTCCACTTGAAGAAGATGCTGGAGTGTCGAGTCCGAGGATGTGTTCGGAGAGGGTATTCGATGCCAAAAGCCGTTGAGCGCTCCGGAACCCTTCGAGGAGAATTGCGGTGTCTAGGGGCGAGTCTAGCAGAGCCGGGTCAATGATGGGTTGATTAAATGGCGAGGAAGTCGCGAGTGTGATTGAGCCACCTGTCACCAAGGGTCAGTTCGATCAGCAAGCCATTGAAACGGATGAAATCGCATACGACACGCAGGAGTGAGATTGACAATATTCATCGAGAGCGTTGAATTTTCTTCAGAACTGAGAATTAAGCAGATGAGATATTCTCATCACACCATTCAGTACCAAATGGATCGTACCCTTCGCTGACACCAACGAAGAAAACTTCAACATGAGGAGAATCAGGTCCCGCTGTAGGGTCAACTGCTCCATTCTTGAAAGGGGGCGAATCTTGCGGAAAGCGAACCCAGCCGATCTGAGGAAGGTGCTGTGAGAGCGCAAGTCGACCTGTATGATTTGATTTCCACTGAGCCAGAGCCGCTGTCTCGTCGAAGCTGAATGACTTATGAGCGCTTATGATCGATAGTAAGTGGAACCATCAGTTTACCTGGAAGTAGGAAGGTCTGTTGAGAACTTGATAGGGATCGTTATATGGTCGCTGAAATTCTTTCCAACGCTCGGATTGTCAACAAAGACTTCGATACCGAGAGCTTTGAGTTCGTCTACGGGGCCTATCCCAGAGAGAAGTAGAAGTTGTGGCGTTTGGATTACTCCCGCTGAGAGAATCACTTCTTTCTTAGCGATGAGTTTCATAGTAGATCCTAATAAAATTATTGTGCTTCAGAAACTAAATGGGCGTGTTTCTCAACCCTCACCTTCCGGGGTGCTGGCAAGTATGACTTCGCGAAAATCATTGCTTCCGGTTTCATCTATTGAGGTGACGCGGGTGACGAGGGTGTTGAGCAATACATGTACGTTATCGCCTGAATTGGCCAAATATGCCGTCGAGGAGCTAGTTCGAAAACCATGTGTAATTGTGGCCTGTCCCCAGCCTAAAAACGTCAAGAAGCGAGCACGCACACCAGTGATAGTACCGACATACCCAGTCCTATTGGTCTCCCGTCGTTTAAGTCCTGGAGAAACGGATACTCATCGCTTAATTCTGCTGTAGCTTTAAGTAGCAAATCATTAAGAGGGTGGTTATAATACGGCGCTGTTACTCCAAGCACCCCAGCACTAGAATGGATAGACGTATTAAAATGGCCCTGTTCAGAAAAGCTGGGATCATTGGGGCTGGACCATTTTTCCGTCTGTATAAAAGTGAGACGGGAGAAAGGCTTGTCTGCGGAGGGGAAGGACATACCTTCAAGATGAAAGGGCGTATTTGATCCCATGCAAGGTTATCATCCCCCGTGGTGGACGCCCAGCGATTGTAGTCGTCCCTGGAACCTCGGTTGTAAATCATGTCGTCTATTCGTATTGTTCAGAGAGTGATGGTGTTAGGCAGAAGACCTTCTTACTATGCGATGAACACCCTCCTAATATCTTGGCCCTTGGGTATTCAAGTACTCGGTCATTAGTATTGGTTTGGGGGGGAGTAGTAAAATTCCAATCAACACTCGACCCGAACCAGATATCGGCGGCTAAAGCGGGGACCTGAACGCTGAACACATCCTGATCCCTATCACACAAAATTAGTGAAATGTTCGACTCATAGCCCATGGAGGTTTACGAACGAGGGTCCAGCTTCAATAACCAGGATCTTGTAGTCCTCCACCTCTCCCAGTCTACTCGCGACAACTCCGCCAGCATTTCCTCCTCCAACCACTATGAAATCAAACTCAAGCGTCGGTAGCCCAGCCGGATGGTGAAAATACTGTACACCAAAAACGAACGCCACGAACGAGAACAATGTAAGGACAGTTGGGAGCCCTGGAATCATTGCTGAAGATCAGGAAACGGATACCCCTTAAAACGAGTGCCGGTTTTTTTATATAATCCTGAAAGGACTTTTTCTCGGCTTCTCCACGCCGTGACGCGTCCATGAGGTCCGCGCAAGCCTGTGAATCCTTTGGCGTGTGCAAAGGGAACAATTCGTCATCTAACGATAGCACTCGGGCCCGCGTCACTGTCGTTTTGTAGGATAGTGTGGGGTTTTCGGTGGCGCCAAGATAATTCAGAGAGGTTATTTACTCTTCAGGTGATTGAGCTGCGACTATTTGAACAACGTCGGAGTTCCAGAGAAGGGAGCGAGGGAGGCGGAATGATTGCTTTACTAGCTTTGAGAGCATACCAACTAAAGTGTCATTAAATTAAAAGCAAGAAATTCTACCAGGTGGCTCTAACTCACCATGTTTACCACTGTTGGATATCAGATGAGTAGAGGAACAATCCACATGGCTGCGCTCTGAATTTAAAAGTCGATCACCATATGAGATTACCTCCCTTTACAGGAGAAGGAATGGGAACAGCAAGGAAGAGTTGTTATAGCCCTCAAGAGTCAATCCTTAGATCCTGCACAAGGAGGAATCAGGAGGTTGCCGTCCTGCACGTAAGAGAGAGATTTGAAATACAAGTTGAGCGCCGCGGCGGCACACTCACACATCGGTCCGGAGGTGGCCCGGAACTATGGAGACTTGGGCGGCTGGGCATTTCGCCAACTCGAATGTTTGAACATGATCTCGGAGCGCCAACGGACCTCTACTTATTCATCACCAGCCGAAATTTCGTTCAACCGAGCAAGGTTCAAGAATTCCTAATCTCAATTTCATCTTAGTGACTTCAAGCTCATGATCATATTCCGAAGTTGAGTAACTGCTCTTTAGTTTTATGTCCCGTTCCCTCTTTTAGACTACTACTACATAGCTGTTAAGGGAGTAAATAAAAAAACTGGTAAGATACTTCCATTCCAACAACAGATCTAATAAAAACACTAGTCATTTAGTGTTAATTCGGCCGTAATATCCAGAGACGTCTCATACAACTCCCTCGCTAGTCTCTCATCTCTCGCACAACTCGACGGTGTCGTAATACGACCAACAGGATCCAAATAAGCGCCCTTAAACTCGTTGACACGAGCTTTCACCTCCGGCGACGCCGCCGCATAAGCCGAATTCATAGCACCTTCTCTCGGTGAAGCGAAGAAAAACGATATCGTCCACATGACAATACCGAGAAGATATGGCATGCTATTGATCCACCGAGACAAGTTGTCGGTTGCTGTCGCTGCTGGGTTTACTGAAATACATGTTATGTCGGCCTGTTGAGAGTCAAGGCGATCTTGGAGGTGTTTAATATGAAGTATGTTGGCCAATTTGGAAAGTGCTGGAAACGACGATGGGTGGTATATTCGTGAGGATGCTCGCTCTGCTATTCATAATAGTCTTTGGGACTGACCGTAGAACTTCACGCCACCTATCGTAGTATTGCCGTAATCTATATTCCAACTCTCCTTGTCTTTGAACGTCTCTGGTGCAATGCTCGCATGGATTCCTGATGTGAGCTAGAGAAGTAATAGTCACCAAAATTCTTCGTCAATTACAACAGTGTTAAAATCTTGTGACTCACGTTTACAATGCGAACATCCGAGCCCTCCTCTTTCGATGTTTTGATCATGAGTGGAAGGAGCATTTCCGTGAAAAGGAAATGTGAAAAATAACTGATCCCTTCATTCAATGACCCGAATCAGGGAGTGGTTATCATATCAGGGACGAACTTCGTATTCATTGACTCCCGGATCCCGTCCTTTGTAATAGTCCAAGGTCCCGCCCCTCTATAAATTTTGTCGTCCGAATGAAGACTGCATACAGTTGGGAGGAATATTCACCTAGCTGCATTATTGACTTTCCGATACAACGTTTCAGCCCATGGCGAAGCACGAGATAAGTTTGAGCCACTCACTAAGAACGTCCAAGCGATCTTCCTTCTTCAAGAGCTCCTCGGCAGCGGAGCTTGCGTGCCTGGGATCACTGAGGTCTAAGTGTAACCAGCGCACAGTCCCATCCCCGAGGCCAGCGTTTTCCAGTTGTCGCACAGCATCTTTGTACGCCTCCTCTCTTCTACATGCCATATACACCTGAACCATGATACGATCAGGATAATCAGGACTCAAACTAGAGGTACTCCTGCTGTCATACCTTGGCGCCCTTACGAGCCAGAAACTGGACTGTCGCAAACCCAATACCAGAACTAGGGATAAATGCGAGCATTCATTGAGCAGGAGAATACGCAGTATCAGAACATGCACTGACTTTCCACCCGTTATAACCACGACCTTGCCATGCAAATCCACGAGGTCGTCCTCCGATATTTTTCTTGTCATGAAGAGGAAACTCATGTTGAAGAGGTGGTAGGTTCTGAGTCACAGTTATAGCACGACTGCCCGCGGCGACATGCCAAGGGCTAGGAGAGAGGGGCCATCTCCGGATAACTAGAGTTTGGGCGGTGGTGTTCATAATCGTCCGCGTCAGGTGCACAACGCCCGTAGTAAAAACGCCAAGACAGGACCATCTGGGGCTGAGGCCGAGCGATGGTTCCTAGTAGGATATTTACTTGTCGTTCGGGCGAAGAGGTTGTGAGCACCCATTATGCAGATTTGGGTGACTTCTAGGTGGCTTCGGGTGCCTCTGGCCTGCGATGTTGGACTCTGAGACTGACGGAATGAACTGGAAGTTTACAATGACTGGATGCATCATACCCTAAATAAACTAAATCGGAGGGGTAAAATGATGGCGTCAAATGATGACGTCTATCATGCCAATCTTTTATCAACAGCCTAAGTGCAAAACTTGTAGTCGACTGGTCTCTCTCTTTTCATCTTGCTCGTATCATCACTATTTGTAGACAGAACTTGGTCACATAATACCCTGCTCAGCCATCCGACAACCAAGTATTCCTAACTAGTACCTCAATAAATAACCTTGCTACCAAAACCGCAGCTTGAGTTAACGAATTCCTTCCTCTTTACATATTATCGACGATAGCCCACGTATGGCATAAATATGCCAATCTCTATGAGTAGATTTGTTCATGTAATCCCACCCTATGTCTGGTACGAGCGCTTGATAACTTCGGACGCCCATTCTGCGATGGCATAAACAGGTGCCTGAATATGCCCACTGGTCACAAAGGGCTACAGGACACACGAAGTCACTCAGTGAACCGAGCTAAAATATGATATAGGGAAAACTCACAATAACGGAGGCATCAACAACCCTCAACCCTTCAGTGTCACGTACTCTAAATTCTGGGTCTACGACACCCCATGAAGCTCCTGCAGGCGCCATACTACAGCTTCCGACTCCATGGCCGAAATGCGATGCACTGGTCTTGATATAATTCATAACCTCTTCATCAGTGAGGGTCCCGTTTTTAGAAGGCTGCGGCCTGCTGAGACCAAACACATTTTTAGAAAAACTTTCCGAGGCCATGAGACGTTGAACGCTTCTGAATCCTTCAAGAAGGATTGCACTGTCCACGGGGGAGGTGAGCAGTGCTGGATCTATGATAGGCTGATCGAATGGTGAGGCCGAAGCGAGTGTTATAGCTCCACCTGGTGCAGGGCATAACATTCCTGATGACATTTCTATTGATGATGATCAAGGTGAGACTTACGAGAAGTTGGGCTCAAATTTACAATGTTCATCCCAAGTGTCTGATTTCCTCCAAATCTGACATAATAGTGAGCCGATCTTTGAACGAAACCATTGTTTACGGTGAACTCTTACCCTGGGTTAACACTGGAGAAGAAAATCTCGATGTGTGGCGCATTCGGACCACCTGTAGGATCTACCAACCCATTTCGGAAAGGCTCTGAATCAGGCGGAAAGCGGACCCAGCCCATCTGAGGCAAATGCCCTGCAAGGGCGAGTCGACCAGTATGATTCGATTGCCACTGAGCTAGGGCGTCTTTCTGGTTAAAACTGAGCGTACATGGTTAATACAATTCGATGGTCGTTAGCTCGAAGGTAGTTGGTTCACCTGGTTGCAGGAAGGTCTGTTGAATAGCTCAGTGGGATCGAAGATTGATCGCTGAAATTCTTCCCGACGCTTGGATTGTCGACGATAGTCTCAAGGCCGAGAGCCTCAAGTTCATCTTTAGGACCGATACCAGAGAGAAGCAAAAGTTGTGGGGTGTTTATCATCCCAGCTGAGAGGATAACCTCTTTCGCTGCGGTGATATTCAAGGTCGGACCTGAAACTCGATTAAAATCAAGAGCTATTTGTCCATCTTATCACTCACTTTCTGGGCTAGTTGTCAGTTCGACCTTTCGGAAGTTATTGGACCCTTCGTCAACGGGAAGAACACGGGTGACGAAGCTATTCAATAATACGTGAACATTATCACTTGCACTGGCCAAGTGCCCCGTAGCGGAACTGCTGCGAAGACCATATGCAATCGTGGCTTGTCCCCAGCCTAGAAGATGACAGGTTATTGATTCGATAACCCTAAAAAATGATAGAAACAAACCTAGCCCAATAGGTCTCCCATTGTTTAGATCTTCTAATAGCGGGAACTCCTCGCTCAACTCCGTCGCCGCTTCGAACAATATATCGTTGAACGGGTGATCATAATAAGGCGCTGTCACCCCAATCTTCCCGTTGTCATCATGGACTGAGGGATCGTAATGGCCTTCTTCCGAATAGCTAGGATCGTTTGGGGGCGACCACTTCTCTGCCTGTGAAAAGGGGGTCATGATCAGTTACATGGTCCTACGTCTGATGAGAAAGGCATGCTTACCTTCAGGATATATGAGTACATATTTGCCCAAGAGAGATTATCGTCCTCGATAGTAGTTGCCCAGCGATCATAGTCATCCTTGGAGCCGCGATTATATATCATGTCATCTATTTGAACGTGGCTTGAATTAATGAGGATCGTAATGAGAGGAGAACCGCGTACTGTGTGACGAACAACCTCCGAGAATCATAGCTCTTGGATAGGTAAGGACTCGGTTACTGACGTTCGTTTGTGGCGCCGTTGTATAATTCCAGTCGACCCTTGTACCAAATCCGATGCTGTGAGATAAACCAGGAACCTGGGCTTCAAAGACGTCGTCATTTCTGGGCCACAGTGCTATTAGCTCATGTTAACTATGGCAGGCGTAAAGGAACTAACGATGGACCGGCTTCAATAACCAATATTTTGTAATCCTCTATCTCTCCCAGTCGACCTCCGACTATAGCCCCAGCACTTCCTCCTCCAACGACGATAAAATCATAATCGACCTGCGGTAAGTCATCTGGCTGTTGAAAGTATTGAGTGGCGAATGCAAGAGCTGCGAAAGGTAACAACGAGACAAAATAGTGCCCTGCCATTGCCAAAAGTCGAAGTGTTTGTTATCTAGAAACGACTTTAAAACCAGTCTTATATCAAGTATCTCATTCACTTCTGTTCGCTAGAATAGCTCACTGCTGTAAGGCTTTCCGGTTATCCTCCGACTCAGCACATTCCTGGGGACCGGGAAATAAGTAAAAGCGGTATGGAGGTGGAGTATAATAATCTCGGGTAGTCCTTAGGGTAGGCTACTCCCAACGCCAAGAGCTTGACTGTGTTGTATCGTTTTCGCTGGAAACATCAACAACGGTGGAGCTGAAGGCGAGTGAAGACGAGGTATTCTCGAGAAGATTCCTGTTGGCTGAACAACTCGGTCACGAGGCATTAGGGAAAGCAAGAAGTCAACAAGAAGCTCTTAAACCATAAAGGCACCGATACGAGAGAAGGACAAAGGCTGAGAGTCCTCGAGGCTCCGAAGTTTGGAACTCGATGTGCTGATGAACGATTTTCGGGGGACACTTGGATAGCATGAACCAAGATTGTACAAGTTATTCAGGATACTGGTAGTAGAGAGGAAAATGGTAAAGTCGTCAGATCGGGCAGAGTGTCCAAAGAAAGACCGAGTAGAAGTTCTTGTAAGTCCAGCAAAACACCTCCCGACACACATGGACGTCTTGTGCCGGGGGCTAAAAGTTTTTGAGAGACTCGGTGGCTCCGATATCGGTTCTTTCGGCTTTCTGAGAACCGCATCAGTTCTCGACTTCCACGACAGACCCGAAAGAGGAAAATGATACATCACATGACCTTTGCGCACGGACCACACGGCGGTCCTATATAAACCTGGCCCGACCCATCAGTTGCTCTTTAGAACATACTCGAACAGGATCTGTTTACAGAAACTGACCGAGTCTCGCATTTTTACAAATGCCGCATCCTTCATATCCAATCGATGACATCCGCGCTCTCTCGTCTTAACCGAGAACATGGCACCGCTTCATGCGGTGTCTCGAGGACGTTTTGGCTCGTTTTTCCCTTGCGCTCGAATGAGCACTCGGGAGGACTTGCCAGCGAGATGAGTGTCTGTCTGATGGATACCCTTAGTTACATATTTGTATTTTGTTATCAATAGACATTGGTTTTTCTTCATTTTACTGTCAGACTAGTGAATTAGTCAACCTGAGATAAATTTTCATGATATTGAGATGGAGCTTGATATTCGTGAAAAGCAATCCGGCCTTTTGGTCATGATGGTTTATAATGCACAAAATATTCTCTGTCTGATACAAGTACACCGGTATATATATACACAAGAGCAGGACCGCAGCAAAATCCATTGAGCAGAATCAGTAGATATAGCTTGCAGAAAAGATCAAAGAAAGGATGATGACAATGTACACAGAAGGAAAGGGAATGAGTGTGACCATGTTAAAGGTGACACAAACAACAAGAATGCAGTGCAGAAGTGCAAGCATTTTCTGATTAGAGCGACGGATAAAGTACTGACGCAAAGACGGGATTTAGCCGGGGAATCAGAAGGGGAGGCATCATCGGTGAGCACTAAGTGCCCGAGGATACGAAATGGCGTCTGATATGATGCACACGTGGACTATAGGCCTTGGATCTGGACCATCAAGAACTGTTTCTCATCCGTGAATTGCTCATCTGATAGGAACGAGTTAGAGCTATTCTTGAAGCGCCAAAATGAACGAAGAAATGACATAATACTGACCTTCCTTATCATTATGGAAGTTACGCAAGAAGACCAGCAGTTTGTCCTTATTCCGCCGTAGGATGTTTTCAATCTGCGGTGGCTTCTTTGGGTTTGCAACGAAAACCTGGCCATGGGAGGTTAATGGCATCAGCGAGTCATTTTAAGTGGACAGCTCGAATCGAATTCACCTTGAACACGTGGAACGCTTCGAACTGGATGTTCTTGCTCTTATCGCGCAACAAGTTCATCATCATCTTCAAGTTCGCCTCGTTCGCGATGTACCGCGTCATCACGTTGAAGTTAGCCCGATCTAGCAGTATTTCACCAAGCAATTTGAGAGATTGACGTTTGGTGACGTAGTTGTTGGACAAAATAAGCGTTGTAAAGGAAGAGAAGAACTGATTGGGAAATACAATCAGTATGAGCACAGATCATGGCGCAACCAAGAACCGGCTTACACGGTCATAGTTCTTGTCAAGATACTCGGCTACCATTGGCTTGTGTCTCGTGAGAGTCTCCTTGAGGTTCGCAAATGCATCACAAGAGATGCCGAATGTCGTCGTTTCAATGTAGTGGGGGAATTTGTAAAACCTGTGTTAAGGGCGTTTCCTTAGTTAGGTTTCCGAGGTAAACTGAGGGGAAGACGTAAATAACGCACTGGTCGGAGTATAGTAGGATCTTGCAGAGCTGCTCATGACGAAGCATCTCCTTGAGGATCATGCCAGTGTTAAGGGCAACCTCTTCGTTCTCGTAACCAGCGAGGGCGGCAAAGATGATGTCGGGTCGTCCAGCGATATGATCAACGGTCGGCCACCGGGAGCCAATCTGACGTCGTAGAAGATTGTTGAATATCTGAACGACGTCCTTTCGAGCCTCAAACTCGAGCCGAGAAATGTGTAGGAGAAGTAGGTAAAGGAGATTGCTGTTGTAGAACTCCTGGGAAAGCTGGGCGGTCAACTCTGGGGGAGTATCTCCTGTGGAAACGAAGGACAAGGCAGCGTTAATACTCGAAGCATCTTCTAGATAGGTAAACATGCAACGTACCTGTGTCCCCATGTAGGATACCCTTTATCTGTTGGAGGTTCTTAGATAGGTCCTCGCTCGCCTGCCATAAGATCATCGCTCGTTAGCTAAACATCGACAAAACGGAACCGAGGCCAAAGCCAAGCCATAGGAACACACCTTCCTCCTTGTCTCACCGCCTGGCGCACTTGACTCTAAGCGCCCTATTGAATCACGTAGACCACGAACGAGGTCAGGGGGTGTTCGAGGCTTGCTCTTGAAGAAGTTCATGATAGAGTCGTCAAGTTTCCAGTCGTAAAAGAAATTCCAGGAGAGATTGGGATACCTAGGGTAGCCTGTGGGTATTCGTTGGAGGTTGGAGTACGATATGAAATCGCGAAGGTGGTCTGCGTGCAACTCGTGCGTTTCAGACCTGGTTCGTGTCTTCGGTATTAGCGGCCCGTTGATCGGATAACCAAGCAGGAACAAATAACTGCTAAATCGACATCATCTAATCTTATCTCTTGGTTAGTGCGGCCAGTGCCTCAGTCGACGCCATCAGAACTTCTCCTTCCTCCCAGGCCTGGCTTGAAGGTACACTATTTGAATTCGTACTCTGACCAGAGAAATAAAATTCTACTTAAGATGCTTTCACTTCTACAGACACCACAACAGGCGATAGTGCATTTTGAGGGCAAAGCAGAGGTGGCAAGACTCCCAAATGTGGTATTCCCGACTCGTCGCTGTGAAACATGCACTAGTACTTTTTGAGACTGGACTCACTTGATGTGAAGCGTATCGTTATTTTGCAATGCTGTTCCATTGCCTGGAGGAATTCAGTCAACGGTGGCATGCCGGCAGGGAGAAGGTATATCTTGCTTCGAATGGCAACTCGAGCATCGACCAGATGAGCCGTGATGTCCGTATGAAACAGAGCGAAATAGTAGTCGTGATTATGATTCTCCGGGCAAAATGGAGTGGATGTGAAATTGGTGGCTCTCGAGGGCAAGAAATGACCTGATCAAACTCCGCTCTACCGCATCTGCTATATGAATGCCCGCGACTTCGTGCCCTTTTTTTATGTCCAGTTCGATGCAGCTAATTCGGACACACCCCATCTGAACGTTTGAAACTGTTATGCTCAATGCTTCATCTGATGGACGACCAACAATCTCGCACGAAGTGTAAGCTGTCGCCCCATTATTTCGGAGGTGTTCCCTGACAACTTGGTTGCCAGCCACAACCGGTCCACAGTGGAGACAGCCGTCGGGTCAATAATATGAATCAGGTACATTTTCTCCCTTGATCCGCGGGTCGAAGAGGAAAGATACAGGGCAAGCCATGGAGCTGAGAGTCCACGCCGATCAAAAAATTATTCGATGCGGAGAAACCCAAGAGAAAGAGAGAGATCTAGTAGAGGGAGATGAATCGCCATTCGGGGTCCCTGGCTCTCCTCGGTTCTTCGACTCATGATATAGTCACGCAGGCAAGCGCTTTATTGATTGCACACTTTGTGATCACCGGACATATATATTTCACTCTTAAATCTACTTGTGAAACGTCGGAAAGCACTATTACATGGTTTCCAATTCCTATCGAACAACATGTAATTTACAATACAATATTGCTCCAACTTCCTAATGTCGCAAAGGCAACAGAAGCACTGTCTACCAGCTCTGAACAACAACTAGCGTAGTCCAAGAGAAGGCTCCAAGTAGGCAGATGAAGCAAAAAAAAAATACAGATGTGTTCGTGGCGAGTAAAAAAGAAGACGCCTCGCGTCTTTTAAATCTGGACTATGCTACACAAGTCTACAATAACATGGCGATATCATAAACAGGAAAAATAAAATGAAGCACGCTTAAGCGGGCTACCCCTCTGCACAGCAGAACAAAGAAATAGCATGCAAAATAGGTTCTCCAAAACGACCAAAGCGCTCACGAACCCATCATCTAATGAGCCTTGCCAAAAGCAAGGTTCCTCATAACACGGCTAACGTGTTTAGGATAATACTTAACATCAAGCGACCTCCTGCTGTTGGCGCCAGCACCATCACTGTTCGGCGACTTCTTCAGCTTGCACTTGGAGGGAGGAATAGATCCGCTACCACTGCTCGCAGGCGTAGATTGCGAGCCCGCAGAAGTAGCGGTAGACGATCCGCCGTATGTCGAAGGCGAAGCGCCAGAGTCGCCAGAGTCGCCGGGGGAGGAAGATGGACCAGAGTCGCCGGAAGAACCAGACCCAGAGTCACTAGAGGACCCAGACCCGGAACCACCAGAAGACCCAGAACCAGAACCACCGGAGGACCCAGGCCCAGAACCACCAGAAGACCCGGAGCCAGAGCCACCAGCGAACGAAGCAATCGGAGGGCCAGGGAACTGGTAATCGATCTTGCCATTGTAAACGTTGGGAACGTAGATACCGGGGTCGTCATCGTGGTAGGCACCAGGGAAGGAGACTAGCTCGCTATCCTGGGGTTTGCCGTTACCATTACCGCCAACGGTGAGCTGCGAGCACGAAGGGTAGAATTCGGCTCCACCCTTGGAGATGGCATTCTGGAGAGAGATAACTTCGTGACGGATGAGGTAGTTTCCGGGAGCGATGTTGGATGGGAGTGTAATATCGGCAGGAGCACCGGTCACTGGAAAGAGGAGTTGAAGTGAGCTCAAGGTAAGAGGAAAAAATCAAGGGAACGTACTGAGAGCTGCTTGTGCCCATTTTCCGCTGGAATCATAAGCGACTTGTTGAATCTTGAACCACTTGGCTTGCGTCGAATCGAACTTGTCGCAAGTTGTGTCACCACAAGAAGCCATATAGGTCAGCATGGGACCAGTGTTATGAGGCCACTGCAAAACAACCATACGCAGACATCGTCAGCGCCAAACTCGACTAAACATAGAAAGTCGGGGACATACGTTCGAGTCGCCAGCACCAGCTTTCCAGTCAAAGGAAATAGTGTCGCCGGGATTGGCATTCGCGTTGAGAGATGCCGGTTTGGCACTCATGCCACAGTTAAGGTCCGGGTTATCCGCACCCTTGACCGGGCTATTCTCAGATACCTGGCGAATGACACTGGGATTCCCCTGACCACCAGGTTTGTTACCCTGGTAATCCTTGCCCGCGATATTCAAATCGGCGACAAATCCGTGAGCATAGGCAGAGGCGGCAGCAAGAAGGGGAACGAGAACCGAGATCATGGACTTCATCGTAAAAGACAGCGAGAGCTTGGCAAATAGAAACGAGGGGAATGGCGCGGGTCGCGAAAGTACGGAAGATCTAGCCTAAACGAGGATCTAGCGTGGTGGATGCGATGGAGGCGTGGCGTGGGGGAGGTGGCACACAGAGAGCGAGTGTGGAATTAAAAAAAAAGTCGTCGTAGACACTTCGCGCAGCGAGAGAGTCTGAAAGAGAGAGGAATTGTGGACTTCTCGTTCTTTCCTTGCCTCGCAACCAGCGTCTTTATATCCTCGACTCTCCATTGTTCAGCGGGCATGGCACATTGACAATTGTTCTGGATCAATAGCCTTCGGAACAAACAAAGTCGTGCAAACATCCTGAAATAGCCAAAAAGGGCTTTCAGGGACCGGCTGATCTCAAAAATACCACAGCAACCAGCGGTCCTAAACCATTCTGAACTCGGCACATCGGTTGTAGGCACGGCTTTGGGGGCCACTGCTCTTTCCTCAACGACCGTAAGTGCCGCAAATTTTCGCAGAGTTTACAAAATACTTGTCCGCAATGACGGTAAATAGTCCGGCACGAGCTGCGGGTGGCCTCCTTCCGGTGCCGAACGCCGCTGTTGAACTATAAATAAACTTGAGCATAGTCGTCTGGCACCGTTTGGCCACACCTTTTGAGCCAAAACTTCGTGCTTCACCCATCTTTCCATGCTTTAAACGATGCGTAGGTCACCTGGCTTAGATGAACTTAGAGAAGGTTCCACTCCACAATTTCAATCCCACGGCCAGAGGCGCAGCCCATTGCCCTGAGGAGTAAGAACGGTAGTTCTATTATTGGCTCCTGGTCCGTCATTTGTAGCCGAGGCCTCGAGGTTCAGGTTGACCAAAAGCTGAGTGGTTCTGATCTTCTGAACGTGTGCGTTCGAAAGAGGATTAGTGATTAAGGGGCAGGAAATAAAACGACCGAATTACACATTCTTTCTTGTAAAATACCAATGCTGTTTGTGCTCCTGGGATCCTCGATTAAAACGCATAACAGCACGGAAAACGGTTCACCGGTCGCTGTTAAGCCTACATGTACTGCTGTATTGTCCTACGAAACACATGAGCCTCGGGGCGAACCATCAGTCTTCGGTAATAAATGGAAAAGGTATGACTATCGCACCCAGAACGGGCTATACAGGCGTTGCTATGAGGGTCTGCGTAGCTTGAGGTTATTTGAAATAGATGAAATGTGCGCGAGGATCATCGTAATGAGTGAGAAAGTGTTGTGTGCTACGGTAGATGTGCGATATTGAGAATGGAAAGAGTGAGGTGAGGGAGAGGGAGTAATGGACCGGGATCAGTTAACCAAGAGTATGGTAGACGACGCATGGCTTACATTCGTTCTCATACCCTCTGAGATAAGCAACAGGTACTCATACAGCACTTTCCTGCCTTATCAGCTACCTTACTAACCGATTCACAACCACCGATTGTCGTACTGCCGTTCATCGCCTAGCAGGACAATGCCACCCGGGCCCGCAGCACCACCTGCCAGCGAAGGGCAGACTTTCGTACGAGATGAAAGCATCCTGAGCGATCCAGATAAGGAAGAGGTAGAGGGAATACTCCTGGTCAATGAGAGGCCTTCCCTGCAACGTCGCTGGGTCTTTGCAAAGAGTCGACGTCGAGAACAACTCGAGAGACAGAGACAGGAATGACGAGGAAAACTCTATGGGAAATGGAGTTTTACTCGCAGGAGGACGACATACACATTAACATTTTCCCTAATGGCAACACGTTTAACCTGCGTGTCAAATTATCTACAAGTGAAAGATTAACCACTAACACCAGCCAACGAAAAGGTGAGAGAAGAACAGATAGAGCTAGCTTTTCAATACAACTCATGTTCCAGAAAGCCGGTGAAACTCCTAATACATCATCATTCACAGGCGGCTCAGGGCATCACCCATCCACCACTTATTACATTCCTTTACTACCAGAGCGAATACGGGTTTCTTCACAACAAGGGCCTCAACGAGAACGAGAATATAAATAAAAGAGATTAGAGTGAAGCAGAAATAAGCACCTGAGAAGAACGGAGGTGGAATATCAGAGGCATAGGAGGGATATGAGACTTCCAGTGCGCTCAATCATGAACGAAATACCAAAAAAAGCAGTGCAAGATACTTTCGTGGATGACATAGAACCACACTTCCCTGGCATGCTGGGTGGATTAGTCGATTCGGCTCAGTTGTACTGAATAGGTATAGTGGGTGGTATATTTTAAGCCTTCACATCATCATAGTGCTTTTAATCCTTTTCATTCGGGCGTCTCGATGACCGTGCGTTCGTACAGAGCTCACCAGTGGAAGATTGAAGATGTTGCACCGCTTAATGAAACCTTTATTCGCACAGCGGACAGAGCATCTCGTCATAGAATGTGCTCCTTATAAGGGTAGCTGTTTTCCTCTTTGGATACTTCACACGCGGGTTTTATATTAGTAGCAAGCGAAACGAGCTAGGTCCGAAACGTCGTTTATGTACCTTGATTCAAAAGTTACCTTGACGTCTATTTATGTCGATCACGGCGCAACCTTTTGGATCAGACCTCCAGATTCATCGCCTCTGAAAATTATGCAACATTCCACTCGGCACTCGTTTCCAGTGAACAGCACCCTAGCATCAACCTGGGTCGATGCTATAACTAACATCCATTCTGGGATTTCGTGACCTTCCTGGAGCTCGATAGTCCTTGGCGCAAGGCGGAAATCAGATTTTGTCGGTGATGCATATCAAGGCTCGGAGAGCAACGGGTTATAGCCTGCGGCTATTACACCTATATCTGGGGCTGAAGGGGCGGATTCACCTCTATCTCAGTAATGTTGGTTGTGACTAACTGGTTTCTTTCAGGTTTAACAAGATCTTGACAGAAGTTGAAAACTTGATGCTATCACTGTGAACATCGAGATTGAGACTTGCGGTAAGTCGTACGTGCACTTGTGCATTTTGTTAGAGACAAGAGTCTAAAGTTGTCGCCTCGTGTAGGAATGGGGCATCCGAAGAGTGATCAATAGCCCCCCTGCCCCGGCTGGTCGGTTAGAACTAGATGCATCTTGAGTTTGGAAGTGGCATTAACTCGGGGGACCGCCGCTGAGTATCTAACCTTCTTGGGTCGATGGTACGTCACCATAAAAAGATCTCGACAAGTAAAGAAAAAACCATGACACTGGAGCATTAAATCGATTCGCCCAAACTGGCTCCCAGGGTCAACGCCAAAGTTGAGAGATCGACTCGAGTCTTTAATGCGTTGGGTGTACAAGATAGAGCTCCGCTGGAAACAAATCCATTCGGGTCGCACTAGCCAAACAGGACACCTACCTCAAGAGTACTTGCGGGATTTTCCACTTATTCATTCATGAATCTAGATCATAATCAAGGTGGCGAAGGCTTAAACTTAGTCCTCTGACACTTGAATGGCCCGGAAGGTAGAGTAAACCTTGTAAGCTCAAGCTGAGAATACCAGACTAACAGGAAATATAGAGCAACACTCGACGGCTTTACATTGTAGCTTTGATTTATCCTATATAACAATTCGTTCGGGCAAGTAACACAAGAGAAGAGAGAAGAGGCTTGGACAAGTCAAGGACGA
The DNA here is from genome assembly GCA_013368445.1 of Leucocoprinus leucothites. Classification (NCBI taxonomy): domain Eukaryota; kingdom Fungi; phylum Basidiomycota; class Agaricomycetes; order Agaricales; family Agaricaceae; genus Leucocoprinus; species Leucocoprinus leucothites. The sequence goes on from JAACJO010000031.1 coordinate 82,612, forward strand.
ACATATGGGGCTCGAAGGGGAAAGGGAGGGGAATATGAATACATCGCAGTCACGGGCGTTTAGCCGTATTGGTGACACTGGGTAAATATATCACCTTAGGTCGGGTTAACGAAATGGACCGTGGCGCCGTTATTCTCGGTTCCACTTATAACCCCTTGCCAAGCCCACTGATGTATAACCGAATATTTTATCAGTATGTGATCGATATTTGATGTGGAGACTAGCGGGGCAACTCACGTTGATATAGCCTCCATCGCCCTGCCTCCTGAACGTCCCACTCCTGAGCCAATAGATCTCATATCTAACAAAGCATTAGGTCCACTCCTAGCAACACACACACACAATGCCTACCCAACAGTTCCGCCAATTTGAAGATCAAACTCTTGATGTTGATGCCCCCAATCCTTGCCTTTTTCGCCGCTGAAGTCGGTCTGGTGCTTGACGTGGCAAACCACCCAGTTGAAATCGGGATATTGCTGACGACCCTTCGCAACTATGTCTTTGGTAAACTTTTCTCGGCCCTATAATCGAAAAAAATGTTAATCTTTGGACATGTTCGCTCAGGGTAAACTAGATCGAAAATATACCTCGTTATCATGTTGAACGCCTTCAAGGATTGACTTTATAAGTCCGCCGACACTTTTCGCTATATCGGCAGCTTGTCGTCGCTCGATGGAGTGGTCTTCCCTGCGGGCAACCCCAAAGCTGTCATCGAGGTGTCGAGTCTCAAGCTCTGGAGAGCGGCGGGCGACTTGACCGTCAGAGAGAATGTCGCGTTTGGTCATATCAGAGGTGCCCCTGACATCGACAGTGGGGATGGCAGAAGCCATAGTGAGGAGGGCCAAGGTGAAGATACCCCCAAAACGTAAGGTGGAGAAATGCATTGTGAGTTTCTGTGAGTTATGTGTAGGAGTGGGCAGGCAGAAAAGGACGTGTCTCGAGAAGAGCTGAAAGGACGAGGCGACCTGAACAATCTGTCTGTTGAGTGAGGGCTTTTATGTGATTCTGGCCACGACACTGTTGGCTTCAACTCCTCGTCCTCGGCCGTGTTGAGGATCAAATCCCTGGAACAAAAGAATGGACTTCAGAGAGCCTACATTCGAGTGAATAGAGATGCCGTCAATTCCGAAACATTGCCAAAAAAGCGCTAGAAGATCTTGAAACAGCTAGTGTTCGAGCTTTGCTGTTCAAGGATGGGTGCGGCGAGCACAAATACCTAGGGCCGAGGAAGCTGCGTTGGCGAACAGAATTGGTTAGGATAGAGGGTCAGGATTTCCTGCCAGATGATAACACACCTTTCAAGTCGAATTGACAATACAATAATCCACAATCACGTAACAGATGCAGTCCTGTAGAGACAAGAAACGGCCACTGGTTAAGAACTTCAATTGTCTTTGACTCTTTCTTGACATGAACACACTCATATTATCGTTGCTCGCGATGATACGCCTTTGGTCGTGCCGAAAATAAGTCTCACTGCCAAGGAATGAGAGCTACCGACGATCACCTAGGCTATGATGGCTTTGTCATGTTTCCCCACTTTCTCCAGACCGCTCGATGATCAGGGTCAATATTTCCTATACAAATGGGCAGTGTAAAAATGCGATCTTACCTCTGGCGTGCAGAAGTGTTTCGCACTTAGCCATCTGGGAACTAGGTATCACCGGAGTTTCAATTGTTCTAGGGGCTGCATTAGTCGATATGTTGCAATGATGCATGAGAGCGTACCGATGCTGCCGGTGCCAGTGAGGTTTTGAGCGAGGAGTGAGCTAAAATGGAATTACTTACACATGCTTAAAGGCCTCGGCAAGATGATCAGAAGATAAGGCAGCGAACCATTGTTAATCAAACAAGCCTTACCAGCTTTGTCCACACTTTATTTGACGGCTCCTTCTAGCCTGCCTACACTGCTGATATCAATACTCCGTCGCTGCACCATGGCTTCTCACAAGAAATATTCCCAGTCCAAAGTTAAGGTGCATTTGCCTCCTGAGATGTGTTTGTCTCGCCATACATCAACTTCAAGTTCGAGGAAGGATACTTCCGCGGCCACCGGTCGTGATGCCCGCGCTCATAGGCCACTAAGCACCATCATTCTAGCATACGCAAATGATGGAAAGAAGTGGCTTGCGGATGGCACCACATCGCAAACCAGTTCCCTGTATTCACCTCCTACCTTCCGGGTAAGTAGAACGGCCGCCCCGAAGCTGGATCTATCCTTATATATCGTGTAAAGTCACAGATACAATGCGTGGATATTGAGAATGATATAGCAATGATGGGATTCTCTGGTCTTAAGAAATCATGGAGTCTTATATTGTGCGGCGAAACGATTTAACGTTCTCGAGCGTTTGACAGATAACTTGAGCTAGCGAGATAAAATGTTAACAAAACACATTTAATGCCACCCATATGCTTTTAATCCTTTTCATTTTGGTGATTCAATAGCCTACTCATCTTGTATAATCATTACTGTGAGCGGAAAGTTAGATTTATTTGCGTGGTGCTCTAGTTCTTCTGCCTAGTGTAGAACATCATCGGTGCGTCCCCGGGCGAACTCGAACGGGGACTCGCAAGAGCGGTATTTCCTGGGTGCCGCCTGCCGTGGGACAATAAGGGGGCCGGTGGCGAGGGCTTGATGAGCGTGATTACGGTGGGTATCTGTAGAAATGAAATAACGACTCTACGAGGGAGAGGAACAACATGCTTGTTGTGCTCGACTACATTTTCGACGGTGAACGTGAACGTTTGAACATGAAGTGCCTATATTGAGCTGTCTGAAGTATAAAGCACATCCAGAAAAAACAACTACAACAACCAACAACAGATCTTTACCCCTTCCATCACCCTCCCTAATTATCTTCCTCTCCTTCTCCTCAAACCAACTCTTCACCTTCTGTCTCTCACTCTTCTTCTCATCACCACCCTTCACAAGCGTCTCGCACAACGTCGCCACGATGAAACTACCATTCCTCTCTCCTTCGGTGCACATCGCATGACGACATTTTTGTGGTACCGTGTCGGTGAAGGAAGTCGCAAATTGCGATGCGTCCCAGTTATCTGTAGGCTCAACGGTATGCGTTTTCTTGTTAAAATGACCACCTTGAAGGAGTGTTTGTACATTCGTGATGTCCATGCGAGGTCAATCGCGTGAGGAGCTGACGCATCAGTTGATGGATATGGAGCAACGAGTGTCCAGAAGAGTCTTCGTCGCATTCGTTTTGTCTAAATAGCAGTCAGAAATCTATCTGCGAATGGAAGTGATACAAGGCAACGCGTACCTCCGTCAGCGTATAGCATCACCTCAGTAGCGACCAAACTACCCCTTGGTTCCCTCACAACCTTGACACCACTCTCCGCAATCCACTGAATCAGAGCCCCACTTGCAGATTTTCGGACCTCAACAATGCGGGCTTCTGGGTCCTTTTTACTCGTCTTTGCACGTAAAGTGTCAGTTTCTTCAAAAGAGGCAATTTGATCTGGCATGGGATGTCTTCTGCTACGTGGTGTGAGGAGGTAGACAAGCGCGCGGACGCCTTGTGGTTTTTAGCAGATATCGTTTGCTGAGGTTGTGATCTCGGAGTGGCTATCAATTCAAATCCACGCTCCATAGGTACAAGTCTGCGGGAGTTATATAATTATTGGGCCATTGGGCGAGCATACTGAGATAAGCAACAGGTATTCACACAGCACTTTCCTGGCTCATCAGCTTTGCGAAGGTTTAAACTTAGTCCTCTGAAGCTTGAATGGCCCAGAAGGTAGAGGAAACCTTGTAAGCTCAAGCTGAGAATACCAGACTAACAGAAAATATAGAGCAGCACCCGACGGCTTTACACTGCAGCTTTGAACTATCCTATACAACAATTCGTTCGGGGAAGTAACACAAGGGAAGATAGAAGAGGCTTAGACTAGTCGAGGAGGGAAGAGAATATTAATACATCCAGCAGACACGATCATTTAGCCATGTTGGTGGCACTGGGTACATATATCACCTTAGGTCGGGTTAACGAAATGAACCGTAGCGCCGTTATTCTCGGTTCCGCTTATAACCCCCTGCCAAGCCCACTGATGTATAACGGAATAGTTTATCAGTATGGGATCGATATTTGATGTAGAGACTAGCGGGGCAACTCACGTTGATATAACCTCCATCGCCCAGCCTCTTGAACGTTCCACTCCTGAGCCAATAGATCTCATATCTAACAATGCATTAGGTCCACTCCTAGCAACACATACACAATGCATACCCAACAGTTCCGCCAATTTTGAGATCAAACTCTTGATGTTGATGCCCCCAATCCTTGCCTTTTTCGCCATTGAATTGGGTCTCGTGCTTGACATGACAAACCACCCAGTTGAACGCAGGATATTGTTGACGGCCCTTCGCAACTACGTCTTTGGTAAACTTTTCTCGGCCCTATAATCGAAACAATGTTGATCTTTGGCTGTGTTCGCTCGGTGTAAATCAAATTGAAAATACCTCATTATCACGTTGAATCCCGGCGAGGATTGACCCTATAAGTCCGGCGACACTTTTCGCTATATCTGCAGCTTGTCGTGGCTCGAGGGAGTTGTCTTCCCTGCGGGAAACTCCAAACTCGTCATCGAGGTGTCGAGTCTCAAGCTCCGGAGAGCGGCGGGCGACTTGACCGTCAGAGAGAATGTCGCGTTTGGTCATATCAGAGGTGCCCCTGACATCGACAGTGGGGATGGCAGAAGCCATAGTGAAGAGGGTCAAGGTGAAGATGCCCCAAAAACGCAAGGTGGAGAAATGCATTGTGAGTTTCTGTGAGTTATGTGCAGAGGCAGCAAAGGATGTATGTGTCTCGAGAGGAGCTGAAAGGACTATGCGACCTGAAGAATGTGTCTGTTGAGTGAGGGCTTTTATGTGATTCTAACATGCACTGTTGGCTTCGACTCCTCGTTCTCTGCCGCGTTGAGGATCAAATCCCTGGAACAAAAGAGTGGACTTCAGAGAGCCTACGTTCGAGCGAATAGAAATGCTGTCAATTCCGAAACAATGCCAAAAAAACGCTAGAAGATCTCGAAACAGTTGGAAGTTTGAGCTTGGCTGTTCAAGGATGTGTACGGCGGGCGCAAATATCCAGGGCCGAAGAAGCTGTGTTGGCGAACGTAATTGGGCGTTAGAATAGAGGGTCTGGATTTCCTGCCAGATAATAACATGTCTTTCAAGCCAGATTGACAAGCTAATAATCCGCAATCGCGTAACAGATGTAGTCCTGTACAGACGAGAACTGGGCAGTTAAGAACTTCAATTTTCTTTCACTCTTTCTTGACATGAACACTCATGTTATCTTAGCTCGCGATGATCATCACCTTTGGTCATGCCAAAAATAAGTCTCGTTTGCCAAGGAATCAGAGCTGCCGGTAATCACCTAAGTTATGATGACTTTGTCAGGTTTCCCCGCTTTCTCCACACGGCTCATTGATCAGCGTCAATATTTCCTATACAAATGGGCAGTGTAAAAATGTGATCTTACCTCTGGTGGGCAGAAGTGTTTCGCACTTAGCCATCTGGGACCTAGGTATCACCGAAGTTTCACTTGTTCTAGGGGCTGCATTGGTCGATATATTGCAATGATGCATGAGAGCGTACCGATGCTACCGGTGCTAGTGATGTTTTGAACGAGAAATGAATTAACAAGGAATTACTTACACATGCTTAAAGGCCTCGGGCCCAGGGTGGTCGGAGGGGAAGGCAGAGAACCATTGTTCATTAAACAAGTCTTACCAGCTTTGTCCACACTTTATCTGAAGGCTCCTTCTAGCCTGTCTACGCCGTTGATATCAACACTCCGTCGCTGCACCATGGCTTCTCACAAGAAATACATATTCCCAATCCAAAGTCAAGGTGCATTTGCCTCCTGAGATGTGTTCATCTCGCCATACATCAACTTCAAGTTCGAGGAAGGATGCTTCTGCGGCCACCGGTCGTAATGCCCGCGCTCATAGGCCACTAAGCATCATCATTCTAGCATAGGCAAACGATAGAAAGAAGTGGCTTGCGGATGGCGCCACATCGCAAATCAGTTCCCTGTGTTCGCCTCCTACCTTCCGGGTAAGTAGAACGGCCGCCCCGAAGCTGGATCTATCCTTATATATCGTGTAAAGTCACAGATACAATGAGTGGATGTCGAGAATGATATAACAATGATGGGATTCTCTGGTCTTAAGAAATCATGGGGTCATATTGTGCGGCCGAAACGATTCGACGTTCTCGAGCGTTTGGCAGCCCACTTGAACTAGTAAGATAAAACACATTTAATGCCACCCAAATGCTTTTAATCCTTTTCGTTTTGGTGATTCGATAGCTTACGCACCTTGTACAGACACAAGCCTGCTCTAGTGTCTGGCAGCGAACTGAGATCACTACTGTGAGCGGAAAGTCAGATTTATTTGCGTCGTATACCAATTCTGTTACTTAGCATAGAACATCATCGATGCACTCCCAGGCGAATCTGAACAGGGAGTCGCAGGAGTGGTATTTCCTGGGTGCCGCCTGTCACAAGACAATAGAAGGGCAGGGCCGAGGACTTGGGAGAGGAACTGCGTGCCTGTTGCGCTGGACTACGTTTTTTTGACAGTGAACGTGAACACTTGAACATGAAGAGCGTATATTGAGCTGTCCGACGCATGAAGCCCATCGAGCAAAAACAACTACAACAACGCCAGCTTCTCCAACAACAGATCTTTACCCCTTCCACCACCCTCCCTAATCATCTTCCTCTCCTTCTCCTCAAACCAACTCTTCACCTTCTGCCTCTCACTCTTCTTCTCATCACCACCTTTCACAAGCGTCTCACACAACGTCGCCACGATGAAACAGCCATTCCTCTCTCCTTCGGTGCACATCGCCACGACGACATTTTGTGGTACCGTGTCGGTGAAGGAGGTCGCAAATTGCGATGCGTCCCAGTTGCCTGTAGGCTCAACGGTTTGAGTTTTCTTGCTAAAGTGACCACCTTGAAGTAGTGTTTTGTATATCCGTGATGTCCACGCGAGATCAATTGCGTGAGGAGCTGACGCGTCGGATGATGGGTACGGAGCAGCGAGAGAGTCCAGAAGAGTCTTCATCGCATTCGTTTTGTCTAAATTTTAGTCAGATATATATCTATAAGTGGAACCCAAACATGGTAGCGCATACCTCCGTCAGCATATAGCATCACCTCAGTAGCGACCAAACTACCCCTTGGTTCCCTCACAACCTTGACGCCACTCTCCGCAATCCACTGGATCAGAGCCTCACTCGCAGATTTCCGAACCTCAATCATACGAGCCTCTGGGTCCTTTTTACTCGTCTTCGCACGTAAAGCGTCAGTTTCTTCAAGAGAGGCAATTTGAGCTGGCATGAGGTGTCTTCTGCTACGTGGTGTGAGGAGGTAGACGAGAGCACGGACGCCTTGTGGTTTTTCACAGATATCGTTTGCTGAGGTCGTGATCTCGGATATTAGGGATTTGGAGAGGAGTTTTGTGTCGCTGCGGGAGGGAAGGTAAGGAAGGTAAGTTGGATGGTAGACGTGGGGGTGGGGACTTACTCAATGATGTCGAGAGCGGTAAAGAGGACGAGTTGGGCTTCGTCGTCGATACACATACGTTCTATATGAGGTTTTAGGACTTTGAGAATTTGTTTTCGGTCCTGTGTATGGAAATTTGAGTGAGTCGATCGACTTCGGCACGGGAGAAACACTGACCTTGGCAGTTCCCTGTGCGATAAATTCTCGCACTACGCGGCTACCATCTTTTGTGTGCACCATTTCTGCAAGAGCTTCCTGACAACTACAATGGATCAATATACGCTGCGATGCTGATAAAAAGTCAAGCGCACCTTTCAAATATCTCTCTCCGCAGTTTTTCCTGTTCAGCTTCATCGGAAATGGAGTTGATAGCGGCTAGGTATTCCCATAGGGCACGATGGACAACCGCGTGTGTTACGGCGCCCTTGTCTGGATTGTTGAACCTGAGAATTAGTCAAAGGTAAGCTGAGGGACAAAAAAGATATTATTGAAGCAACATACACGAGAAGGAGGTTTTCTTTCACTGCGCTCAATGTTCGCTTTTTTCTCTCCTCGTTCGCACCCTCCAGTAACCCTGCAAGGCCTTTCTTTGCACGCTCTTTATCTTCAGCACTACCTGAGGTTACACTAAAGAGGAGGGCATCTTTTCCGTAAAAGTCGCGTAAGAGAAATGTCCGCTCATATGCATTAGCGTAGAGTTCAAAAGCATCTGCGAGGACAGAGGTCGCTTCCCGGTGGAGTAAAAGTCGGAGGATATTTGATTGGAATTCTTGAAGAATGGAAGCTCGATGGGCGGGGCAGAGGCGAATGAGTTTTGAGACGAGGAACTGGAAAGTTGTAAGCAACTGCGAAAATTAGGGGAGCAGTCAGAGACGTACTTTTGAGTATTTATTTTGTACGAGATCGCGGTATTTTCCCTTAAGCTCAAGGGCAATTTCGTCCCTTTCCTTCTGCCGACCCCATTTGACGATAGTCTGAACTATCCGACTTGCATCATGTTTGAAAACAATCTCCTTGACTTTTCCTCGTATCACATTCATGAGATCTTGGACGTGTTTCTGACGTTCGGCACTGGGAATATTTTTCTGCCTTGCGAGTGACCATACTCTCTTCGCATCGGTAAGTAACGTCGAATGAGGTTTGGCTGCTTTTCGTTGTTCCAATAGCACCTTTTGTGCTTTATGTGATTCTCTGGCAGCTTTGTGTATTCATTATTGAATATTCTGATGAGGTATGAATCGAACGTACCATTAGGATCTTTTTGTACTTGTTTCGTGTCTACCATAGTTCCCTCGTCGACAGCCATTGCATCTTCATCTAATAACGCTTCATCGTCTATAATGGCGTCATCCTGCCCTTCGTCGCCCAAATCTTCCCAATCCCCCGAGCTCCCTTCCTCTAAATCAGAGTCCGACTCTTCGACGATTGGAAATGCATGTGTAACGGGTCGACTCCGTTTCTTTTCCTTCGACTTTGAGATATCAGGAAATTCTTTCTCGGTACTGCGCCTCTTGGGCTGGGATTCGAGCTTTGTGGATGCCGGTCGCTTTTTTTTGTTCTTCGCTGCTACCATGATGAGTTCGAAAGAGAGGGAGAAGTTTGGAACGAAGAACTGCAAAATTTGGTATTTCCATATCAGTCACAGGGAAGTGACTTTGTGACATCAACGCGACCGCGTCACGGCAATTAAGCTCAGGACTTTCGTCCTTCCTAACTGTGGTGGATTATTCATGTGAGTGCTCAATCGAAAAGTACCGCGTACTTAGTGCGCTTAGCGTCTCTTAGGCCTCCCAGAGGTGGTTTCAAGAAAAAAACCGCCCCTTCGGACGGAACGGCCACTCCCCATCTACCCGTGAGTGGTTCTTCATCCAGGCTCAAGGAAAAGTTGTGACCAATATTTAGAGTCTAGCAGAACAATTGTCATACCTCCATCTACCCAAGCCCTTCAAGAATCCAAATTACACGAAAAATGTCAATCGTAGGGTGAAGAACCTCAAAACCATTCTTGGTCAGGAGCGTGAACGCGAGAAGGCTGATCGGGAGAGGCGACGGCAGGAGAAAGCGGAGGCTCAGGCTCAGGAGGAAGATAAGATGGAGATTGATGGAGAGCCTGCGGGACCCCAAGCTCAAGAACAGGATGAGGAAGTTCCAACATGTACGCTCATGATTCTTCGGCTAGAAAACATGGCCATAGCGGCTTATTCTGTTGGATGTAGATACCTCGATCGAAGCACCTCCTTCCGTCCTTCCTCAAAGGCGATACTGTGATATAACTGGGCTTGAGGTGAGTTTGTTCTCTCTAAACTGTGTCTATCTACTAATGCCTTCCTCAGGCACCGTATACAGATCCAACAACGGGTCTCCGATATCATGACAAGAGCGTGTACGAGGTAATTAAGGCTCTGGTATGTCATTTTCGAGAAACGTTACGATTACGGTACTGATACAAGGTCCTCAGAGTACAAGCACAGCCAAAGAGTATCTATCCGGTACGTTCATCTTTCCAACTATCCAAGGCTACGTAGCTCACTTCATTTTCAGCTCGTGGTGTCAATTCTATTGTGAAATAGCTTGGAGATATAATTCTGAGTTCCTCCGGTCACCCTCCGACTGTTCGCTTTGTTACTGTCTGGGGGAAGAACCTTGGAATATATAACTTTCTCACTTTCCAACCCCGAGAATTACACGCCTACAAGGTTGACAGAATGGCTCAAGTTCAAGCACACTCTGCAATACAAGCTCACAAGTCCACTGTCGATCAGCAACCTAGGATTCGAGTGCTCAATATTCCTCTAGCTGCATGAAAATGCGGCCTGTAGTTCTCTGACTCGCCTGCTGACCCTCCGACCTCACACGAATTATTTTCGTGGTGCTAATAGATACATACACCATACTCTTGGTGCCAAGCCTGCCAGAGCTCATTAGCGCTCATTGGGTGCGAGCTCATACCGTCACGTGGATGACATCACTGAATCGGCGGCCAACGCGTTTTCTCGGGTTGGCGCTCAGTCCCCTTGTGACTTGGCCGACCAGCTCAGATTTCTTCCTTTCCTCTACACTCTCTCGTCGTGAAATCCTTGTAGATAATGCAACTTTCAAAATCTGCAGCACTACAGCTTATCCGTCGACAGGCATTACGACCCTCAATTCCAAGTCTGTCACTGAGGAGGACACTTTTATGCGGAATTTCACGACAGTTACATTCTTCAATCTTTCCACGACCACCACTCGTTCATTCACACTATTTTACCGCATTACAACTTCTACAACGTAGATTTAATTCTTTAGATGCACCACACTCCTCTCAATCCTTCTCCGAACCAAGTAGACCGGATCTCTTCTATCACATCGTCCAAGCACCTACACCCATATCCAAAACGCTCCCTGCATATGCACTATCCTTTTCCTCGGAAAAACCTCCATCATCTCTGTCTACCACGATAATAGGCTGGTTGCCAGCCCAAGAAAAGGCAAGAGAGGGGACACCAGGATCTCAATCCAACGCAGGAGATGCAACTCTTGCTGATTTCGTCGTAAACCGTAAGAGATACATTTCTTTGCCGTACACGTATAGTCCCTGAGCTGATGAATTGGTGGAATTTTTAGCTGCGTTTGTTGACGTGCTCCATTCGGCAATAAAGGATGGTCTCACAGAAGGTGTAGATGAGATTCAGAAAGCAGGGGCTATGCAGACCGTTGAAGGCTGGATGCACATCCACGGTACGTCTATTTTGCACCTATCGTAACGGAAGCTTGTACTCAGGAAGATCAAACCATTGCAGATGAGCGTAATCTACCCGCTCTCAACCGGATAGGTGAACCGGATGATATTATTGGGACAGTCCTTGTTGAAAACAGCGAGGTAGAGTGGCTCCTGTGATCGTCGAGTCGAATTGAACTAATTTACGCATGCGTACTATTTTAGATTCGTCCGGAGACATATCAGCCTATGCCAGCTTATCGTCTAGTGACCGCTGACGGGCTCATGCAGTTGACTCCCGGCCTCGCTCAGAAACTGAAAGATACACTGGCAAAGATTGCTGAGGCTGAGAAGTCTTCTCTATCCTAATTCTGTTAGGAAGGCGTCAATGAGTCAGGCTTTGAGGGGAAGAGGGATTGGTCATGAAAACATGAGCTGTTGACAAGGTTGCTCATTAGGTGAGCAGTCATTCGGAAATGTGATGACGAGTTCTAATGCGAATTTTATAAAGTGTTGGGATCATTTTTAGACATGCTAGGCGTAATCTACATTGACATGCTTACGAGTCACCGTCAAAAGTCGTGTCAAATGAATGGAACTCAATAGCCCTTAGCTATATCAAAGCACGAGTTCCAGCCGGGCAAGAGATTTGCGCTTTAGATAACATTCTTGAAGGAGACAAGATATCAAAGTTCTTTCTTTCCGCCTGAGCAAACTCTGTCGAGTAAGACCTGCAACTACTAAGTTGACAAGTTATATTTGTTCTTGTCCCTATGAATATGGGTATGGTAAACAAGGACTGCATAGTCAACCCCGCCTCTCCAATTTTGCCAGTGAAACAAAAACCTTACTCCGAATCCGAATCCGAATCCGACTCAAAGTCGAAAGGCCGACCTTGCAACCCATCATTCGATACTCTTCCCCCATTTGACACTCCTTGGCTCCCAGACCACTCGTATCCTCGCCTGGCCTCTCTAATCAATGGCATCAGGACTTGGCCAACGTATCTCCAACGGCGGCCCGGTGTGGATAACATATTACTGAGGCCGTCAATTCGAGTACAAGGAAAAACCTCCGAGAGAAAGAAAGCAATAAACTCCTTGCCGGAAATTGGGGCAACTCCAACTCGGAGTTCCTCGAGTGAACAATTCTGAATACCTCTGAACTTTTCGCGGTGCTCCAGAAGAAGCGAGCGCTCGCTGGGATCAGAGGCATCGAAAAATATTTCGAGGATTCGAATATTCAAGCACCCCTTCGCCAGAGGTAATAAAGCACATAGAGGTGATTTGGGGCTAGGGATGACGGTGCTATGAAAGCTCAAATTCAGGAATCGCAGAATCCGAAGATTCGGCCAGGATGTGGCTATTCGTACTGCTTCCTGTTCGGTGATGACTACCGGAGGCCAGAATAATAGCACAACTGAATCGAGAGATGAGAATTCGAGGAGGGACGTGAAATGTGAAAACGGGATGGTCGATGTTGGATTGAAACCACCACCGCCAGTGACGCCATTGCTGAAACTGAAGGCACGGAGTGTCTTTTTATCGAAATGCCTCCCAATCTCCTGGGAAAATTCTGGTAATAATTCCGTGGTATCGGATGAATCCACAGTAACATCGACCCGGAATTCCAAGAGCTGAGCACCGCGGAATATCTTGATGAGTCTCGTGATGTTTGAGAGGGGCTGGCCGAGACCTGAGCTGATCATCAGTTCTTTGAGTGCGGGAAAGGGGGACTGGAGGTTGGAGAATGCATGAAATAGGTGAGCAGGACCTCGGAAGACTGTGCCTCTTGGCCGCCAAAGCGTCTCCGCAATCATAATATCCAAACTTGTGAGGTTGGGGATTGAAGCCATGCAAAAGAGATCCTCAAACATGATGCCTCTTGCAATTATGCTAGTTATACCGTGCCAGCGAGGAAGTGTCTCCGATAGCCCATAGTACTGGTCGGGGGGGTTGGAATAGTGAAGAAGTGATATCTCAAAGTTGGAGATGTGAGGAGAGATGGTGGGTAGAGTGGAGAGAAGGGAGAGATGTTCAGGGTGGGATGCGTTGACCCCGAGTTTGAGTGATCGAAGTCTGTTACCCAACAGAAACCGAATAAAAGGGAGACTGGCATCGTTGTCGCAAAGATGGAAAGCCCAGTCCATCATCTCAAGATTTGGTAGGAGCGCGCCACCGTGAACGAACGCGACTGTGAGAGTTTGGTAAACGCTCACATCGGCAAAGGGACGACCAAAGGATATATTTGAAAAAACGCGGATTCGAGGCGTATATTTATGCAATATTCGCAGGTCCGAATCCGTTAAAGGTCTTCGGAAGATCTGTAGACATACGAATGTGAGGAAAGGGGCCCTAGTTTTCGGGTAATAGTACGAATAAGAACGCACCAATCTGCCTCCGTCTGATTTCCAGAGATCCTGAGGCATACATCGGATCAAAGGCTCCATTCCCCTAATCTCGTACCAGAGACAGTCGAGTGCTGCAGAGCTCCAGCTGCGGCTGGTACAGGCGAGAGCAAGTAACGCATCCCTGTTCTCCGCTTTGTGTAAGCCTCCCGAGGCCATTCTGATCTCGTGACAGATCATGCTCGTCAACTCTGGAATTTGGAGGCAGGTGTGCATGTTCAAGATACTCTGAGTCAAATACGACCGTGACACTTGTTGGGTGGATGGGGACGAGATGAAGTAGGGCAGTGCCCAGTCCCGCAGACGGTCGCCGTCACACCAACCCGATCCTGCGCCACACTTCTTGTGTGACATGCTCACCCAACCCGGTTCGTCGAATCGTCGGTGCTCAAAACCACCATGCCCATCGTCACCGAATCATCGAGTCCCTTGCCCTCGTAGGCAGGTCGGTCCGGCGACCTTTTCCTCCCATCAGCACAGACCGCTCACTGGAGCCGAGCAACAGCAGGCATCATTTCTCGAGCTGGCCTTGAGCCAGTTACATTTCAAGGAAGGCCATAATCCTCAGGATCCGCTGATCCTATTAGCCTAGGGCACTCATCGAAGAGGGGACGAGATCAAGCGGCCGAGACAGTCAGCTGCAGGTGGCGACTCTCTCACTTGCTCAACTCTTGTTGAGTACTGAAGTCATGACTGCTCAAGGTTTCAGCTCGACAGTGAATACCAGCACGCACCATAGAGACATCAATGGCACGGTCAACACCCACTGAGACCTGGGAGTGGAAAGACAGATAGGTGGCAGAAGCAGGATCGGCCGCTGTTCGCAGGTTCTTTTTGCTTGCATCGCTAAATCGGGGAAAACGCCAGAGGGCCTTATCAGGTCCATCATGTGCCCGTCACCCAGCATCGTACCCTGTAGCTGATAGGATATGATGAGGACCATTATATGACGGGGTCCCAGCAAAAGCAGGTTGATCGGTGACATCATATTTCCATCGGAAATATGCCACCCTATCATCCCTGTCGTCATGTGGACTACAGTCGTCTCTGTAATAGCCCATAGCAGTTCGGAGAAGGTCCGAGCTATGGGTTTTGACCGGGTATGGGTTATGGCAGAGATCGAAAAATACCATTAAATTAATCAATTAAAAATCGATTTAAAATACTTCTATCCTTTTTCCAGTCATTGCACATTCAATGTAACCGGAGTGCGCTATTTACGAGTAAAATAATCTTCAAGACATGTATCTTTCACCTTCTCTGCCTCCTCCAAACGGAGTTGCCGGTTGAAGCTCTGAAGAATCTACTCCATCTTGCGAGCAAAGGGATCCGGAAGTGTTGCGAGGTACCTCGTTAAGAGTGAAGATACTTCCAAGAGCAATTTACGTTGCACGGGAGGCTGATTGTCTATCTTTAGTCTTTGGGTGTTCCTTCAAGAATGTGATGATAGTCGCTTCATCAATGAGGTTGGTCTCGTTGTCGAGCCACTCAGCATCCTCATTGGCAATGTTTTGACCCTGTGAGAGCCTGTTCTGAAGGAGGGTTTGGCAGGAATGAGATTGTTGTTTGAGTTTTTTGAGACCTTTCTCAAGGATCTGAGTAATTTTGTGGGGGGTATAGTGGATGTGGAGGCTGTCTGTAAAATCATATCTACTCAAACTCAAGTTGTCCGACCTCCGGTAGAGGATAAGCGCAAAAATGTTGAACTCCAAAAGAGTCTAATTACTATATTTAGTCACCGGCGCTATGGGTTTCTCGCCCCCACGGGCTATGGGTTACGGATTAGTGCAGAGTTATGGGTTTTTGCGTCAAAACACCCGCGAACCAACTTGGGAGAAGCCACATGTTATGGGTTATCGCAAACTATGGGTTATTAGAGATATGGGTTATCACAGAGACGACTGTATTGACCTTTGTCAGGATATGTTAGTGGCCAGATCATGTCATATAATCCAGCCTCAGTATGTTATTGACTACCCTTTTTATAGTACATTCCGACATGAGCAGTTAGATTTGTTAAAATATGTTGTCAACCAGTTCATATCATATAATTCAGCCTCGGGTGTGTTGCAGATCACTCTAGTTGATCATTCAGACTTGATGTGATTGTCTGAATCCATTATTCTCTCCAAGGTAATGCCTGCTGCTCCCATATATCATGTCCGACAATCAAGCATATTTTCGCATTTTGCCATCCTTAGCTTGTTGATTCAGAGCCGATTACCGCAGTTCTCCATGCATATCAACAAAGATCGAAATCCAGTTGTCATTGAGCTATTTAATACAGTGGATTTGATTACACATGCTGATTTAAGAATGGCGTGCACATGCCGCCGCCGCACGTTGGGCAGCAACGTTCTGTAAGAACCACGCGAGTTGGACACTGATACTATGTGATGAGGAACTTTTGTCACATATCATATACTGTATCTCCGGAACCTGGAAACAACACTGCATATTCCAAACGTATGTAAGTCGGAGTGGTGGGTATGTAGTTGAGGTTGAAGCAGAAATTTCCTGCCATGCCTGAGTCTTTTGAAGTTGCCGTATGTAATTAAGCCCGGGTCAATTTGTCATTGTCGGACCGTGATTGAACCGATCTCCATCAACAAGGTCCAGAAAACTTAAATAACCGCAAGAGTATGAGCTCCAAAGATATGCCAGCTCGTTTCAAGCTTATCGTGCCACCTTTCAAACGACATTCAGGTAAATGTAAATGGTCATACATTATATTATGTGTTATTATCCGAGTCGTAGCAGCGTCCATATGCCAATCTCAGATTCGACTCGATGGCTTGATAGAAGTATGGCTCAGGAAAAGAGATCAGCAACATGATTACTGAGCTCATCCATCTTCAAGTTCCCCGTGTTTCAGGCGTCATGACGAACGGCATATTGCGCAACTTCGAGCTGGGATCCAAATTTCAAATTTCATCTGTTAAGTTACGCGACGCGACAAAAAAGCATGACAGCCCTATCACATCACAAGACTCAAAGTACACCCCAAGCCTGCTTAATCAAATCCCCGGCTCTCTCTCCAACAATATACGTCGGCACCTGCGTATGCGCAGCAGGCACAATAGGCTGCACAAAGCATACAAATGATCAAAGAAACAACCCGTTCAGCACCCAACCAACAGTTGAAATCCATTAAAAGCGCACTCACCAAAACACTAGCATCAACAACCCTCAACCCACTCACTCCCTTCACTCTCAAATCCGGATCCACGACACCCCAATCCGCATCAACAGGCGCCATCGAGGCCGTCCCAACGGGATGGAAAATCGTCGCTGTATTCGCTCTCACGTATTCACCCAATTCCTCATCTGTGCCGACCATAGTAGTATTATCGAGTCCGTTGAGAGGAGCGATGATATAGTCTTTCCATGCTCGTCCAGAGAGGAACCGTTGAGCACTCCGGATGGAATATTTTATAATCTCAAAGTCTAGAGGTGTGTTGAGTAACCCCGGATCAATGAGAGGTGCAGAAAAGGGGTCGGAGGTGTTGAGCCTTATGGAGCCGCCTGTGAATGGGCGTTATAGGTTGGCAACTCTGAGCTTAGAAGTGGTTAGACGACGTACGAGAGGTGGGGGATACGACTGCCGTGACAACGGACAAGAAATTACCAGCTGGAGGAAGTGGGAAGGTTCCGGGAACAATTCCATTCTACAATTCAATAAGTCGCTGAACAAATCAAGGGAATATGAATCCACCCACAGAGAACAGAAGCTCATAATGAGCCGTGTCCCTACCAGCAGCCGGATCCTCAAACCTATCCCAAATATCTGTCTCATTATCCGGAACTCTCAACCACCCCAAGTGATCCAAGAGCGTATCTACCAATGGACCCTTTTCCGTTGCCTCCCATTCTTGTAACTGTTCAGCTGCGATTGTCGCGTTTCTCTCCGCAGCTTCGAATGTATCCGTTGAATTTACAAGCCAGATGTTCGGGAGGAGTGGGTGGTCGGAGAGATTTTGACCAACAGATGGGTTGTGTACAAGGGTTCGGATGTTTAAAGAGGAAAGAAGAGAGTGATCACCGATTCCTGAGAGTTGAAGAAGCTGAGGTGTATTGACCGATCCAGCCGAGAGTATGAGCTCCCTTCGAGCATTGACAGTCAATTTCCGGTCTGATACGCGAGGTGTGAAAGACAATCAACCTTTGAAATGCGTGGATAGAATGAAACTAGTACTTGTATTGATGTCGACGAACTCGACGCCCAGAATCTTCGGAGTGCCGTTTCGCGCCCTGCCCGTTTGAACCAGTCGAGTGACCCTGGCATTGACAAGGACATGCAGATTCTTGCGCGAGATGAACCGAGGTCCTAAGTACGAAGTCGCGGAACTGCTCCTCCTTCCGCCATTAATTGTGGCCTGAGTCCAGCCTGAGAAAATGACCACGATGTCAGTCGCCTCACACTCAATCTGAAAAAAAGCTCAACCGCACCAATACCCAAATGGCTACCTGAGTTCATATCCTCATTGAAAGGGAATTCGTCAGGCAAATCCTTCGTGGTTCGGATCACCCTCGGATCGAGGTTAGGACGAGGGAAACCGGCGAGGCTGACAGAGTTGATGCCCTTCGTGCTGTGCACGTCGGGATTGAATTGACCGGTGGTATTGTGATGGTCTGCTGGCTCGGTCCATTTTTCATTCTGCATTTGTGACGATTAGTAGCGAAGGCGGATAAAGATTGGATGAACAGACCCTATGTATCAAAGGTTGAATAGCATCCCAGCTCCATCCGTGGTCACCGGTGATGGACGCATAACGATCCCAGTCTTGAGATGAGCCGCGTAAATAGGCCATGAAATCTTTCCGGATATAACTCAGACGTGTTTGACTGTGAACAATTGGGATTGTGGACTCACTGACAGAGCTTGAGCCACCGAGTAAATGACCCCTTGGATAGATGACGGAGCGATTGTTGATGCCCTTCTGGGGTATAGTAGTGTAGTTCCAATCCCATGGTGTAAATGGGACAGCTTGGGCACAGAAGAAAGGGACGATTGAGTCCACTACGCCCTCGTTACTAGATGATGAAGCTTTCCCATGAGCACATATTGAGGCAAACTTGATAACAAATGACATACGAAGGGCCTGCTTCCAGGACCAGAACATTGAAGTCGGGGATTTCGGTAAGTCTGTTCGCAAGGGCATTTCCGGCTGTGCCACCTATAACACATAAAACATTGAATCCTGTACTTCTTGAAAAAGGAGACCGAGTTACCTCCAATAATCACGAAATCGAATGGTGAATCCTGGGGAACGTCTTCAAAGCGCTCGTAGATTGCACCTTGAACAAAGTGTAGGAACGTCAGCACGACAAGAGTGCCAAGTAGGGGTCTCATCTTGCTGTTCGCGGGTGCACTTCAAGTTTCGTAGAAGAGTGCTCTGGCAGATCTTGCACATATATCAGATTCCATTGCATGGGTGTGTGCGCGTGAGTTTTGGTGGGATTTTTTTCTTGATTGATAAAAGACGCGGGGAAAAGATGTTCCTGGACGGTAGATAAAGGTATTGGCATGCATAATCAGTCTACAAGAGCAAGATCAAGGGCGTATTTCCAGACGAGAGAGAGGACATTGCAAAGGAGCTGGAAGACGCGATTCAGACGCGACTGCAATCGAGCGATTCTGATTGGCGCATTTGCACGTGATGTGAATCTTATCTTATCTTCAAGTTCTTGAACTGTGTTTTCCTGTTCCTGATCAGCCCATGACGACATCATGTTTCTCCACACCACAGGAGAAAACCCAGGCCTCCTCGTCTCCATAATCCACTTACCAAGCAACATATCTTCCTCCTCGTCTTCTACGAGCAATCCTCAAGTCATTAAACGCCACCCGCGATACACAACTCACCGAACCTACATTAACGACCATCGAAAACGCTGACAAAGCTCTCACCAATACCGCTTCTCACCGTGTGCTTATTCATCCTTTCATCCTAGAAGTTCTTCTGAGCTTACTAAATCCTCCTGGTCTTGTTTTGTGAAGATGATCATAGGGCTAATCACAGCTGGCTCAATTTGGACTGCAAGAAGTACTCAGACTTTATATAGGGAGGAGTCTGGGGACGAAGAAGAACAACCAGCAACTCAGCCTCAGCAAACACAACCTCAGCAGCAACAGTCTCAGCAGCAGCGACAGGAACAGTCGAAACCACAGCAGAATAAACCTAGTACAACAGAGAAACCTCGACCGAAACGACGACGACACAGACACCGTCCGCCACAATCACAACCGCAGCCTCAGCAAGCATCAAGTCACCCACAAGAACCGAAATCATGTCCTCGACCCAAGCCAAAACCCAAGCACAAGCCAAAGCACAAGGCCCCTTGAAAGACGTCGGCGCGTTTATCTTCGATGTATTTGGTACAGTCGTTGATTGGCGCACGAATGTTGTGAAAGAGGTCACGGAGTTGGGCACGAAGTATGGTGTTGGTGCGTACTGCGCTCATCCAGGACACGCGGTGAGGGGACGGCTAACTAATGATTCCGTGATTCCTAGGCCCTGAAGTTGCCAATTGGGCTCAATTCGCTCAAGAATGGAGAAACGCTTACATGGAGAGCGTGTACGTCCTCATTTTCTTGCTCTTCACACAACACAGTTAACAGTCTCGTTATGTCTTTCAGTTTGAGCGTCGGAAGTGGTACAGCGACCTCAGCGTCATATAATATTGACATCGTTCACCGACAGGCAAGTATACCCCAGATCCATTGTGTGGGATAATGCCGCTAATTACGACTATAAATAGCTCCTTGATAAACTCGTTGCGAAACCCGAATGGGCAAAGCACACTTCCGCGTGGACTGAGGAAGATAAACGCGAGTTGACACTCGCATGGCACCGGCTTGGTGGTAGGTCATATCTCGATGCTGAAATTCATTTTCGCGGCTAAAGCACTCGCTTTTAGGCTGGCCGGACTCTGTTCAAGGGCTTACTGAGCTCAAGAAGGACAAAATTATCGTTTCGTTGTCCAACGGCAATATGAGCTTGTTAATCGACATGGTGCGCACATCGTCTCTTTCTCTATGAAGTAGCCGTGGTTAACGCGCTTGAATCGTCCAGGCGAGGCATGCAAAGTTACCTTGGGATGCCGTCTTCTCTACTGAATTGTTCGACACGTTCAAACCGTAAGTCAACTCGCTCTCTAACCCATTATTTCCATCCCACTCACACATTTACTCTCTCTCTCTCCATCATCCCTTACTTCCATTCATGTTCATTATACATAGAAACGCGAAAGCCTACCTTGAAACCGCTCGGTACATCTCCGTTCCACCAAATAAATGCGTCATGGTGGCAGCACACATCTGGGATCTCCGCGCAGCCGCAAAACTGGGTATGACGACTATATACGTTCCGAGGCCAGACGAGGATAGTGGTGTTAAGTTTGGGGATATTAAGCCGAAGTCGCAGGGAGGGGAGGTTGATTATGTTGTGGATAGTTTCGAGGGGATTGTTAAGCTTGTTAGAGGCGGGTGAATGAGATGGAATTGAAATGGAATGAAGAATATAGATTTTGGTATTATTTATGTTTTTAGGAATATCGATTGATTGTGATCCTCAAAATTGGAAAATTACAGGGTGTTGGTGGACCAGGTTATTGGACTTCAGACTAAAATGCAATATACATTGAACAAAAAATTGGAGGGGAGGCGTAAAACGCACTTTCTCTTCCTAAGCCCACACATACTCTTCAAACAAAAATCGGATGTTCATGGTGTACTAGGTACTGATTCTGAAAATGAATTATCTGTTAAACGAGACGTACATACAACCGACACCGACAATGAGCAATAATCCAGAAGGCTGATCTCAAAAATTGGACTTGATAATCAACCTAAAATCTTGCCCAAACTTCAAAACTTCACCCATTTTTTTTCTGCGCATTTACTATCCACTCTAAATCAACCCGTGGTTTTGGATTTGGCGATGTAGAAGAGGTATCCCAGCGCTCGCAAAGCATGATTTTGCTCGTATCACCCTTGGTAGATGATTCAAGATTCCACCAGCACCAATTCCCACACGCCAACTGCTTGCTATTTACACCCGTGGTCCTACTCATCTACGTTGTGCCTTATATGCGGAAGCTGGCAGCTCGGCGCGATCAGCACCTGCCGTGACAGAGTCCGCGACGGGCCGCACTTCCCCTTCAGATGACAATTTTTGTTTTTACTTGCCTTCAATTGCCAACGGACTAGGCTCTGGGTTTCGTATAGGGCACCGGAAAGTGTTCCGGATAGGTGTGCAGAATTTACTGTGCCTGATAGGGTAACGTGACACTTAAGGGTTTTCCTCTTCCTAATAATGCTACAATGGGAATAGTGCCTAGAAAATGTGGCCAATGTGTGTACTAGGTTCTATTCTGTGTATAAGCGAAAACTTATAATTTCTCTACGTGATTTGGGGGTGTAATGAATATTTCAAAAAATCGAGTCCAAAAATGGAATTCGTCACTGAGTGACAGGGAAACGAGACACGGCCGGCAATCTTGGCAAGCTGACGATGAATGGGCACCTACACTGCCAATTCATCATTGTTCATTGAGCCAGCAACCTCTTGTCCCATCTCAACCAAAATTCCAGGGTTTTTGGCTTGAGGGGACTGTTGAGATGGATGTCCGGCGGTCTGAGTTGTAGTGGGCGGCCGGACTTGGTGAATTCTATTAATTCAATACTTGATAACTAACCCTTAGTTCCGCTGGCTCATAGCTCCTCTTCACCTTGCCCAATTTCCTTCAAATTTTCCAGAAAGTGTGCTCCTCTATGTATTGTACCAATAGACAGTGTAGCTGAGCTGTGTCCACCAGAGAGGCACTCACTGATTAACACTCAAAAGAGCAGGTCAATATCACAGATGTTAAACTATTAGCTAAACACCGTCTTGTTTCTGTGAAAATAAAATCTAGAAAAATCTCCACTCCCATCAGATGCAGTACTATAATGCACATGCCAAAATATATAGGAATCGACTGTGATTTGGCTTCTTGGTGAAAGGTTGATCAATCTCTGGTAGATCAATCAAGGACATCACATGCTGCCATCCGTTGGGTCTGCAGTGCACTGCAGAAATCACCGATCCATATGATATTGGCACTGTTTATAGAAAATAATCCTGGCTTCCTGGCAGTATAATACTTGTGTATTTACCACTTTTCTATCATGAGATATCACTCTTCAAAGATGCATTTCTTAGCGTGACGTCACGAATTGATGAGTATGATAAAAAGTTCAGTATTCACAGCGCTCTATGGTCTTAGTCCGTCCATGGAATTACTTCAAAGCTTGCATACAGCGTTGCATAAGCTATATCTATGGGTGTGCAAAGTTTGAAGCCGAGAGCTTCAGTGGTTCACTGGGAATTTTGCCCGTGTAACGTTTCCCTGGGTGTCTCGTAAGGGGTGCCTGCACAGTAGCTTAGATTAGCTTAGTGTAGCAGGGTCCCAAACTTTTGCGCTTCGAAGCCATTGGGGGTTGCAGTGTCATGGGAAATCTTGGGTGAGTTTTAGTCTCCCGTAGTACGGTAGGCGAGAACTCCACGCTTCGTTTTCACGCGCAAGTGATGGGGCGCTAACCTGTGCTAACTGACCCATCTCTTTATCAATCAATCAATCGAGCCTCCATACATCCGCTGCGACAACCTCAACCAACACCTGCATTCACACCACGCAGTCGCCACCACCGTCCAACACCCAGGATATAGCCGGGGCAGACAACAGCACCAGCACCTCCCTCACGCTGTCTCTCCGGTTGACCGAAGGCATCCTGGGCCAATCATGCCGTCTCTTGGGCTGACCAAAGACGTCACTCCACTGTCTCTCGGGTTGATCGAAGACGCTATGTCTATGTGAGACGAGTATTCAACAACCTGTGTATAGAGAAAGCATCATATCTATTAAGAATGTCAGTTGAACATCTCTAGCTACTTGTAAGACTACCGCGAGACAACTAAACAAGTCGACCAGAACTGGCTGAAAACAAACGATCGCTAGCTCTAGACCCTCGCAAGCACAGATGCCATTTGCATGAACACTTCCCAGGCATTCTGAAGCGAAACCTGCGGTTTACCGACTTCCTCATATGCCCTCTCAGCGAGTTCTGCAAATCTGGTGTCAAACCAACCCAGGTTCTCTTCCTTCGAGCCAACTTCCTCAGCTAGGACAGCACGCATATCCACCACGACATCCTCCGGTACCTTGATCAAGCAGTTATGGCCGCCAAGACTCTCGCAGTTCTTAAGTGCGTGGCTAGGGATATGTGCAGAAGGCAGTAATTTCGCTTTCTGACCACGGATGCGACGCTGATTCCACCATGTAGAGTACTCATTGAGCGCATCCTGAACCAAAGGAACAAACGTCCAGTAGAAGAGCATGCTATGCGGAGATGTCAGACAGCGCTACAATGGATGCAAAGGAAGCTGATCCACATACTGGTGTTGGTCGTTATGCTCCTGAAAGAAATGTTCGTGTTTCCCCCGAAGAATCTCTTCCTTGAGATTTTTACCTAGTTTCTCATGCATCCATTTCCAAAATGACTCAATAACGATGTTCTTAACCGATTTGACCTTGACAAGAGGAGGATATTCATCGGGGTTGATGTTCGGTGCGCATATTTCACTGAGAGACTATAGTGTTAGTAACAGTATCTAGGATAATTGGTGATGGTGGTAAGTATTATCGTACCGAAATGTTGTTTGAATGCTCATCTGCCATCCAATTTCAGAACCCTTATCGGTTGTGACCTGGATGGGGATTCCTGTTGGCATTCAGTAAGTGAAATCTCACCGAAAATGCGAGTCTACAAACCACCAATGTCTGAGACCAGGTCCAGGAACACATGACCTATTGCTGAAGCCTTTCGAGCATCCGGAAGCACACAGAGCTTCAAGATTTTGCCGGACCACTTATCCCTGTAGCCATAAATCGGAAGAGCAAGGCCCCCCATCTGGAGAGCTTGAGCGTTGAGCTTCTCATGTCCATCGGCTGAAATTTCACGGAATGGACCGATCGACTGGAGTGGCTGACGTTTGATCCGCTGTGCCTTTCGACCAGGGTACCGAATATCAAAACCTTCAGGAGCAACGGCTCGCATGATTGCCCGAATGTGATCCCTTGAATATATGGTCAGCAGATGGTATAGAGTCCAGAGCTAGCAACCTCAATAACATACCTTGGTACGAAGACCAGCTTATCTTGAAGCTTATCCTTGATGGCACCTGGTCCATTTGCATGTACGACATCTTTTGCTACCTCTTCGATAACAGCATCTCTGAGTTTTTGACTAGAGAGTCCAGGCCGTTTGATACTTGGGATATCAAGTCGCTTCTGTAGTTTAAAGAATGTCGACGGTCTAAATCAAGCATTGAGTTATGAACGAAATGAAAAATAATGAGGTCATATAACATACCGGATATCAAGACCAAGATCTGCTTGAATTTGATCAAGCTTCTGTTGTACGCTGAGAGGAAGGACAGCAAGCTCAGTGAGATACTTGCAAAGGACTTCATCGGGTGGATCTAGCATGAAGTAAGTTGATGCAGTTAGCTATTACTCCATCATACCACATGAGAGACACGCACAGTTTTTAGTACCTGAGCCATAGCCATTTTTCCCACTAGGATTAGGCATCAAGAGCAGGAATTGTGATGAAAGAGCCTGTTGGTGGCAAGAAAGAATGAAGGCGGGAAGCGCAGGATCCCAATGAATCGACTTGCTGGAGGTAAACTTTTATATGATTAGGAGTTGGTCCGTGCTATGGTTTCGTTCCGCATGTTCGGTGCGGGATTCCTGTACTGCCAGCCAGACAATGCTATTTCTGCTTTCCCTGGTGAACAGGTGGCAACTGAAACATCTCTGAGCCGAGAGTAGTGTGTCTGCACATTGTAATATCTTGAGTCATTAAGGGTTTAAGTGAGTAAGTACTCCAAGCGAACGGTTTACAGGCCCGAACCAAGTCCAAACATGCTTTCTTGAGCGTTCTGGTGGGTGTGGAACCAGTATAAAAGCTAGTACCCCCAGTTCGCCAACTGCAGGCTTATCCTGTAGCTTCTTGTTGCTTGCTCAACCTCACTCTATTTATTGCTTGCATCATGGACTCTGATATTCCTGAATGTGATAGCTGCGGGAAACGCTTCCCTCTTCTTTCTGTGACTGTGTTGCCCTCCACTTGCTTGAAGTGCAAACTTCTTGCCCCCCACACAATTGGCTCTCCAGCATATACCGACACCCAGGTGAGTACTTTCAGACCACACTTGGTGACTTAGCCATTCTCAAGATGAATACATATTTTAGCAGTGGCCACAGTGTGCGATGTGTAGCAAGTCATTCCGTAATATGACCAAGATGCTCGCAGATGTACAACTATGTGAGACTACTATTTGTACTGATACTGCTGCAAGCATTTGGGCACCTACTGGCAATCCAACCAGCAGCCTGTCATCTACCCAGGTAGCATCAGGTAGTATCCAGGCGACTCATCATCAATATCCTTCACATGAGTGTTATAATTTATATGAAGTCATTAACAGAATTTCTGAAAATAGACAAAATTGTTTTATCCTACCAGCAATCGCTTATGCTCCACGTGTTCCTCAAGAGATCTCAGATGTTCAGGCTGAGCAAACTGCAAGGCTGCAGGAGCGTTTCCGTGGGCAATCTGGTTTTTCTAAAGGGTCCTCAGCAGGAACATCAACTCTAAGCACCACTGAGCTCCGTCAATATGAGCAAGCCATAGCCCCAACCACTGTGCCTCAAGCAAATGTATGCTGGATGGTGAGTAATTCTCTGCACTTATCAACTCATTATCCTCATAATATTCTATTTTTATTATCCAGTTTCGTTGAAGTGATAAGCCAAAGGCACTTGATGCCACACTTGGATCATCATCCAAGCGATATTCACAAACCACCTACCTTCCAGGTATGTCTAATTCTTGCTACAGTAAAAAATGGAAAAATCTCACAATTGGGTAGATATCAAAACAGATATTCTCCAAACCCTGAATGTTGAGTGGGTTAAGAACACTGCTATCCCACTTCTCGACAGTGAGGTGTCCCTGCGTTTACACCCGAACAGCCTCCTTGAGGATGGAACTTCATCAATGACAGTTGCAGACTTTGTCAGGCACTACTTTCCTCCAGGACGTCCACAACCAACTTTGCCACTGCAATTCCGTTATTTGGAAAAGCAGCGTGGCACTCCAGCATTCTGTCTGGAGCTATTCATTAATATTGATCAGGTAAGACACTCACTTCCATAAAATGATTACTACTCACATAGTGACAAATTCCTTCAAAACCAGTACAACAAACGGTGTAAGGCTGAGATTTTGGATGATACAGATGGCCTTGATGATCTTGATCTCAAGGATGGGAGCTTACTACATGCATCACTGGGAAAATCTAGCCGTCGTCACCCACGCAGTGATTCTCTGTCTGATCCACAAGATCATATTGCCAAGCAACAGCGCACAATGACAGGTATTCCTTATCTTTGATTCACCTATAAATTGGTCTCTGAATTCTATGCCTTCAGGATCTGGAGCACATCGTCGTCAAATCTCATCCATGTTCAAACCACTTCCTGCAAACCACCTGTCCAAACCAGTACACAAATCATCGAAAATCAACTTTGAGAAGATTATATGTACAGTTGACAATACAACTGGCCAAACAAGCTTTACAACCCTTCCAGACTCATTAACTGGCTATATTCAAGATGCACCATTTGCGAAAGGAACGATGAAGAATGCATATCAGGTATGGCATCATTCTTCTGATCAGTTTGCGTGAGAATTCAAGCTTTTATTGTACTCAATCAGCTTATCCTAGCTGGTGTTGATGGGGAGGTTGAATATGTCGCTAAACGGTTCTTTCGTCTGAGCGATGACATTGACCAATTATCTGATGAACTGGCTGGTGCGGGTGGGGATCAAATAGCCCAGCACAATGCTCAGATCAAGGCTGAGTGTTCACGACTTCGCCAGGCAAAATGGTTCCTTAGTGCCTTCTATGATCATTGCTCTGTGAGTAATGTTGTAGTCAACAAATGTGAGTATTCTGATATTCATGTTCAACTATGATTGTTGATGATGGTTTCAATTTCAACTCACTTATATACTCATGATCTAATCTAGACATCACAATCGCTGATGCCTTCCTCCTCCAAGAAAAAGCTAGTGTGGAGCCGAGTGCTGCATCTGGTATCTCTTCATACTCACTTGAAGATGAAGGCATCATGTGGCTTGTTGAGACGCGGCGTCCAAAGAATGTCGAGCACTTCAGTGGTACTCTTTCCCACCCTTCGACTGGCATGGACCTCAAGAGCTCAACAATCTATGCATTTACGCATTTTTCTTATGGGCATAGCAATCGGAACTTGGTGTTTGCGGATGTTCAAGGTAAGCCTTCATTGATTTTCGTCTCAGCTTCAAGTCAGTGGTTTAGTCTGTTGTTGTTTATAGGAAGCCCCGCAGTTGTCAACGGTCGTGATGGTTTGATTTTGTTTGATCTTATGACACATACGTCCAATGGGTCAGTCCATCTTGATATCTGTGTCGAAGCAGCAACGGGGAGCATAGCGGTGAAGGTAGACGACGAGGTCAGTACTCACTTTACTAGGCAGTTAGTCTGTTATGGGAGTGTGTTCGAGGTAGTAGTTGCGACTGAGAGTATAGAATTGACTGTAGAATATCGAAGAAAATACAAGGTATTTATACTAAAGAGTTCGAATAATTTCTACTATAAAGAGGGTATTACACCATCGTTTCGAGGTGATAAAGGGTACAAGTAAAACGTATAGTAAAACATGTATAGTCCGCACGAAGTATCGGTGCGTGAACATAGTGGTATCTAATAATAGAATGCATATGTCATAATTGAGAGTGAACACGAACATAGCAGCATGTAAACGCACACGTGATTCAACACTCCTCCTCACTCGAAATGGCGGGAGATGCATAATTGAGCGACTATGAAAGCACTTCGTTTTTAAGCGGCTATTAAAGCGCTAAAGGAATTCGATACCCAGAGAATAAACAAATTTATTGAAGAGAATTGAACCGAGGTTTTTCATCAGAATATCGGCAGGGTTGTTTGAGCCCTCAATAAATTCCAACTCAACGGAACCTTCTTCTACAATATCTCGGATATAGTGGTATCGTATATCAATATGCTTTGAGTGTTTTTCTTGAACAGGGTTCTCGCTCCAGAAGATAGATCCAATATTATCACCATAGAGAATTGGAGCAGGTATTTTAAAACCTATCTCTTCTAGAAGTTGTCGAATCCACATCAGCTGGCGGCTGCAATCAGATAGCGCCATATACTCAGCTTCAGTAGATGACAAAGCGACAGTTTTCTGCTTGCGGCTAAGCCAGCTTACAGGTCCACGCGCTATTGTAACAAAATTTCCCGTGACAGATCGTTGAGACTGTCCGTCTTGCGCCCAATCACTATCGGAACAAGCAATGATGGCCTGGTTAGAAGCTCCATCAAAGACGAGTCGATAATTGCGTGTTGATCGCAAATACTGCAGCACATGGAGTCCAGCCCGGAAGTGCGCATTGGAAGGGGCGGCAGATTGCTGGGAGAGTTTGACAACCGCAAAGGATATGTCAGGTCTCGATCTGATCATAAGATACATCAGCGATCCGACTAACTGTTGGTAACGGGTTCTAAACTTAGGATCTACCTTATCAATATAGGGTTCGAAGACAAATCCGGATGGCAGCGGTGTGAATTTCGCGCCTTTAGGGATATCAAACTTCTCAAGAACCTTATCGAGGTATTTCACTTGATCTATATAGAGTTTTCTCTCTTTTCAATCACGTGATATGTTCATGCCTAGGAACTCAGAGAGTTCACCTTGGTCACGACATTCCCAAGTGGTCATGAATTTTTGCTTCAACTCAGAGAGGAGCAGGGAATTCTTTTTACCCATAAAAAAGACATCATCCACATAAACGACCGCAAAGGCATGCTCGCCGGTCTTGGGATGTGTAAAATGATAAACGCCAGCGTCGGACTTACAGCGCTTGAATCCAAGTTTCAGCATCGATGAAGTGAGTGCTTTCCACCAAGATAAGCCGGCTTGTTTCAGACCATAGATCGCTTTACGTAATCTCCAGACTTTCTTCTCATGGCCAGGAAGTCGGAATCCTTCTGGCTGCTCCATGTAGATCTCTTCATCCAGATCGCCATATAAATAGGCTGTTTTGACGTCAACAGAGTGAAGGTCAAAGTCCTCAAGCGCTGCAATGCCGAGAAGTAGGCGCGCGGTCTCATATCGGACAACTGGAGAAAAGAGTTCATCAAAGTCGATTCCCTCGATCTGGGAGAACCCTTTCGCAACTAGGCAAGAGCAATATCGATTATCGGACTTGATGTTATAAACCCATCTATTTTTAATAGCTCTCCTTCCTTTTGGGAGATCAACGAGCTCGTATACACCACGCTTGTGAAGCACGTCTAATTCCTCAAGCATCGCTTTTTGCCATTTGGTTTGAGTATCAGCGTCTAAATTCGCGATATCTCGAAACTGTTCGGGAACTGGCCCATTGGCGCGTTGTGCGAGAAGGAAATCGACTAATTTTACCCCCCCTTCCTTCACGAACTTCGCAAAATCAGTAGATGACGGTTTATTGTCGATACTACTATCCGGGTGAGGGATATTCCAATTTCGTAATCTGTTCCGAGCTTCCTCATCGGAAATTGCTCCAGGAATAGGTCAATATTGAGCACGATTGCGTGGTAAGTTAGGATTGAGTTCCCTATATCGTCGGATGACATCAAGAGGGTCGCTCCTATCACCATACACGTTTCCTGGTCTGTTCGGAGGTTGAACATTTCGCCTGGGACGGCGGTTTTCACGTTCGGTGACCCATCGGTCGAGCCGTTCTAGTGCATCAAGATCATCTTGGACCGAAGGTCGCGGTGGCGGTACCTCGGGTGGAGATGGAGACCGAGCATGTTTACGTGGACCAGGTTCCTTTCGCAAAGGTCCCGGAGAAGGAGGTAACTCAACTTCTTCTTCCTCTTCTTTTAGATCGCGATCTTCCGGATCAGCATAAGAAAGAGGTGGACTTGGCGATCTAGGAGGTGAAGGTGTTTTAGGGCGTGGAGGAGCATGAGGTGAAGGCGCACGAGGCGGCTCTCCTCCTCGAGGTGTATGCGGATGGTCTACATGTGGAACATTCGGAATAGTCGAGATTGGAGGAATCTCAGTGCGAGGCAGCTCGGGGTAAACCACTGGTTTTTGATCTGGACATTTTGGGAACATCTTTTCATCAAAGATGACAGTCGGTGAGATAAACTCAGCATTCCCTTGAGTATGGCGGAGAAAGATATAATTCTTCTCCCGATCATATCCAACGAAGATCATCAGTTCAGATTTCGCAGATAATTTATTCGGGCACATTTCGTCCGGAAGGAACACATATGCAGCACAACCGAATACTCGTAGGTGACTGATATCAGGTTTATGTCCATGTACATACTCAAACGGAGTTTTCCATTGGATGCGGTTCATTGATGTGCGATTGTAGATATGGGTTGTGGTGTTAATCGCGAAATCCCACCATGAATCTGGAAGACACGCGTGAAGTCGCATGGCTTGCGCCTTCTCATGCAGTGTTCGATTCAATCTTTCTGCTCGCCCATTCTGTTGATGGACGCGGGGTGCACTCGGTGTGAACTCAATCCCTTTTACCCTAAGATAATCTTGCAGAGTACCTGCCACGAATTCTCCTCCTCGATCGGATGTAAATCGACGAATCGATTTGCCAAATTGGTTCTGAACATAAGTTAGAAGCTCAACCATGCGGGGAGCTGCCTCAGCTTTTGATCGCAGAAGCACCACGTGGGCAAATGAGGAGTAGTCGTCCAATAAGGTCATGACCCATTTGTACTTGTGATAAGATACGATGGGGAGCTCAAAGAGATCACTGTGAACGTGCTCAAAGGCTTCTTTAGCCCGAATTGGGTTATCATTAAAGGGTTTCTGGTGCATCTTCCCTTTCATGCAGCCTGGACAAGGGTGCGAATGATTGGGAATTGAAACCTGAGGTCCATTCAGCGTGGAGTCGGTAGTTTTGCTCAACATGCGATTAGACGGATGTCCTAAATGTTGATGCCAGGTGTTATAGTCAGGATGCTGAGCGACGTGGCTCAAAGCATTCAAATGTACAATTCGACATCTTACTGTTTGTAGCATAGGCTGCGACTCAGAGCGAGGAGCCGCTGACAAGACAGCATTGCCTGACTCGTCCCGAAAGATAGTACCATGTTTATCGGCCTTGCTGCGCAACCCGGATTCCAGGAGTTGTCCGGCAGACATGAGGCGATCGTGCATACCCTTTACATAGAACACCGGAGACAATGAAGTCATCGCAGTGATCGTTTTTCCGTTATCATGGATCTCGTGTTCGATCAAGACAGTGCCTCGACCCGAAATGAATAGGGGAGCGTTCTTGTTAGCTGTCTGAATTTCACCGAATTTCCCCATTTCGATTGTAGAAAAATCGTCCAAATAGGGTGTGAAATGTGCGGAAGCACCCGAATCAAGAATCCAAGAAGCAGCCCGCGAAGGCGCTTTCTTTCCCTTACAGTGGCAACATAAAGCTTTCTCACACTTAGACAGATTCACACAGCGCGGCACAGAGGTCAAATCATAGTTTAATAACAGCCCCACAGGGGCGACCAAAATAGTGCGCGATACAAAAGCAGTATATACAGGAGCCGGAGACGACGTAACTAGTCTGCGAAAATGTTCAGCGTGGCCAGGAGCGCTCACATGGGAGCGGGCTCGAGTGGGGCAACAGGCCCCTTCTCGGTTGTGCTGTGGCGTCACTGTATCAGTGTTAATCCAATCAGAGATAGAAGAAAAGACTTGCGTTGTCCACAACCCAGAAGTCCACCTGTCAGAATCCTCCCCCTCAGAGTCGGATTCGAGCATCGGATCAGCCGGAGGTGTCATCCTCGGCAACGGTGGGCATTCATCCATATCTCCTCCATAATAAGGGATTTCCTCAATAATGGAGCCCGTCATTTCGGCTTCAATCGCGAGGTCGGTGAGCCTTTCATCCCAGATTTTCAGCACTTTATCCTTGGTAGCTTTCGAGCTTCTGCGACGATATCCCTCGGACTGAGGAGATTCGGAGATTCACTCCTGAAGCCGCGGTGTATTCTTTCGCGCTTCTGCAACAAGGTGGCGTGTGGATGATGAAGGGCTTGCGTTAGCCAGTTCTGCCAGCGAGGCGATCCGGTTTGCGAGGAGAGGACAGTTAGCGATAGCGGGGGCAGCGAAACCAATGGCACTGGAAGCGCCATATTGAGGAGCGACATTGGTGACTCCGGAGGAGTTGGTGGCGTCGGCATCGGTCACAGCTTCATTAGCAGCGCCCTTACCCTTTTTGCCTCCTCTCTTACCGCGTTTTCCTTTCTTGCCATCTCCGCCGGGATTGCCAGATTGGGGGTTACCAGGCTTCTGGCCAGCGCCCTGATTAGGAGGCTGCTGCTGCTGTGGCTGCTGCTGGGGCTGTGATCGAAACGGCCCTTGTTGTTGTCCTTGCCCCTGGCGTTGTTGATTGCCAGGGTTCCGGTTCTGCTGCCATTGGCCGTTGGAGTGGCCGGCGCGAGAAGCGGAAGCAGTCATCTTCTGGGACCAAGCGGCCTGGATGGCGCTATGGACCAGATCCCATGTAAGCTGGGACATTTGCATTTGATTTGCAAGGATTGACTGCGCTAAGGTTTCCATCCCTTGCGGGACAGCGCGAAGCAGAATCATGGCACGGATCACCTCGGGAAGTCGTGCGGTCGCGCCTTCGATCCGAGTGAAGAGAGATTCAAGCTCAGCAATGGACTGAGCCGGATCCATGTTTCTGGGGAGAGACCAGGAGACGGCGCGGACGAAGTCACCATAGACAGATGCAGGACCTTGGACGCCGTAAAGGCGTTGGAGACCATCCCAAGTGGTGGCTGGATCTCCTTGGACGATCAAGTGGAGCATGGAATCTGGGACCGCTTGAATCAGCAGGCCAATCGCAGATTGCTCAAGGAAGTTCCTTCAGCGTTCTTCCTCTGTTCGAAGCGCATGTGAAGTGGAGGCTTTGGCGGCATTCGTGACGTTTCCGTCAGTGTCCATTTCTGGAGCAACAAGAGGAGGGAGCGTGGGCGTTAAGCCAGTTGTGACAGTCCAACCCGTAAGAGGGGTTCCAGGGGTCGTGATCATGGAAAGATATCCCTGCATCCTCATGGACCAAAACTGGTAGTTCTGGGGGCCTTGAAGGACGGGAATGCGAGAAGCTCTATTGTTGATAGAAGACATTCTGAAAAGAAGTCATCAGTCAACGTTGTTCGTTAGAAGCAGCAACGATGCGCTAATCGAGCAAGGTTTCGAACCCAAATCGCCTAAGGGCTAGGGTAAGACACAGAAATGAGAAGGGATGCTGGGCCCTTCACAAGGTACAGCGGTGGCGCTTGGAAAGCGGCCTTCCCATAACAGGTCGATCTAGTCCTTCTCAGACATCAAGCACAGCGAGCTAGTCAGCTAGTGCGATATTGAGCTGGCGATCGGGGCCCATAACCTGTCGAAGCAGCAACGGGGAGCGTAGCGGTGAAGGTAGACGACGAGGTCAGTACTCACTTTACTAGGCAGTTAGTCTGTTATGGGAGTGTGTTCGAGGTAGTAGTTGCGACTGAGAGTATAGAATTGACTGTAGAATATCGAAGAAAATACAAGGTATTTATACTAAAGAGTTCGAATAATTTCTACTATAAAGAGGGTATTACACCATCGTTTCGAGGTGATAAAGGGTACAAGTAAAACGTATAGTAAAACATGTATAGTCCGCACGAAGTATCGGTGCGTGAACATAGTGGTATCTAATAATAGAATGCATATGTCATAATTGAGAGTGAACACGAACATAGCAGCGTGTAAACACGCACGTGATTCAACAATCTGTGTTAATTTATATGTAACTGAGTGAATTATTTCATTGAAAGGAACTCTGGGATCGGCGACTTTGGTATTCGAGGCATCAAGTCTTTTGCCGCTGATCACAAGTGTGGGATTGTTTGCCGAAAGCTTGGTCTTGATAAAGATTTACCCCTTCGTGCCCGGGTTGACTCTGACATGGAACTGGATTCTGACGATGACCTTGGTATGGCACGCGAGAATCATGGCACGGCCGCCGATGGAGGAGGGAACAAGTCAATTGATGGGTCAGGTTCAGCCACGGGTGGTAGTGATGACGCAGAGTAGCACTCTAGGCCCAGCTTGATTTCGCGTTTATAATGAATGCATGGTACTTAGTTTACTTAGATATACTCATCACGACTTGGTAATTAGAACATGATTAATGATAATTTGGTTGTGCACTCATTTTGATCATGCCTTGAGTAAGCTGGCGCTTGTCAACCCCCATCACTCGCGCGTGAAAACGAAGCGTGGAGTTCTCGCCTACCGTACCCGTAGTCAGACTCAGCTAGTGTGTTTTTGTGATATTTGATGTAACACACTTAGTAAGGGTTTATGAACGTACGATCTTGACACTGCCCCCTCTTGCACCCACTTTTCGAGCCCCGTTCTCCCCATATCCCTCTGATGTCCCAGCGCAACACGTCTAGTAAAGCCAAACATTCGTTCTCGCCCTACGAACGGGACAAAAATAGGTACCTGCTGGTTGAAGCAAGTCACCCTGGTTCCCCGCGCAGCTGGAATTTGCGCCAGCTGGGTGCTTCTGACAATGGACCCTCTCCGTTCAACTTAAATGACATTGCTACATCATGGCTCATTGAAAATCGATTTGGTGTTCCGCCAGGTGAAAGTTTCCTGCCCCTTCACTCAAGTATGCCTTCATCAGACCTTCATTTGTCACTTGGCCTAACAGGACCTACCCGTAGCGAACACACAGAATAGCTCCGGCTCGGGTGCACCTCCAATGCTACCATCACCCTTTCCGTTTTCACAGGATATACTTGGAGAGGATGACGCTGACGCTCACACCACGCATATCACGGCAATAGGCGAAGGTTGGCGGAGTTGTTTACAGATTGGTCTACTATTTTTACCTAGATTTCACCCTGCAGGTAGCTTCGCCAATGCTCATGACATCAAGATTGGCACTGCGTATATGATAGATTATAACCGGACTGGTAGCGATGAAGGGCACACTGAAGATAAGAAACTAACGGAAAGTGGTAAGCGTCAAATAACAGTTATACTACATAGATGTTATTTAATAGCGGGTGTAGTCCTCGTGAAACTTGCAGCTAAGGGAATGCCGAGTGCTATGCTTGAATCGAAGGAACGTGCATATGCACCAAGGTGCAACGAAGATACACACCAGACTTTACGCGACGAGATCGCCCACTGGGTGCAGGATGATGCGGAACGCCCTGTACTTTGGCTTTGGGGCCCAGCTGCTGTTGGGAAGTCTGCAGTCGCACAAACAGTTGCAGAAGACCTCAAGAAAGAGGGACTTCTTGGAGCTGTATTTTTCTTCTCCCGACCAAACAATCGATCCAACCCCGATGTGGTTATTCCGACTCTCGTTTACCAGCTCGCTCAACTTCTTCCTGAATATCGTCGCACTATCGTCCAGTGCATTACCGCAGACCCCCTAATCCTTGATAAAAGTCGTCGCGTACAATTTAAGGAGCTCATCATTAAACCCTTCCTCGCTACCACCTTCCACCATCAGCCGCTCTTAATTGTTCTCGACGGGCTTGACGAATGTAATGACCGCAAGGCTCAATGCGAGTTCGTGGAGATGATCAGTCTCCATGTATGGAACGAGCGAAATCTGGGGCTTCGCTGGATGATATGTAGTCGCCCCGAACCCGATCTGAAGGCTGTCTTCTCCAGTAGGGACAGTAAAGCAATTTGCCGCCAACAAAGGCTAGTGATTGATGATGAGGAAGCACGGAATGATGTTCTCAGTATACTTTGGAAAGGGTTTGAAGAGATTAGGGAGAGGTATCCCGATCAGCTTGCAAAAGACTGGCCCGTTGAATCTCAAGTCCGCTTCATTGCGGACAGGGCATCCGGTCACCATGGCTTCGCGTCGTTCATTCTTCGATTCATTGGCGACAGGGACTACGATGACCCTTCTGGCCGGCTCGAGGTCTGCCTTAGATTTCTCAACTGCGCGGGTGGGGAAAATGCCAATCCCCTTCGTGCACTTGACCTTCTTTATACCCAAATCCTCTCCGACGTTCCTATTGACATTCTTCCCACCACCCAGCGCATTCTCGGCTTGATTGCTTTTTACGGAGCTAGGCTAATGACCAATATTGCACTTGCCAACTTCCTTGGCCTGGACCAAGCTTCCTTCTATCGTGCACTTCGCCATTTACACTCTGTGGTCTTCGTTCCTCCTGCTGAATATGCACATTCCAGCTCCATCCAAGTCTATCATAAATCCTTTATCGACTACTTGAAGGACCCGACGCGCTCTGGAAAGTTTGTTTTGGACGAGAGGGTGCTACCGTGTCTGGATGTCGCACTTTCGAGCCTTAAGTGGTTGAGTTATGCTCGCAAGACGTCTTCAGGTAACGTATTTTGGAACTTGAACTTGACAATAGAGATGTGATCGACTGACCTATTCGATAGAACCCTTGGTGCCAGAGCTCACGTGGAATCCACCAGGGCATGGTCCCCTAGCCGTACAGCCCCTACTCGAATCTTTGTGCAGGTTTTCATTCAAACCTTGCTGGACGGTGTGTCCACGGGTGCCCAATGATTCTCTGATGACATTGATAGAGGCGCTGGAGAGGTTTGATTTCAATCTGGATTACCGTAAATGGCGGGGCGAACAAACAAGAGATTTCGCATACTTTATTCGGTGGTTGGTTACATTGGTGAGCTACTGTTCATCCACCTGTCCGGTCCCACTTCCTCATATCGTCTGCATGCCCATATAGGGAGTCGCCTCTGAGAACCTCGTGATTGTCTATAGCCGGAATCCGAACCTGAGTTCGGGGGAAAAGACTGTAACTAGGGTTCATCATAAGGACGACAGCCCCGATGCCTTTGTTGTGCCTTTCCTTGCCACAACCCTTGGATTGACCAATAAAATCTATCTTCAGCTTGGTAGATACAACCCCGCCCTTTTTTGTCTCGAGATTCACCCCGAGGAGATGCGCATTTCACCTTGTTTTGTTTTCGAAGACTAGCCGCATCTTAT
The DNA here is from genome assembly GCA_013368445.1 of Leucocoprinus leucothites. Taxonomy (NCBI): domain Eukaryota; kingdom Fungi; phylum Basidiomycota; class Agaricomycetes; order Agaricales; family Agaricaceae; genus Leucocoprinus; species Leucocoprinus leucothites. The sequence goes on from JAACJO010000031.1 coordinate 120,450, forward strand.
TCCTTAAAATACCCCTTAGTCTATCAGCAATCGATCCAAATTGTAAGAAAAAAGCTTGCGTGTTACGGTACTTGTACTAAGTCTTTTCCTGTGACTACGGAAAATCACCTCAGACCCAGATGCATACATATCAGAATCTCTTGCTACCAACGCGAGAGTTCATCTCGTCTTCTATGATTCATTTTTTCTCACTGTGTTGAACATTGAGCTTCCGTCTGCAAGCAGGCTAGCCTCCGTTTAATGGCGAGATGCGTTCGGGCGAAATAAATCCATCGTTTCACTGTTGAATGGAAATACCATGAGTTTATCAAAACGGTGCCTCTTTCGTTCTGTTTTCTATTAGCCCGTCGTGGTCGATGCGTCTAAATTATTCAGGCAAGGTGTGCGAGCTTACCTTAGTACACCGTTTCCTCTGATACTAGTTGACGTGTTCAGACCATACGTTCATTCACCTTCTCAACTATTACCTCCGCCCCACTTACACGCCCAAGTCAGTCTCTCCGCACACCATTCCGCCCACACTCACTACGCATCACCAACTCTTCACACCAATATCACTCAACAATATGGATTGCAACGCGAGAGCGTGCCTCAGAGTTGCATGCTGTATACCAACAAAATGCGTCATGGTGGCAGCACACGCATTTATGATTTTTGCGCAGGCGTCGATCGGGTATGACGACTATCGAGTATATCCCGAGGAGGTGAGAGTGTGCTTATATTAAGCTGAAGGCAGACCTGGGTGGGGAGGTTGACTTCGGTGACAGTGAGTAGTTCTATGAAGCTAGTTAACGGTAAATGACAGAAGATAGTTGAAATTAGGGGTGTGCATCATGGATCAAATGTAATGCTCAACATCAAGGAACGGCATACTAAGATTAGACGGGTGATAATCTTCACATCATGGAGTAGAAATACGTATATCGACAAACGCTGATGCGGTATGTGCGATAGGTACTTTGATAAAATCTGATCAACTAAAGCTCTTGCGTGCCCGCCGCTCCGCAATATCGTGCCTGCCGCTCCAATTGGGAAGTATACCGTTGCTAAGCACTACATGTGCCACAAGGTCGAGTTACCGATACCAGCCAACTCCGACACACGTTCCGTCGTGTTGCCTAGCCCGAGTGACAAATTTTTTCTGATTCCAGAGCTCGATTATCCCTCCCTACGACCATATGACCCCGGGCGCCTAGTAACCAGTATTCGTACCTCGGAGACCGGAACGAGCAATTTCTACAGCAAAATTACCAAGCACGATAATACAATAGTACCGCCTTTCGGAACCTTCGCATTCATAAGGAAAACAACATTCATATCGATTTCGTTCCGGCTGCAGCAGTGACGGGGTCGCGTATAAAAACAAGGCCGTTACAACACGAATTCCAGGCTCATATTCGGGAGCTAAAAATAGAACGAATATAACATCGCCATTACTGGGTAAGCCTGCGGCTCTTATCTTAGTGTGATCAGAAGAGAAGAGTCTCAGGCTGTGGGGTGGAAAGAGGTTTTACGTAGGGGCCGCCTCTGACGAGGGCTTCTTGATGTGCGCCGATTGACGAAGTATGGAAGCTTGCTTGAGCTTTGCGGAGTATGTGTGATAAGCATTTCGGGCGTTCGGCGATAGTGGGTAAATATTTGCTATCGGTGTATGGGGGGGAAAGTATCCCGATATTAGGGCTTGGTTCGCAAAGCATGAGCGTCATAAATTTTACGAAGACGGCGGCGTCATGATGGCTATGATGGACGTGGGGCGTAAGTGTGGGTTCGCGTACACCTAAGAGATGGAAAATCGGAGCCACTAAAGGAGCGTTAAAAGCGATTAGCGAAAGGGTGATTCAAAGCTCGGCGTTTGTTAACGCCTTGGTTTGACGTGTACACCGAGCCACAATTAAAAGGGTTTATGTCAACTCGACTCCTCAAACATACAGATCGAATATTCTTTCAGGGATCAACCGTATAGTAACCCGCCCTAAATAAAACAAGAAAGATTACAACAGTCATAGCTTTCGTCATCGGGTACAATTTTCCTTCAATTCAAATGGAACAATGACTCTTCTATGTCGGACGTTCGGGGCGGCTGTGCGCACCTCGTGCCGGTCTGCATGCCACCGGTTGGAGGCAGGCATCGATCTTGGACGAGCATTTTTCCCCCTCAAAATGCTGAGACTGAGGAGGAGGAGAGCCCAACGTTGAGCAAGTCGTATTCAGATCCGATTGGGGAAGAAGCGTAGAATTGCGGGGCAGATGGTTTAGGGCAATTTGGTTGCCGTGACAATGATATGCTAGAGATCGGCGGGTGCCTGAAGAGAGTAGATAGTCTATTTGTACGACTTTGGTTGCTCCGGAGCGGAGATTGAAAAATTGCTATTGTGGTTAATGAACAATTGTGCGTTGGCCGGTACAATGGAGAGACGAGGATATAAGGACTCCAGCCACAGACGAGGAAAGAAACGAGAAGTCCCCCCACGACCTTCTCTTACTTTCTGACTCTCTCGCTGTGCGAAGCGTCCAAATCTACCCTCCTTTGTCTTTTTCTACTACACACTCATTTGCTGTGTGCCGCCTCCCCTGCCCCACGCCCCCATCACATCTACCACGCTCGATCCTCAAGTCTTCTATTCATCCAGACTAGTCATTTATTGCTTTCACGTTCCGTCGCCCCAACTATTCCTATTCGCCAAGCTATTGCTTCTGTTGTACAATGAAGTCCACAATCTCATTATTCCTCCCTCTCCTCGCTGCCGCTTCTGCCTACGCCCACGGATTTGTCGCTGATTTGAACGTTGCGGGCAAGGATTACAAGGGCGATGTTCCTGCTGGTGCCAAGAATCCCAGCGTCATCCGCCTGGTCTCTGATATCAGCCCCGTGAAGGGTGCGAACAACCCAGATGTCAACTGTGGGCTAAACGCTGGCCCCGCCACGCTCAGTGCGAAGGCCAACCCCGGTGACAAGATCTCCTTCAACTGGAGAGGTGGTGACAATGAAGACGTACGTCGGAGTTGTCCGTATTTCGTTATCTTGAGAATCCGACTGATTATTACTTTTGTGCTGTGCACACGCTTTTGGTTTATTTTATAGTGGCCCCATAATACTGGTCCTATGTTGACCTATATGGCCTCCTGCGGCGATCAAACTTGCGACAACTTTGATTCAACGCAAGCCAAATGGTTCAAGATCCAACAAGTCGGCGAAACGTCTTCCGGTGCCTGGGCGCAGGCCGACCTCAGTACGTTTCCCGCTCTCCTGCTCACCTCCATCTCGCATTCTGACATGGTCTCTTTACTCTAGTGAAAGGCAAAACCGCAGACATCACCCTTCCATCCAATATTGCCCCGGGGAACTACCTCATCCGTCACGAAATCATTGCTCTCCACCTTGCCGAAAACAAAGGCGGTGCCGAATTCTACCCATCATGTGCACAGCTCACGGTCGGTGGTAGTGGTACCGGCAAACCAAAGGATAGCGAGCTTGTCTCGTTACCTGGCGCTTACTCTGACACCGACCCCGGTATCCTCGTTAAAAACGTCTACAACGACAACCTCAAGTACCAGTTCCCTGGTCCGCCCATCGCCTCGTTCGTCTCTGGTGGTTCTTCCGGGGATTCCTCTGATGGTGATTCCGGTTCTGGCGCTTCCGGTACTGCTACTGCTGGTGGTTCGAGACCTACGTCTTCGAGCGATGACTCTGGTAGCGGTGGTTCTTCACCGTCAAAGTGCAAGCTGAAGAAGGGAAAGGGTGGTGATGATGATGGTGCCAATAGCAGGAGATCGTTGAACGTCAAGTACTATCCTCGTCATGTCAGCCGTGTTATGCGGGACCTTGCCTTTGGCAATGCTCACTCTCACACCCGTGCGCATTCCCACTAAAGGGTTGTTTTCTTTATTTCCCTTGGTTCTGCTGCGCAGAGAGGGTTGTGCTGTGCTTCATATCTAATGTCTTCGTTCATCTGTTTACGACGCTGTGACGAAGGATTTACGACGACGGATATTATAGTGTGTATATTATAGTCTGGAAGACGCGAGCGTCCTCTCCATTTTCCTCTTCTCCCATCTCTCTTATTTTATTCTCTGCTTCATCTACACCCTTGCTTTGCTTTGTCCCTGTACATTTGACACTGGTGGTCGATGTTGATGGTTGATTTGGTGTAGCTTGGGTCTTTATAGATATGTTATACTATTAGGGAGATTGGAGTAGTATTTGTATTGGTAATGTTTACAAACTATTATGGAGGAAATGGAATTATATGGTTTTTGTATTGGAAAAAGGGTTGTTTGTTGAGTCTGCTGGGGTTGACAAAACGCAATATGTGGATAGTGTGTCCGCGTTGTTTTGTTTGAAATATTGTGATTTGAAGTTATAGAACATTGTACCCTCGTTAGAAATTGTGTTACCATATAAGATAGTGGATATTGACGTATCTTATAGTAAATGAGGTGTGCAATAGATTCGACTTGAGGGTTATTCGAGTTTAGATTATCTGATAGAGTATGCAACAATATTTTAGCTGCTTGACGAGGTCTTAGCATGCTAGTATTGCAACAATCTAAAGCTGGAAATCGCCACAAATGCTTGCTAGGAAATATCGAAGAACGCCCCTAGCTATTACCAACGACTACTGGCGACTCGAATGCAGACAAAGGGGGCTCTCGTATGGTTGTTAGGCGCATTTTGTACAAAATATTGGACGCATCGCGCGGAGTCGCGCCGATGGGTCGTTTGAATTCCCCTCAGTAACACCCGAATTACTCCTGCATTCCGGCCGTTGGCAAACCAGGCATGGGCGCTGGGCGGTGGTGTGGCGGTGGTCACGGTCATCCTGAAACGGAAGTGGCTGTGTCCATCACCCAATCAGGGTCCATGCCATGGAGAACGTTCCAACCTATTTTAACCTCCAAACAACGACCGCTCCTCTCATTGCCAGCCTCTGCTCCAACTACTTTCGTTTACTTGTCCAACGTTCTCTCGCTCTTGCTTTAATCTCTTATCTTACTCTCACTAGTCGACTTCAACCATGACCTCTGTACCTGTTTCTTCCCCCACCCAGGAATACCCCAACTGGACTCCTGACCATTCACTCGATTTGTTGTTCCACCCCGACACCATCCCCGTCCAAGTGAGGCGGGAGCTTCATCAGGACTTGCATGTACGTTTATCATTTTCTTTGAAAATCTACAGAAACTCATGGAGTGGGACAATAGGTTCGCCCCCTCGCCCGAACGGACTACAACCGCTCGCACCTTTCGGTCCTCTCGGTCTTAACAGTGGTTACCGACCCAGGTCTCGCCGCCTACCAAGCGCGGTTTGACCTTCTCCGTGCTGCTCCCCGGACAAATTACACCCTTGTCATTGTTGACAAACCCACAGACCAAATTGTCGCTGTTGGTAGTGTCTTCATTGAGCACAAGTTCTTGAGGGGCTTGGGTAGTGTTGGACATATTGAAGATATCGCTGTTAACCCTAAGGTTCAGGGGAAGAAGCTTGGTTTGCGGGTCATTCAAGCTTTGACGGGGATTAGTGAACGTGAGGGGTGTTACAAGACTATCTTGAACTGCAGTGATAAGAATATTCGTGAGTGGTTATTTCTCTCTGTTTCCGTATTGCGTGTGGCTGACATGAGCTTTTGTAGCTTTCTATGAGAAGTGTGGCTACGTGAAGAAGGAGAACGAGATGGTGAGCGAATGTGTTCCCGCCGCACTGACACCATGTCGCTGACGACCTAACCCTGATTAGGCCAAGTACAACGAGCGTCCTGGGACCCCTAAACTCTAGTCCTCGGACCTTATTCTCTGTGTTTGGTATCTTCTTCTGGTTTTGCACTTTTTCTTCCGACGCGTAGATTTGGGTTCTTGCGATAGGATAATTATCGGTTTCTGGTCGACGGACTATGACCACTTTCCACATAATACCGAGGTACTTCATCGATTCAAGTTTTTGTATATAGATGGTTTCATGGACTTCATTTTAAATATATCCGCGCATTTGATACGACTGATTGTTCTGCGTAAACTTCTGGCGAATCATGGTTGGCGGTGTTGTCGAAGGCACGTGCGAGGAGGCTTACTAGGAATGGTGTTGATGACTCGGAGTGTTGGGAAGCTTGCTCACCAACTCCCATCTGAACCACTTGGACAACCCGGATTGGCTTAACTGTCCATCCTATCGACAGCTTTCACTGAGTATTCTCTTGAATTCTACTGGTCCTTGTTCAACATTACGCACCCCTGTCTTTACACACCTAGCCTACTCTATCGGATCTGCGAGGAGCTCTAGCCCCGGCTAGTGACTGGCAGAGGATCGGAAAGCCTTCCGTGCCCTTGCGTGCACCCGTCGCACATTAAGTATGCCAGCTCTTGACTACCTGTGGTGTGAAATATGGGACAGAGTTTCTCATCAAGTGCAGTATGGCTACGCATCTCGAGTAAAGAGGCTCCGAGGTTCTACTGGCTAGAGCATCCCTTTACATAACGGCTGTTTGAAGATGTCCTATGGAGCCTTGCGACCTAGCGGTCCGTCGATCAGTTCATCTGGTTCAGCTCCAGCGACTTTCGACAAGTATGCAGTGCGCACCCTGAGTGTGGTCTCTATGGCGAGTCCCCGGTCGCTGGGTTGACAATGAGAAAGTCACAGAGTCAGAAATCTTTGTTAGCAAATCCTACTCGCCTCGGATCTCCTCCCCCGCCTCTTAAGACTGCGATGGAGCACAGGAAGTGATCATGAACTGTTTTCTTTCATCGACTTTAGTTGCGATCGGCGCTATCCTGATCAACTACACCGCTTGAGCTTCATCCCAATTACAGTTTATCGAAATAAACTAGCCTCGAATCTTTCCTTTCGACAGCCTCTCTTTCATCCTTCCAATGTCTAATCTGGCTTTGCTCGCGATAACCCAAGATGAGCCGCTAGAGATGCCTGTGGTCTCGCCCTTCACTCCGAGCGTACTTTTTCCAGTACTACGTTTTTGTCCGCCCGACACCCAGAGACTGCGAGTCGTTCGTGTTGGGCTTCATAAAACTTTCGAGGGATACCAAGTTGACAAAGCCGGCTTGTCACTTCATAGCACGGATTTGGCGGTCGACTAGTATCACGCCGATGAGAGCCTCACGAATCTCTCTATATCTGTTACATTCATGCCAATTGGTCCGGCTAGCGTCCCAGTCCCTTTTCATCAGAACTCACTCGTTTCATCTGTTTCCCTTAACTACCATAATCTCCAAGACGCAGATGCTTCAAAAACATTGGCATAACCAGATTTTCGCAGTTTACTTATTAAATTACATTCGGTTCTGCCAAGTCACCCCCTCGGATCCCTTTGTTATCTCTCACCTCCTTAGCCAAGAGGTTGTGGAGATGAAAACATGCAGAGGAGTTTAAGTGTTTAAAGCTGCGAGACAATGCACTGACTACGTTGAGTCAGAGCATGGGACTAGTCCGACATGGATAATTGCAATTTTGATCACAAGGGGGATTTAGACTCAGATGATAACGATACAGAGTGAAATAGACAACTGTTGAATTTTCCAGGCCAGTAACGAAGTAAAGCAAGTACACAGGTGGTCGAGGTTAAAGTCAGGGATTAGGCCCCTAATTCGACGCTCTATAAAGGCCCAACCACCCATGATTGGGGTGACGATCTAAATCCCAGGATGATCCTTACGAAATTTATCAAGATACCGCCATTGAAAATCCGGAATCTCCAGACTCTTAACTTTGAATTTAGCAAGTTCCTCAAATCGGATTTTCACTTGGGCTATATATGCTTCGGCATAAGCCTTCAGGGAAAGTAGAGCCCCTCGGATCGGAATGGAGACACAGGAGTGCACATACCTTGCGGCGAATATGTAGTAAACCATGCCAAACTCGTTTTATGTGCTTATCATCCTCCTTACTCATATCGGGATGATCAGCTTTATAAGCGTGCAAGAAGTTGAAAGAATATGAACATTCAAGGATAAGACATAGGGATTGAAACTTTTGACCGTAGCCATGCTTGGTAGGGTCATTCAAGCTGTCTGTCAAAACCATAAGGTCTGATTTCCTCTTTTTTTCTAGGATAATACTCTCTCGACATTAATCGTGTGAAGGATTGGTGTGTCTTCGGTTTTAAGCCATTTCTTTCTCTCCTTCAGGGCTCTGTCTTCTGCATCGTGCATCATTGCAAATTAAGGCTGAGGATATCATGTTAGAAACCAGGACACAGGTGAAACTTGTAATGATCGCACCTCTTTTTCCCTCCTGCTCATAGTCTTCCATTGGTTCATATAAGCACTTACCAGTTTCGGGTTTGAGTATTGTACTACGAAACATTACATCAAGAACTTTGTTCTCTGAGGGTTTCAGGACCCAGGCGTACGGTCTTGGGGTTTGCGGTCTCGAGGCGTTGGGATGCGGTTTCGTGAATTTGGGATGTCGTTTCACAGGATTAGTTGATGAATAACCGACGAAGGTCAACACCTCGCCCTTCTGGTTAAAATTCTACGAGGGAACATAGGATTAAACCATTTTATATTATTTGCTTCCAGCGCAGCCTTTGGTTCCTCTTCCTTGAACTTCTCGAGTAACTCATAGATGGCTGCGTTGGTCTGGTGCCGTGGGTAAAGGGAACGCTGATGAGAGGCACCTGAGAGGATACTTGGTATTGAGATCCGACGAGAGGCTGTGTGAGTAAGGTTGAACCATATATTCATTTGGCTACCCTAGACTAGAGTTCAACATGACGAGGGAGTAAGGGGAAAAGTAAGAGACGACGGAAGGGAAGAACCCGCGATCTCTGTGATCACGATGAATGATGAATTGATGGCTGTACTATAGTGTTCCTAAAATAGAAGCTAACCAGCTCCAGGCGATAGCACCTGCCAGCAGGCGGATAGCAATCGTTAGACTCAGGCACTTTTTAAAGATGTCAGCCGTGGACGGACAAATTTGTAAACATGATGTGAGGCAAAGTCGGTACACGGGACATCTGACTCCCCTTTCTTTTACGGCGGATGCCCGTAGTAACCACCGAGTAAGCGCGACAAAGATGATATGGACAGCCATTTGGGCAAGCCGGGGCGAGTTTACAAGAACCTGGGTTCTTCATCAAAGTATTAACAGAGTACTGAATTCCTTGATGGAGCTTTGACCTTCTGTCTTTACAGAGCTCCGAGTTCGTCCTCCTATTATGCGAAAGTTACCAGCGATCGAAGTGTTGCCTGACGCTTTTCGCGAGGGATGCTCTTCGGGAACCCGTGTAGTGACCATTGACCTGGATGCTAGCAGCCCGAATTCATATGTCGATTGAGGCTTCCATCGAGTTGAAAATAAATGAACCGCTACTCACTCTTGCTAACTAGATTTGGGACAATTTCCTTTGCTGGAAGCAACAGAGCCCCGCGCTTTGGGGTCGCGATTATTCTGAACTGGTTGGCTCTGATCATGCGTATACTTATGGTGATATTGTGGAGGTTTGAGATGCCTTGGCCTTATCCGGGAAAGATGAGATCCCGAGGAAGAAATGTAACTCAAGACCAGATCTAGGGAATGCTTCGCGGAGTTTCTATAAGGAGAATTGTCAAGCGTCCCTGGCTAAGGTGAATAAATACTAACCCCTCTTGATGAAAGGTCTCGCATGTCCGACGCAGTTCCGAACGTTATAGGTTTGGGGAGATCGAGACTCAGTAGAGATTAACCCTAATCATACGCTGTAGTGCTAATCCGTCGATTGGATGCCCCATGCACCGAAAGGAGTGAGTCTTATCTGCGTATCAATGTCTGTGTGAAGGAGCACAGTTTCATCTGCAGCATTAATCATTGAACGGGCATGCCGGGAAACTTTATGGCGTCTCTTCGAAGAGGGGTATAGTCTCTTAAGGAATCATACTTCCATTTTAGATGCTCAAGGCTGCCGGTGTGGGCTACGTGTGAATAGGAAATCCATCATGATAGTAACAATGATGAGTGGGGCAGGATTAGCTACCCTTCTGCGAATTAGTATATCAGCACCCACTTTAAACTTTAAAACCATGACTGGGCGAAGCCCAGGAGTTCGGGCACATGGGCGACCTAAAGTTTCTTTGACTAATGATGTATTGTTCTGCTGGGTATATCGGTGCGTTGCATTTTTTCAGAGTTGCACGCGGCAATGGTGAGTTCCTGCAAGGCGATTGCAGGGCGCTGGATAGGTCTCATGATGAGTATTGGGGTAGATGAGTTATAATTGGAGTGGTTCGATGTTTGTGCCGTAACTCAAGTATTCAACATTGTCTGCGCCTCAGACCTACCGGGGTACAACGTGAATAAAACTCGGTAATATTTGAGAAGAGAATGCTATTTCGTCAGAAGGCGGGTAGTCATTCGGAGGAGCAAATGTATCATTGGACAACTCCAAAATAGCGGTTTTGATTATTGGTGGTTACTTAATCCAGGGTCTAATCAGGGCACGTGGGAACTACAGCAGGGAAAGTCAGTCTCATATTTACGAGTTTAATTGGACACTTTTACTTTCCGCTCCTCCATGGTCTCCAACTGCATGTCTAGCTCATGCACAGTTACACTCTGAGCAACTGGGATGGCAGCCAATCCCAGAAACAAACATCAACGGTGGAAACTGAGAAACTCAACGACAAACGGCCGAACACGCTATCTCATCACCGCGACGGGTCGATATTCCCATACACGCAAAGTTCTGAGCGTGTCAGCAATGGAGAGCGCGCAATCGACGCGACCAATAGTACTGTATCTGTCGAAATCCAGGCCAGGACACAGGTAGAAGGCGTAAGGAACCGGGGAACGACTTTGGTGCCTTTAGACGCGTTTATGATTCGCTTTGAAGCTGATTCTTGGTACTTAAGGTAAACGGGCATAGAATACCTCGCGAAACCTCGATCAGAAGAATTGAACCAAGCAACCAATACTCGAGTGATCTGGATACCCTCATGTTAGGAGTAGCTCAAACTCCATCATCCAACGCAAATGTAACTCGCTTCCCAGTACTAGCGAATAGTCATGTCCAGGATCAGGTGGAAGTAAGATATTACCTATTTTGTTTTCCACTCACCCGGGCCACTAAACATCACCTTTTAGTCAAAATCAGCTCGTTCGCATTTAGATCCAGCAGGGGCTATTTCGGGTCATGCCACACGGATCAGTACTTCTTCATCCTCAGAGAAGGTTTTGGTCGTTCCACGTGAAACCCAAACCTCCTCGGTTTATTCAAAAACAACATTCACTCAAAATCATCTGGATTTTAATCGGCCTGCTTCGCAAGCGCAACATCTTACAGAACCGCCCAAAAAACCCATTTTCTCTCACCCCGAGAACCTAGCGCAAACCTTCAACCGAGCATTCTCTTCCCAGTCTCTTGCACCACAACCACCTATTTCTTTCATTCAAGATGTGCATCCTGAGGGGAAGAACGTTAGTAAATCAGTCGAGCAGCTTCATCTTTTATTTAATACACAGTACAGACTCCTGCAGCCACATCCTCATTACAGTCTCTCCCTGATCCTTTAGTCTCCACTCCAATCTCGTATATAGATCCCGGGTCCGATTATACAAGCGCTGATGCAGACGGCGAAAGTATCGACGACCTTGACATCGAAGTACGCACACATCTGTTCCAATAGTATAATACTTCTTGCTAACGAGCTACGTGTAGACCCTCGAGCCATCTCCGTTCGCCAATCAGACACAAATAATAACCGCTTCGCCTTCGGCGAATCTCATTTCATCCTCCCAGAACACCCTTGGGCATGCAGACGATAATTCCAAGTCTGTCTATGATCTCTTCACTCCTCCACCCACACGCTCCCCATCTCAGATTTCTCATCCTCCAAATCATCAAAACCCAACTAAAGTGAAGCTATTCCAGAAGGTCTGGGTAGAGATACCTCCTTTACCACCTGGAAAGAGCAAAGCAGATTATCGGCCTTGGGAGGGCCCGAATCGTATTCATACAACGAAGAAGCGTAGACGCCATAAACCCGAGGACGATGATACAGATTATGAGGTTGCTGAGCAACAGAGACGCCGCCGAGAGCGGGAGAGGGAACAGCGACAAAGGGAAGAGAGAAAAAAATACCTGATGACCCAGTCTCATCCCACTCCGAGCACATCAAAGTCGACCTCGACGGCATATACGGCATATCAACAAGAGAAATACCTTAAGAAGTCCGTTCTATCTAACTTGTCTATGCGCCATCCGAAGGTTAAATCCCCAAAGGATGTGCCGTCCATCGAGGGAATCACACCTGGAAAGGGGGATTTGGCGTCTACTTCGGCTTCACGCCAACCCACCCCGGCGCCTTTCACTCCCTCAAGCCGCTCCCACCAGAGGATCAAATCCTCTACTGGCATATCCTTGAAATCACGATTAGAGTCGCCAACGGAGCTTAGAGTTGATGATTCCCATCCCACTGCATCGTTGAACACCTCGCATGTCCAGGAACTTCCGGTTCAAGATGTCGAGCATACTTGTGCCGCTGCTGTCTACTTCAATACTCGGTTCGCGCAAAGTGCGTTGGGCACGAGGCCAGCTGAATGGACGCGTCTGGGAACGACGGCTGAGACTGATTGTGTGAGACCACCCCGGTTCTTTTGGGATTCAGACGAGGCCAGCGAGGATGAATGGAAGGAAGGGGCGGAAGGGGAGAGAGGTAACAGTGCTGGAGGGGCACTGCGATGGAAAGGATGCACCTTTTCTATTGACGAGTCATCGTCATTACCTTCGATATCGAAGGGGGAAGGAAAAAGAGCAAGCACATCAACGGGATCTCCAGAAAGTGGGAAAAAACGAAGTTTCGCTCGCTTTACTTCTACGCGCTCCTCACTCTCTGTCGCTTCCCCACCTCCGACCAAGGTTCCCAAGGTAGCCCCAACGCGGCCGTATAAGTCTCAGAAGGCGGCGAGTTGGAAGGCACAGCGCGGAGTGGACAAGGGGGTTTCGACCGCCCATAGGGAACATCTCTCTGGACTGCCTGGTCTTGGCGTCACCGCAACCTCTACCTCAACGCTAGAGGAGAAGGCTGGGAGTCAATCCGTTCCGGCCGTCTTTCCCCAACAAGAGGCCCCGCATCATCTTTCCGAAAAGGCTCGAGGAAAACAGAAGGCTGTTGATCCTGCTCCTTTTGACACTCCTTCACAGACGCCTCCTACAGTGATACAGTCTCCAATCTCCTCCATCACCCTACCACATTCCCCAACATCTGCCACAACTTCATTCCAGCCCATCAACCCGCATGATGCTTTTGAAAAGAACATTGGGGATTACGTAGTCGTTGATTTCTCTCCCGAGAACCGAGGCTATATTGGCGGAACTGGCTTTGCGAGTACAAGCAGATTTCCGATTACGCTATCGGGTCTTGAATCCCTTTCTTCAACAACGCCCAAATCACCAAGTAACAAAAATCCTTTTCGTTCACAATCTAACATGGAAGATATATTTCTTGTTTCCCATACTCTTGGGTCACCTGTATCATCGAATGTTCTTGATTTCGGAGCTGGACACTATTCATTGAATGATGTTTCTGGAACAACTTTCTTGGACGGAGAGAAGAGCGGCCAGCTGTCAATTAACCCGGCATTCTTGGGCGGCGGTCCTGGGCGGAGCGATGATGTCTCCCAATTTGATACCATGGAGCTGGAATTCGAACAAGGTGAAGTGATGGGTGGGGAGGCGATTAGCATGGATCGAGGGCTTCGAGGCAGTTTGAGCACCAGCATCTCAGATGATGCTGTATCAGATTCGACAACTGGGTATCGGCCCATCGTTAGTTCCCCAATTGTTACCTCCTCGCGCCGTTCCTCCTCTCCGCGGTCAACAACACCATCGCTGGCACGGATGTCCCAGTCACGATCCGAATCAGTTTCCTTGCCGATCGTGGTGGACAGGCAGCTCAGTCCTGAGTTCCCTGAATATGAACCCGGTGGCCCACTGTCACAAGCTCATGTCTCCAATGCTCGATCTTCAAGGATACGCTCCTCGCCATTGTCCGAACCCAAGCCTAGCCGGGCTAAAAAGTTACGTACTAACCCTCTAGCCATTAATGAAGATGAGGACGATGAAGAAGAAATGGAGGTTCAACGGGGGTTGGTTGAATGTGGCTCGAATTCAGATGACGATTTTGTTGTGTCATCATCATCTAAGCCGCCACCTCAAGCACACTCTCTCCGGAGAGCGCTAGCCGCTCCAAAGAGGAAGCCCGTAAAAGCGAAGTCTCTAGCTGTAGTTCCAGATGCCCCTAAATCATCAGCTCCTCGAACTAAACAAACAGCTCCCCGACATAAGCAACAATGGCCCAGTGGGGACGAAGAGGCTTACTGTCACCAATGTCGGAGAAAAACGCGCTACCTGAAGATGGCTTGCCCATGCAACAAGAAGTATTGCAATCGTTGTATATTCCTTCGGTAGGTGATTCGAGAGCTTAATTTCCCAAGTTGATCTCTGACAGATTGTTTAGCTATCCAGAACGCGAGTTTTGTTTGGAGCTAGATGACTTCGATTGCCCCTGCTGCCGTGATGAGTGCAACTGTGACCACTGTACCCGAAAGCGTGGAGAGGACTACATCAGTTTTAGGGTGACGGTCGCCCAAGCGGGTAATACATTACCTCCCATTCCAATTGGTCCAGGCTCTCTGGCTGCAACTAGGACACCATCACCGAGCCCCGTGATTGATTTGTCGCCGCTTCCTAGTAACGTTGAAGACATTGCCGGTCCTTTCACGTTTTGGGGAAGCATCTATGACCACGATGGAATAAAGTTTGCGGATGGTTTCGCTGGCCCGGGAGATAAAGTTGTCGTCGCCAACGTGGTCGAGGGTTACGCCAGACACCTTCAGGGACGAATTGGGCCTAACAACGTGGAGCATGTCGACGAGGACGAGGTTCCGATCTCGAGAACGTTTATTGGTGCATGTCAGCCTTCCTGGCGGCTAGGCAAATCCCCGATCATAAAGGAGCTAGGGAAACGGGGAAGGGCTCGGCGGATCCCAGACGACACAGAAAAACAGGATTCTGCTGGAACCCGTTGGTTCGTTGGCAAGGAGCGCCTGCTTTATTTGCCTGTGGTTGCATATACGAGAAACCTGCAGCCATCTGACCCTTTTAATGATTTGTCGTCGCTGTCATCGCTATCATCGGATGACTCTGATGTCGAAGCTTGCCCCGAATCTGTTGTTCCTCCGGTGAGCGAGACCTCCCCTCCAAAAACCGAACGAAAACCTCGAACGCCATGTCCAGGATCCACATCAGACCCCGCCACCTCCTACCGCACCAATACCAGCATCAACGCCACTGACACCATCAAGGACGTAGATGTCAGCTTTGATCCCGACACCATTGAGACAAAAGATACCGTCCGTGCTCTCACAAGGGCGCTAGAAGCCTGTGGAATGATTGTGAAGATTGGGGATACGTGTGTGACAGTTAATGATTGCCGGTTGGAGCTGATCGAGTTCAGCATCTATTCTCATCATGCTACCTAATACAACACTAATCATCATGCATTCATTCTATAATTGGTTATCTTATATATCCTGCCTACTTCTTTCACTCAAGTTCAATGGGATATGGGGAGGTGAGTTGGAATCAGGCACTATCGAGTCATGCTTAAGTTCCGCTTGGTTGTATGAGATACTCCAATGTAATAAACAGGATTTGCTCCTAATAGCAACATGCCGAAACATACGGATATTCTAAAATCAGTAGTCTGCCTACCACCTCCACGTTAGCGTTGCATCCTCATTGAGATTGAGGTCAACGGCAATTACTAGCTTTCCCAAATCCTCCTGATAGGTCCACTGGGTCGTTAATTTTCCGCCAAGTGTCACCAGGTGGGGGTGAGATGGCACGCCGAGAACGGTAACCTTATGGAGCTTTTGAGTAACATTGTATGTTCCCTCACTGGAGAGCCGGAACTGGCCCTTCGTGATATTGAATGTCAGAATCCTGTTGGGGCCGGGAGGGTAGCTATCTCCGTCGTCAATGTACGCTGAGCCAAAGGCCTGGAAATCAGAGGAGAGAGATACGAGTAGCGAATATGGGCCTCGACGGGTCTCCTCGATAGTGTAAGCTGGTGTAGAGTGGAGAAGTAGGGCTGATCCGTCCCTGATATGAACGTTGATATGATTCAATGGTGCAGACAACGTGGTGAATTGCCCCAGCACAGTTTGTACAGCTTCATGGGTATACCAATCCCTCCAAATAACCTTTCCGCGGCCGGGGAACATACCTTCACAAGCAAAGAAGAGTAGTCAGCGATCAATCTCTCCCACACCCAGGAATTGAACATACCGTCAACGGCTGAGACATTTGGATGGAGAACAGGGGTCACGAGGATGTCACGCCCAACCAGAAATTGCGAATCAACGGTGAAAAGTTCCGGCTCATCAGGAAATTCAAAGAACAGCGCTCGCACAGGCGGTGTTCCATACTGCGAGGAATTTGCAAATAAGGTATACTGAAACAACATGAGGCAGGTACGTAGCAGTCAACTTCGTGGACGTACCCAGTATGGAAGGAGGGTATATCGGATATGAATGGAAGTTCGAGAAGTATCGGCTACACTATCCCAGCGGTAGGGTTCTTGAGGAATCGCACCTCGGACATTGTGATTGCGGTAAAATGGGTGGAAAGCAGATAGCTGCATCCAACGGTTGCACAGTTCTTCGTCAGTGTTGCCATCTGTCGGAAGTACGTCAATTTCCCTCCACAGTTGATTGATGAGATAGAAACATACTAAAGCCGCAGGTGTCCGCGCCAACAAAGGGAATCTGGAACAATTGGAACTGCAAGACACCCTGGGAGTCACGAGTTAATGAGCAAATTAGTCTTAGCGAAGAATCCTTCAAGACGAGTCAGTCCCACGCACCGTGATGCTGAAACGGAGATAAGACCATAAACTGAAATTATCACCCAACTATAAGGCGAGAGTCTGTTATTTCGAGTTCCGTGGAATACTGGCGTATCTCTTACCCAATGGCCAGTCCATTTCCCGGACGAAGGGAAGGTCGAGCGGCTAATCAGGAACGGGCGCCTGCCAGGGTAGACATCGCGAACCGCAGCATGTGTAGCCTTCTCCTCCATCAAACCCCAGAGATTATGTACATCTAACTCGACTTGCCCGTCCACGTGGGTCGCATTAGTAGCCAGAGCATGAATTGAAAGTGGTCCGAAACCTTCGAGAGTCCCCAGTAAGTGAGAGCCTCGATGTCTAACACCGCTCACGGCAAAGCAATATAATTTACACACCGTTGTGAATGGCGTAAGGGGGGGAATTCACGTTAACTCCCTGTTGATGCCCTGCACCGAGACCTCGCTTGTGAAGGCGTGGCTGGGAGCCAGGATCCTGACATGTTATGTGGCCATTGACAGTAATATTCCCACTGGGACCAAAATTGCTGGAGTTATAGCTGCCAAGATGTCTGTATGGTGAGGCAGCCCTTTCACCTGATCGACTGGGCTATACTCACCACTCAGGGTAATCTGAAGTCAAAAAATCAACGACATATTCATCAATTCGAAGTTGTAGGTGACCCACCTAGAACAGGGTTTCCAGGATCACCAGGGAGAATGAACGGCGGGCTCGTGCTAGACAGGTTGGCATTCGTCCCGCTACATAGTTTTTGCTGGTCGACAGGGGAACAATCTATCACAGAACACAACCACTTACCATGAGCCATCACAGAAAGAACTCGCTTCGTTCATGTCCAACCATATTCCAGAAAACTCTACCCCCGCTTGAGACCAGTTTCTGAAGGCAGAAGTCCACCAGTCTTGCGTGGCTTCCTGAAACCAGTCAGGGAAAACCTTGAACACGAATCATCAAGCATTGCCATGCGACTGCGTGAAGAGTGACCCACAGTATATCCAGGCCATACTTGCCCGATGTATTCCGTCCCGTCTGGGTTCGTGATGAAAACGTTTCTGGCCGTCCTTGTCAGATAAATCGCCGAATGTGATGTCATGTACTCGCCTGTGTACGCCTTCTGTATACGGGTCATACTTGAGAGAGTGTGAACTCAGTCTATCATCTGTAAGCGAGCTATAGATGAACGCAGGCTTACTATATCGCTTTCATTCACTTGTTTTGGGATGGCTGCATCAACGATAGGTATGTCTGAGGTAGAGAACGGTTATTTGCCGACTGGAGCGATAGGCGAAATTATCCTCGTACAGTGCTGATTGTTTTGAGCCTAGGAGAAGTCACTTCAAGTTCGCCACTAGTTGATATGCATAGAATTTAACCACTTACGAGCTCCCTGATGAACGCCCGCACATCCTCTCCAGGATAACTGACTGGATCCGTCGTGAAATCTCGCACGGCATGATACAGATCTATATCATTCCACAACACTAAATTGAGTTGACGTCCAAATGACCATCAGCTGACGCGGAGATTGATTAAGTTTTCAAGTCACCTTCAAGTGGAATGTTAGCCTCCCTCATTTTGATCACCTGTTCCCGGGTTTCATTGAGATTTTGATATCCCCACCTAGTCAAGTCACAGTTGTCAGTCACAGTTGTCAATTGTCGAACTCCCCAGTCCTTCTCCCAAGATGGAAGGGGGAAAAACAAACCTGCAAAGGTGGAAACCAAATCCCCAAACAGGCTGCCATGTAGGCAAACCGACGACTTGCCCGTATTGCTCAATTACCTTATTGGGTGTCGGGCCAGAGAGGAAATAGAAGTCGAAGATACCACCAATTGTACGGTATTGGACGAGCGACGTATCTGAGTCTTGGGGTGTAACGAGAAGAATATCAGAGCCAGCAGCACTGGATTCAAATGAGTGGCTTAATTTATTGGAAGGAACGTTGGTGTAGATACCTTAGGAGAAAAACGCCATGAGATTGAGATGTGTTCGTTCTTGGGTCAAAGCGGTGCTCTAAATACATTGGGTGAGACCCATAGCTGAAATCGAGTTAGATTCGCGCCACATAGATATCCTTGAATGCTTAACGTGCAGATTCTGGTCAACAGGATCCGCAATATCTCGCGCCCACATGGTTTGAAGAGTACCTCCATCCATGCTAATTGACCTTCGAAAACCAGAACTGGAGACAACTTCGCCCAGCCCATACACGTTTGTATTGAGCGGCAGAGCCGAAGCGAGCTGTGATTTATTTTTCGAGTCAACCGATGATCTGGATCAAGAATGATAGGACCCAGACCTCAAGATATTGATATTTAAATTTCATGGTGAAGTCCTGAAAGGAGACATTGTTACCGCTTAGTGTAGTTGCCGTAGTTGGAGTTCTAGGTAACGATGTGAGGCGAGTGTCAAAGAGAGGATCAGCATGGGGGTCACTGCGACGAGTGATCCAGAAAGCAAAAGGCGAAGACTGATAATTGAATTGTAAATCAGCTTCCTTGAGTCTCGGGCCTGGAATGGGGGAAGGGCGTTCAAAAACGGTTTCGGGGATCGAATATTGCTGATCATTCGCGTCGCTGATCTTGACATGTAGGCTTTACAATATAAGTTAGAGGCTCAAGGGCAATCGAAGGGGGAAAAAACCAACCGAGTCTCAGTTTCGTATTTCACCTCCAATGTGAGATGGGTAATATCACGATCAGTTTCATTACATGGCTTTCCATTCAATACAAGCTGAGCAGTCAGCCCGTTTGAGTCTTCTGTGAGCCCATGTAACACATAGTCTGCTATTTGTCGAGAGATTAGTGATACTGAGCAAGTATCTGATTTAACCCACTGGAACAGGCTGACTTCGCGTTGACGTTTGATGATGTTTGGAATAGGGGAGGCGTCAACTGGATTTGATAAGCTGAAGACCTTGGTGCCGCCTGGGCGGTTTTCAGCCAGAACAACGAGATAACTAGAAATTTCCAGGACATCTGCGGGAGAAGTGAAAGGTATAACGCTCCAGAGGAAGTTGAATTATAAGAAGTACACCGCCCCCGCTGAAACATGCTACCCATTACTGCACGCCTCTGACCAATGTGGACGACCCGAGGTCACGATTACGGTCGAGCGGATCTTGTAGAAGTTACCTTTGACAGGACTTATTCATTTAAGTTAGGATTTCGTCACTAGAGGAGGAGTTGCGTAAACGCAAAGCCATTCGCCTCAAGGTCGATTCGTGACATTCGTCAAGTTCAGTGCATGTGTTAAGAACGGCCGAAGTCAGGATAAAGGTTTGCTTTAAACTTGAGCTTGAGTACCTAAATGGGAACACTCAAGAACCAAAACGCACGTGACTAATGCATCCAAAAGGGCACGGAGCCCCCGAGACGTCACAGTGCAGGGTCAGTTAATACAACAATTTTGAAACTAATGGGTCGAAGGTCCGACAGAACTCATATGCATGGATTCAATTCACCACTCGCGACCTTTGACAGCCCTCAGCTACTGTCGGTATTTGCAAAGTAGTACCTCGATTTCAGTCAAGGTTAACTTCATCTTATACAAAAACAGACGACATACGGCCGCAAGTGGTCTCGCGTCGCTGTAATAGAGGTCGCTTTATATTTTAAATTCTACAACCCAAAATGAAAACCTAGTGTATTTGAATGCACCTTAATCATGGCGAACGAGAATATCTTCTTTGAGATTTTTTGATAATAGTGACCCACCAGCCTCATGACTTCGATTTTTACAGTGGACGGCTAAATAGCAATCAGAAGGTGAGGAAGAGGGACACAGTCAGCCAGTCAGACTGTCTGTCACTCGGCAGGAAATAGCATCCGGTGGCACGCTCAATGTTTCGTATGTATCTACTAGCCACCGAATCCAACCTCGAGAGCACGAATGAACTCTTGTTCCACTTTGCGGAGGTTTACACTAAGTACTGCTCTGTCGCGTTGCGGTCAATGCAAGGAACGCTTCAATAGCGAGCGACTATTTCACCCCACATGACTCCCAACTCGGTCACTTTTCTGAAATTATTAATGAAGATAAATTACGTCCCTCCAGGCCTTGGGCTCTCGTTGCCAATCTGGGAAAGCCAAATTCGACGGCCGCGGCTCCGACCTGGAAATCCTGAAAATGATTTTTCTTGTTCAGGAGAGACAAATAAGCCCCATCATAGCACTCGTCCGATAAAACTGTGACTGGTCTTCTGCCCTTGTTATGCTCAAGGAAAATGCGGACTCGGAACGCCTTGCTTTTGTAATAATCGAGAGTATGTTCCATGACCAGGCTAGTCCGACCGCATTGTCATCACCCCCCTTTCACTTGTGGGCAGGCTTCCCAGTGGATCTGGACTTTGACCGCCCTCTCGCTTTGCGGATTCCATACGTGCCGCACCGTAGTCTGCCCCCCTCAATCGTCCTCATGCCTTCCCTGAAACACCCTCCCGGAATTGTCTAGTAACACTGGTGGCGAATTCTGTATCTGGAACCCTCTCATTTGGACAGCCAGTGCTCGTATATAACCCCTCTGTTGATTCAACTTAACTACTAGTTTGCCAATTTTGTGTGAATTCGAATGAGCGATGGCAGGCCCCCACTTTCATGTTCGAGTCTATTTTCCCTTCCCGCGAGGCTGAGCTCCGCTGGTGGCTAGTTACCGCCGATGGGCAGCCCAAAAGGTGAATGCGCTTAAACATGGCGCATTGGAGGCTTATGTTCTCTTCACTATGACTCCACGAGCTCGAGTAAAAGATTCGAATCTCTCTACCACCTACCGCTAAAAGGATCTGGCGTTTGGTTTTTTATCCACCGTACTGCCGATATCAAAGCTCGACGGTCCCCCTTTTAGCATTTACCCGCCTTCACTTCCATGATCTTGAGTGCTATCTCGACATGAGAAGTTCGACTTAGAAATCCAAGATCTTGAACTTGGTCGGTCGGTCCTTGACGCAAATATCGGTACCACAGCTATGGTGCGGTGTTTGATTTCGCCTAATTATGGAGATGATGCTGGCCTCGCGGGGCTATAGCCCCGTGGAGTTCGCGTGTTTGAGCGGGCTGTTCCCGGCCAGCCTGGAATAGAAGAACAGAACCTCTGAGCTGCAGGGTGATAAAGATTTTGACAAAAGCTTTGGATCAGGTGGACACTGGTTTGCAACCTTGAGACAGAGCCAGGAACCGGGCAACGGCAAGAGAGACCCAGAGGAAAGGGTGGGGCTGCTTCTGTGAAAGAGCTACCGTCAGGGCCAATCGTCAGCTGCTTCTGAGCACTCGGGAAGCACACTGAGTACGTTTGGCTCGTTGTCATCCTATTCCTGGAATTTAGTGTTACCGGAGGCTTTTCCAGTAGAGCAATATCCTGCCCCTCCGTATTGAGGATTGTGGGTCAATGGGTCAGGTGGGGGAGAACCTTCGGGCATCCCAAGTGTCATATGGCCATGATCCAGAATCAGCGATTTCGCGAAGAGCCGGACGTCGTGAGTTCTTTGAATAGTAGTTTTATCCTTGGGATCACCTTGACCAGGCAATTACAGCATCCTGCAATTGATAGAACTTCACTGGTTTCCGCCGCCCCACTCAATCCTTACAGTCCCACGTACATCATGACACATTTCAAGTTTCAACAATTTTAGCCGCCGTCTGGTTGATTCCCTGCACTAGGCCAAGATGTAATAATCATACACAACGATCGTCTTGAAGCGTGCAATACGAGAGTGGCTGGATTACAAAGCGTCAAATTCGACGTCCACTAATTCGGATATTCCCAAACGCTGCCAATCTCTCTTTCCAATTTCTATAAATACACACTGGTCAGCGAATGTACCTTAAGCAATGGCTTGTGGAATCCACGTACGACAGAAGGGATCTCAAAGCCAACGAGCGCATCCAACACGGCCTTAATTATGCTCGTCTGCTCGATCTAGATGGAACGGGCTCGAAAGAAGTACATACCTTCCCAGTCCAGCTTTCTAGCCGGGCTACCTGGTCTGGCGCGATAAAGTCCTGCGATAGCCGGGAAGCGAAAACCAGATGAACCGCAGCTGCTCTCATGCTAGGATTTCCCGATACAAGAGGCCTAGCGCTGAGTGGTTGATTGATGGAATCTTGTCCAATCACTACGGGCTGAACGGCAGTAGTTGTGAGGGGTGGAGCGCCTTCTTGATGGCGAGATACACGACCAGTCCAACATGACGCGAGGTGGTAGAGATGGAAGGTTTCCATCTACAAAGGGGGATTTGAATTACGTTGTCTCCTAGAAGACTAATGAGACAGACCTCCAAAGTCGCCAGATCAGCCGTAGAAGCTTGTAATTGTTCGATGAGGTCGGAGTTCTGGTCCGGAAATGAGGTTTGCCTCCCCTGTGAAGAATAGAAGCTTCATTGGATATTTTGTCAGCACTATCTGCCGCGTCCGTGGCGCAAGCTTACCTGTCCGCAGACGCATTGATTAAACCTGCGAGTATGGGACCAGGCCAGTCCGGAGGTTTTGCCATTCGGATCGCGCTTACAAGCTAATAAACTCAGAATGATCAATCTCCCCTAGGCACAAGGTGCTAGTAGGATGAGTGTACTTTTTGGTAGAGGGCCTGGTCGGCCAATACCTGACTAATGATTAGTAGATCTCTCTACAGATTGCGGGTCGATGTACCGATTTACTGATCCTATACGCGGGCTCTCCATCATTATTATCTGGGTGGATAAAGTCAAAGTTGTAGTTGCGAGTGACAGCAATGCAGGCTTCTGGTACGACAACAGTGCCCACAGGCACGTCGATTAATGCACCACAGGAGCCGAGCCTTTTGAAGTGGAGTTTTAGTCGTTGTGATTAGAAGTCGAGTCTAGTCAGAACCTAACGACCACCATGTCTCCCTCCAGACATTCACGGATTTCACGGACGAAGAAATCCATGTTTGGATTCCCCATGCCGATACTGACAATAGACACAGGAGTTCCCGAGTATCGGCCTGTGATGGTCAAGAATCCTCTTTCAGAGAACAGTTCAAACGGACGAGGGCTGTGATCGAGAAATTTTGCAATGGACTGGGCCCTAGAAGGCGATCCGACGGTTATCTAGTATGCAGAGTTATAAATGCAGAAGGCGGCGAGAAGGTAACGGAAGACAAGCACAATCCGGTTGGCCACCTCTCCTGGTCGTATCCCAAGGTGGTATACTCGCAGGTCTTCGGTGCGAGGGAAATCTGCATTAGTGTCAAATCAGCACAACTTATGGCCAGCAATGATGTCAATCTTACTGGCATCTGTGTGTATGTCCTTCATAGAATTAAAGAGGTTGACTTAGCAATGTAACCTTGCAATCGATAAGTCTTTGCTTCTAAGTTGATGTATCGTGTCACGTTGTGACATAAGTATGATAAGTTATGATGGCCAACTTAGGTCTTCCTCGATCATCGAGAGCCTCTGCTTGCCAGTTTTTGCCTTCGACTTACCATGAGCTCTGCTCTTTTCTGTTCACTGCCACTGGGAGTTGTGTTCTCCTCGTTATCTCCTTTAATGAAGTCCAGCATCGAAATTGCGCTAACTTCGTAATCTGGGCGCGGCTCTCTCAAAGACGCTCAGGGCAAAGTCACCAGATGTTATAGCGCTTCGTTGCGTGCCTGTTTCCGGGATTGGGGACCAATCGTGGTTAACCTGATCAGCAATCATACGTGTCACAATCTGACGCATCGACCTAGCCACTAAGCCTGAAGTCAACTCCCGAGAACTCAACCAATTTCCACCGAAGCTCTTTTGGCTCGTTGATCTGGAATCAACCAGTGACACGTAATGCCTGATTTGCTGTCTGTTATTTACGGCAGTCTGAATTGTCGCTCGTTATTCACCCTTGTGTATCGCTCCCCTTTTACTCCAGTCTCGACTTTTTCATATTAAACGAGGGACCAGGAGAGATGATTCACATACAAGCCTGGTTTTGATCTCAGTTCTATAGTCCGTTCTGTGTTCTAACTATAGGGCCCTACAGAGCTTTATTATTCTGATTTTTTACCGCGAGGCACTTCTGGTAGCACTGCCCGAGGCCCCATATTTTCTGTTCGTAAGTGACGGCATTGCTTACATCTCATTTGAACTTGTTTTTAGTATCGAGAAGCTGAATCGAGCAAGATAGTGGCAATTGAAAACTAAGCTAGGAGATCTACGGACTTCGGTATTTAACTTACGTGAGTGATACATATATTTGACACTCCTATTCTACTCACGTGCAGCCATGGGACTGCATGTATCAAAAAGATGGGTGTATGTTTCGCAGGAGCAACGAAGAATCAGAATGTATTTTCCAATGTGCCAACAAACTCACAGGAGGACGGATTCTCGAACCCGGTTCTTTCGGAGCCGCAAACTCAACACAGCCTTGCGTCTCTAAGCACCCTCGGTTTCGTTATTGAAGCCGTGGCACCCTGTCACACGTCAATGCTTACCCTTAGAAATCCTTCGCACAGAAAAACCCCTGGTACGAATCACAAGCTTCGAAGCTGCATATGTACATCGAGTTCAGCTTCGTCTCATCGCCGAATTTGAAGCAGACAAGTATTTGGCCTACTGCGAGTCATAAGAGCATTTTGTGAAAACGGACCAGGGTCAGGGCTTTGAAAGATCTCTGTCACGATCAGAGGTCCAAATGTAGATCGAGATATATTGACCCTGAAGGAACACTCGGTAAGGAAAGTCATACTCAAAATCCCAATCCTGAAATTTTTTGCGCTCAGGCCCAAATCAAGCCAAGAATTCCAGTCTCAGTACAAACTGTGGTCGTTTCTATCAGCTGGGTTGAGTAGTGCGTGCCCTCTGATTTTATATTCTACTGCGTTCATATTACTTGGTGTTGGCTATGAGCAGCTGTTCTGAAACATCTGGACAGCGTGCGCGTTTTGAGATTTATGGGCGCTCAGTCATTCGCTCGGTGTTAGCCGAATGTGTAATCCCAAGTTCCGGGGCTTATACTTCTTCGGAAGGAGATTTCGACCAACTTGGAATCCGCTCTTGTGCCTGTGAGCCGGCTTTGGAACGCTGGACCAAGCGGTGACTTGGCTGGGCACGAACCAGATCGTCGATCGAATGGATTGCGTTTACCCAATGCTCCCACTCCCTGGGGATCATACGTCAACATCGTGATTCTCTGGAGCTGGCAGATACAAAGAGGGCAGTTGCGCTCTTGGGGTACAGCAAGGGCAGTTCTGACTACAAACTCTGGTCGTATCCGCGTTTCGTTCCGCCCGTCACTATATACCGATCTATCTGAGACTCACGCCGTGCCGATCACCCCGCGACTGGATGGGTGCCACTAGCAGGCATCCTCGCTTCACTCTTTCTTTACTTTAACTATCGACATTCATAACTTGGCTCTCTTCCTTCTCAATTCTATTCTTGCCATCAACTCACTCCTTACCATGACCCAATACGATCCAACCTACCCATCGTCAACCGGACGATCTGCAGTAAGTGATAATGGGGATGGCCTACTCCCCCCCTCCACCGCCGAACGACCTGACGAACGGGCGCAGTCGTTGTCGGGTTCGGATGATGGGAGCTCAGGAATTCACAAGAACGACGCTGAAATCGAAGGTATCTGTCAACCATTCAATCTATTCAGTCACCTCCTGGACTCATCACCCCCAATCAGAGGACGTCACCTTGACATCCCAAACTCTCAACGCCGACGGTACCCCAAAGCGTCCTATGAACGCCTTTATGATATTTGCTCGTCGGAGGCGGCCCCAGGTGTCAGCAGAGAATCAATCCATGCGTACTGGGGAGATTAGCAAGCTGTTGAGCAAGGAATGGACTACCATGCAGATGGTAAGCATAGACCAAGAACCTTATGATTAATGTCGTCTAACTTGTGTCGCCCACAGTCGGAAAAGCAGTTTTATCTTGACCAAGCCAAAATTCTGAAGGAAAACTTCAACTCAAAGTATCCCGACTATGTTTACCGGCGCCGACCCAATAACACGAGGAAGAAGAAGCGAGGGGATATAGGTGGCCTTCGACAGCTGGACAACCCCCAGTTGGACGACATGGGGGGACATGACCTCGGAGAATCTTCGCACACAGACGAGGAAGCCCTCGATCCCACTGGACATTATACTCGTGTACCGCACGACGTGTCACAAGCCTACGAGGGCCATGGCAGATACAGTTCTGTACCGTCCCGCTATAGCATATCATCAGATAACTTCCGACCATCATCGACTCATGACAGCCGCGTACCGTATCCTCCTCCCTCGGATCGTATGCCTCAGGAAATGGCAACCTCCCGCCTGGGTCCAGCAAACCATAGCTCTTATAACTATCCCTACCAGGCTCCACCCCCAACTGCCCCGCTTTATGAACCACTTAATTCTACCGAAAGCTGGCAACAGCATAAAATGGACCGAGGATGCCCTTGGCCCCCCACGAGCAGTAACCCCGACCGAATGATCTCAATGGGGAGTTCAAAAATGGATCCGTATCCATCGTCATCTTCACCTCACGCTTCATGGTCATCCTCTGGCCCTCCGGCAGCTAATGGCAATGCACCCAGCTCCTACCAATTCCAAGCACTCACCACTCCCTTCACCCCCAACCAAAGCGCTGTCACAGGCTACTCTTCCTCGCCATCTCCCGTTCCAACAAGTCATCACTATGAAGCACCACCCCATGGAAGCCGCGACTATGACAGTCGCCCGTACGCGCCCTCTCCCTCAATCAGCCCTGCCAGCTATCCCAGCAGCCGAGATATCCCTTATCCCCCGCGGCAACCCAGCATATCCAGAAGCGTCACATCCGTCCCCGGTATCTCTTCTTTCAACCATCCTGGTATGCAATCTTCGGAAACAAGTTCTTCGCATGGATACTGGTCCAGAGAGTGAGCTTGCGCACTTATCGCTTCCCTCGAGGAGCCAGTAGACAACCTCATTTTGTCATTCATATGTTATCCCCTGTATAATGCCTCTGCTTTCGCTCAACGGCTTGCTGTCCTTCCTTGTGTATTATATATTACCTTCTCCTGGGCCACTTTGTTGGACTTGTTTGTTCACATATATCTATTGCCTGCTTTCCAGTACAAGTTCGCGACTACTTCACAGTTTATAGCATTTTCTTTACCTGAATGTTGATCTAAAATGATCTTCGACCCAACTCAATTACACCTGTACCGAATTGAGGGACTAAAGCAGGGGTTATTGAATTACCTGTGGGTTCGAAGAGGGCATCCGATTTCCGTCCGATCATGATACCGGCGGGATGATGTGATTTGAAATTCGGTATTTAATGTCTATATAGGCCAAATGGAAGTAATGGCCCAATATGAATACACAAGTAGGGATTAGTCAAAATGTCTTATCCACCTATTGCAAAAGTATTGATAGACTATGGTGTAGCCAATCATTGTACAAGAATAAGATTGATTATTCAAACGACTCTATCAAAGCATTCAATACGATCCTGCGATCACGATTCAAGGTATTTCCATTGTGCAGTTTTAAGTTGAGCAAAATGGCAGTGATCGGCCAAGCAGGCGGCAACAATAGTCATCCGATTGGTTAAGTATTTGAAATGATCCCTTATAAATTCGTCCGAGACCTATCAAAAGCGTCCAAAACCCTCCTCCATGCTACACGGAAAATTGCATTGAGCTCGGACACACCAGCTAAAGATCACGATCCCGTGACTGAAAAGTAGAGGTTGCTGCCGTTTCCTAAATATCATCTATGTGTCAAATGCTATGGTCATGGTCACTACACTGGGTCATCATACTGACTAGAAAAATACATTTAAGTAACTAGAAAAGGGATTAGAACACTGTAAATTCACATTTAGTGTCAAGTCAGAGCAAAATCTGTCTACGTGTAGCGGTGCACGAACGCCAATATCAGTGCATGATTTCCATTCGCGCCTTCCCTTTCGCCGCTGAAGTGGTCCAAATAATACCATTCCGGTATAACAAACGCCGAGTTCCGGTCGGCATCCAATCAGAAGTAAGTTTCGAGTGGACTTGATTTAAGCCGCCGCTCTAAAGACCTTCAGCCCACAATCTAAGGACGGACACTCAAGCATTCCTATGGCACCATCCGCTTATTCCCAGCCCTTGGTTGACTCAACTGCCATTTTCAAACCAGACCTGTTCAAAGGAAAAGTATTGTTCTGCACTGGCGGCGGTTCTGGGATATGTCGTGCTATGACTGCGGCCATGGTAAGCTTTCCTGAGGTTCGGCTCCGAAATGGATAATCATGAAGTTCACTACAGATGAGACATGGCGCTGATGCTGTTATTGTTGGACGAAAGTAAGCTTCCTGATGTATTCATAATATGCGCCATGGTGATTAAAGACGTAACTACTACCTCTCCTTCCGGCTTAGGCTTGATCGTCTGAGCCAAACTGCGAAAGAACTGTCCGAAGCCACAGGCCGTACTTGTGTTCCTGCTCAAGCTGACGTCAGACAACCTCATACCCTCAAAGACGCAGTGGCTACTGCTACCGATAAGTTTGGCAGGATTGATTTCGTCATCTGTGGTAAGTGGATTTCCTCTTCTCTCCTTCGCGCAAGTAGATGGCTGAGCCTGTTCTCCCCTTGTAGGTGCTGCTGGTAATTTCCTGGCGCCAATATCTGGCGTCTCGGAGAATGCTTTCCGAACTGTCGTAGAGATTGATACAGTGAACTTTCATTTCGTCGCCCATATGCTGGCTGTGACTGACATACTCCTTCAGATTGGTACATACAATACGATAAAAGCGACTCTTCCACACATTCGTGCTTCAAAAGGTTCTTATATCCATGTCAGTGCAACACTGCATTACAGGGGTGGGTGGATTCTCCGCTTCCGTCAATCTTAAACCAATACCCATTCTGCCACGTAGGCACTCCCTATCAAGCCCATGTTTCAGCCGCAAAAGCTGGTGTCGACGCACTTTCTGCTGTCCTGGCTGTAGAAGAAGGTCCACATGGTGTGCGCTCAAACGTGATCTCCCCTGGTCCTATCAGCGGGACGGAGGGCATGGAGAGGCTCTCACCTAAGGGGAGTCAAACAGGACATTTTCCCGGAACTCCTGCAGGGCGTATGGGCGACGTTGAGGATGTTGCAAATGCAACTGTTTTCCTGTTCAGTGACGCTGCAGCATTCATCACCGGCCAGGTTCTTCCTGTTGACGGTGGAACTGAACACTTGCGGACTCAGTTTCTCCCTTATCCTCAGGCTGTCCTTGATCCTGCTAGTGTGAGGAGCTTGATCAGCGCAAAGCTGTGAAGCCCCGCGGACGTTCGTTATGATGTTGTCCGAATTCCAAAAAAAATATCTTGAAATACTCACACTAGGGTCAAATGAGGTGTCACCACAGTCGAATATCTAAGATACCGCGTGGTTCATTGTGTTCGGATTTGTCAGGCTGGATTCAAGTTGGATTGCATGTTCGGGGTTACCATTTCACTTTGTCTGATTGTCTCCTTGTTCACACCCCAACCTCTGTTGGCGGAGTTCCGGTGATATTTTGGAGTTGTCTAGACTGGCCGCTAGTACTGGAGATACCAATTACGATCGGAGAAGCCCAAAGGCTGTCATGAGACGACATCACACAGTCGAAGCTTCTTGGTTGTCCTATTTAGAGGTCAGCCATGTGGAAATTGCGAAGGCTGTTGAAGCGGGCAACCACTTTTGCATACTGCCATGGCGTTTAAACACCGTGTGGCGGATATGTGGCTTTCATCAACGACTTGATTTCGTGAACCCCCCATGATCCTTGGACCCTATGGTGCGGGTGCAACCATTTGGAACAATATGCTCCCTTCAGACAGATCGGTTTGTGGCAGATCAACATTTTTTATATCCGGGAGTTGATTGCTTCTTGATCACTGGATATAATAAGAAGGTTTGCCAATGCCATATGCCTACCCGATGCAATGTGTAGTTGGTTCTATTCTGATTTCCCTTCACTACTTGAGCCCATCATATCGAATAACAGCTATAAATGCTCGTTTGCTATTGTCCCCCACCTTCCGGCAACGTGGTTTCCATCACACGTCTCCAGGACACTTGGCCGGATATGTGATATTCAGTTGAGAGTCGAGAGGGGCACGCAGACATTCAGAAGGGAGGTTGCCGATCAGGAGTGACGTAGTCAGAGCGACGACACAATCCTGGAAATACGCAATGATTTTTATTTTGAATCACCATCTTTTGAAGATGGAGAGTCAAAACCTTCTCGGAAGATTGAGAAGGTCGAATTGTGTGGGGACGGGATAACCTAGGATGGCTGAGGATAAAATTCGCTTTCGATAGTCACTCGTGACGATGATCTATAAAAGAAACATTGCACACTCTGTGAGCCGCTGAGAATATTGTGGGGTACGCTATCTATACTTGTGGGTCCCTCCCACGGAGCCGTCTAACTGAATTGCTAGAAATAAGCACTACGCATCCGACGGATTGTCGATCGAAATGTATTGGAGATACCGAGCATGGGCTTCGAGAGTGTATTCAGTACAGTCTGTTAACAATCAGTAACGAGAACTGTAATAGAAATTCAGGGACATCTATGAATTGACCAAAACGGATAGCTGACCGATGATCGCAAATGAGAACTCTCAGCAACAAAAGCCTCACGAGAGGATACGGACATTTGCAGCAACTGCCAGTGAGTGACTTACTGGTCTCTCTCGAGTGGTGCTTCCGGAATGAGTTGGATCTTCTCCGACGATCCGTCAGTGAAATCAAGTGATTACGGGTCCAATCGTACGGTGCCAGGCGGTGTCTTTAGAAGGAGATGAAAAGATCCATGAGCAGAACTCCAGATAGAACCTCATACACGTCCCGGCTTTGTCGGATTAGGAGTTATGATTGTCCCTAGGGGTAGTTCAAGCTACCCCTTGCCAAGCGGACTCATGGTGGGTGTATCCTGGCTGGTCCGTGGAACGCTGCCATGCTCGAGCAGGACAGACCACATTGTTGGGTGCCAACGACGACTAATCAGAGCTACCACAGTGAGGCCGTGGCTCAGAGAAACATCTCCATATAGATATTGAGCCCCAGATCTGCACGAGCCGGACTTGTTTCCCGCTTTTAAAATCACCGATACATGCAAGGGCCAAGCCGGGCTGAAGAAACCCAAATCCGATCCCGCGATGATCTCTCGAGCGAACAGGAGTCACTTCCCCGATCGTCGTGGTTAAGGCCGGACAATACTCGAGACTCTGAACAATTATTGGTTAGGTGTCCATGTTTTGCATGCTGCTTTCCTGGATTTTCTCGCGTCATATTTGTGCTTCCTGGTATAAGCGAGAGTGATGCAGAGGATCCGAGCCGGATTACATGTCCTTATCTCACTGCCAGCTGTGCTCCCGCTGCGCCTCATTGCATCTACTGATGGCAGATGGGATCAAAATATCTGCAGTTGGATATTTCCGATGCCAGTTTGAGCTGTAAGTCAATCATTTGTTCGGATATCGAGCAAGTTTCTATACGCCACACTGGTGTCACGTCAATGCGAGACGGGCCAGCTCCAGTGGACCTTCGAGCGCTGTCCCCCCGACGTCAGCGCCCGAATGAAACGCGTGAACGGTGCGTGGGGAGAGTTCGGATAAGTAGATGAAGAGTTCAGACAAACAACGGAGCATGGACCACCGGAAAACAAATGAGCCAGAGGCCTGGCTACACTACGATGCTTCTGGAAAACTTTCATTGGCGGTATTTGGGATTCATCAGCGCTCTATGGCTCATCGGGCAACTCGGGTGTTTTGCACATACTTAGGTGAAGATGAGACCGCTATGATAGACCGGCCATAGCAGAAGATGCTGAGCAAGCTCAAACGTCCCGCACAATCGCCGTCTGTTTCAGAATAGGCAATGAGTGGACAGCTTCTTCGACAAAAGGGCCAGGAGGGTAAGGTAATCTGATGAGTGATAGCCCGATTGCTCATGGCAATTACTACGATCGGAGACAATGATATTCTTGGCGTAGTGAGAGGCTGAAATATGGCTTTGCTCTTTAAGAAATACGTGGCATGAGTGGGGGTACCATATCAATCAGCACAACAGTCGTGAGGTCATTCAATATGAAGTTCAAAAACCAGGTTCTGTTCAATTCTTGCCAAGAATAAATTCTCGGCAATTCAAGGAAGTCCCAGGGAAGGCTGGGGAGTAGGTTGGTCATATAATTGCGCAGAATACGATATGAGAGTATTATACTTGTGCATGTTGCTGATGACAAGGGTTCTAATTAAGCCGAGACTCTACCATGCTGGGAGTAATGAATGATAGCGAATGCTATATGGTGCCACAGCTATTAGTGGACAAGAGACTTAAAGCACATGGGGAAGAAACGCACCAGGCACGCGTAGGTTCACGGAGACAAAATATTCAAGCCGGGATCATGAGCTCGCCCCATGTCCGAACTGCAGCTATTCCACCAAAGAAGAGAGTTACACCTGTCAGAATGTTTATATTTCCTGGAAGCTTTTCCGGTGCCCAGATCTCAGTGCGAAGAAACCTAGAAAAGATTGGATGGAAGAGGTTTGAAACAATGACACAGTGATGACGCGCTCCACGTACCTTGAGAAAGCAGATTCATTGGGGTCGTTCAGAGAGCGCTTAGGAGCGCTGAGAGGATGAGGAAGGTAAGATGGTTGAGCTGAAGGAGCAGAACGACGTGCCATTGGAAGAGCGACAGTAGGGAATTGAGGGATGAGAAAAGAAAGTTTTCGTTACAATGCTGGGAGCTGATTATGTCAGCAATACGAAGAAATTAGCGCCGAAAGGTTTAGTTTGACTTTGTGGACTGACTGGTAAACCTTTCACCGTCGCATGCACGGAGCTTTTCTTTCGTCCCTACTGTTCACGGGATATCGGTGAATTTTTTCTTCGTAGTCGCTTGCCTGTCCAGCCTTCGTCGTACGGTTAAACAAGGATCTGTGGCAGGCCGTAACTGGTGCTTGAGTTTCCTTGAACATATTGGGGCCTGGTTGAAGACCACCGCTAGGCGCTCTCATTCGTCGTCGGGTTATATTTGGCAGGCGACCAACAGAAGCTCGTTCATCAACGAGCTACTTTTCTTGACTTCCAAGCCTTTTAATGTCTCATTTGGCAGGTACTCCTTATAGCACAGTGGTACTCCACTATGTTTATCAAGAGCCTAAAGAAGCGACTATTTTTGTGGGGCCGCTTTGAAAGCAGAATTCTGCTAGGAGAAATTGACCATATATTCTGCGTGACTGCACTGAGTCCGTCAGCAGTATTTGATCGAGGCCTGTGCAACTACCCGCAAATCGACCCTAATTCTTTATTATTTTGTCTCACCGCCTTTCCCTGATTCAGAATAACCGCCATCTTCTATGATCTATCTCAGCGGACAGGAGAAAATACTAGGTTTCTGGAGTCAGAGGAACCGGAGGACTCCATCGAATACTTGGCCTCAAACTTTCCTATATAAACAGGAGCCCGCCCTTGGTGTCACTCCAGCATCGTTGTCAACTTCAAGATGTTCTCCTTGATCCCCTTCTCCGTCATCTCTGCCGTCTTCCCCGTCGTGCTTGCCCAGGCCTCTGGGTCTGGCTCCGGCTCCGGCTCATACGTAGCGGGTCTCGTCGATCATCTGAACGGTTTGGGTTATACCCAGGCCGCGAACGTGCTCACCAAGGCTAATAGCACAACTTCTGGACAGCAGTGGCTATCGGAACTGCCGAACGGTAACTACACGGCTTTCGTGCCCGACAATGCAGCTTGTAAGCGGTTCCCCTTTACCTCTCGGTCAGGAACTCATTTCTCCTTCAGTCCAGAACTTGTCGATGGACGTTTCTGGGAATGACGAACTTTTGTCCCAGTATTTGTCGTATCATTTTGTCCACGGGAACTTCTTGAATTCTACCGGTAACTCAACTGGCGGTGGAGGTGGTGGTGGCGCTGGGGGTGGAGGTGGTGGAATGACCTCGACAGCTAGTCAATCTAGTCAATCATCCTCTGCGTCGAGCGAAAGCTCTTCTGGCTCATCTGAGTCGTCATCTGGTGCCTCTAGCTCCGCCCCTGCCACTCTCCTCGCCTGGTACCGACGGCAAAGCAACGGCGATGGCTCATCGGACGGACAGTCGACGTCCCCAGCACTTTTGAGTGGCATCTACCCCAACGATACCATTGGTCGTACCCTCCTGAACTCCTCCAATCTGGTCATGCTTGAAGGCAACAAGTCACAGGTCCTCGCCTGGACGAGGTTGAATGAGAACGGCAATGTCACTCTCCTCAACCAAGCGTACGTCTTATTTTGTATCTTGCTGTATCTGCTGCCGGCTCATATGGAAACTTTAGGAACATCAACGTCACGAACTCCTCGTCGTATCAGAATCTGGTCATCAATACGATCGATGGAGTGCTACAACCTCCCGGCAACTTGTCCCAAGCGCTTAATGCGGTCAATGCAACATCGTTCCTGAGTCTTGCTCAACAGGCAAACGTGTCAAACCCCAGCGGAAATAATGTTACTGTTCTTGACGCGCTGTCCACGCTTCAGGGTTTCACTCTCTTCGTACCCAGTAACGATGCCATTCAGAATGCATCGTCAACTCTGAGTGGTCTCCAAAATAATGGAACAGCCGTCATGGCCCTTCTCGGCAATCACGTAAGTAATTTCTTCGACTCCCCTTTAGCCCCCAATATAATTCGATTTTCAGGTTATCAATGGTACAACCGTTTACTCACCGGATCTCCAAAACGCTACCGCCACTGGTTCTATCGCAAACTTCATCAGCGCTGCAGGCGAGCCTATATCCGTTGCCTCTAATGGTACTGGTGCATTGGTTGTCCAAAATCAAAATGGTAGCAATGCCCAGATTATTCGACCGGATGTCCTTTTATCGAACGGAGTCTTCCACATCGTCGACAATGTGCTTGTTGAGACGGACAGCAACCTTGCACAGGCCAGCTCTGCGTGAGTTTGCTCGTCAAGTTTATAATTGATTTCGACTGACTTCTATCTCTCAGTGTTTTGTCCGCTTCGTCTGCTGCCACCCAAAGTTCGACTGATACACTCCCCATTGGTGGTGGCTTTGGTACTCTCACTTCCGCTGGCATGTCCGAGACTCAAAGCTCGTCCTCAATTCAGTCGTCCGAATCGCAGTCAACAAGTTCTGAGTCAACTTCGAGCGGTTCTACGACAGACACTTCTTCAGCTGCCACTGGTAGTTCTACTCAGCTCCGTCGCTCGACGAACGATTCACCCAAGGTTGTTGGTTCCCCTCTCATAATCACTGTGCTAGGAGCCATGGTCTGGATTTTTAGTCTTTAAATTAATGTGAATTATCCCTGAGTTTCTCCCTCATGTATCATGGACCTTTATTCGCCCAATTATTCCTGTATCATTTATCTCTTAGATGTAATAAAACAACTCTTCTAGAACTTTGGGCTGCAGAATCCTATTTCGGTATAACATCGTTCTGCCACAAGATTAGGATTGTAACGGCTATAAAAGTCCCTTTGCTTTTCAGCTGAATGAAGCCTTGACATCGAGGAGAACGCTATAGTCACAAAGCACCCCCGACTGAAATCTTCGGTAGGTGGCGCGGTCGTGTTTACTGAGACGCCAACACTTGGTTCCTGTTTACTTATGATTGCAACTACTCCACAGAGTTTACCGATCCTGGTACTCGCACAGATCCCACCAAGGCTAAATTATGAACGATAAAAACAATATTCGTGATCTCATATTGACAGCGAGATCAAGAGCGTATTGCTCTCCCAGCACTCTGAGCAAGGTCTCGATGGCCTTGCTCTCCTCTCCGATGAGGAAAGGCCTTGTCTCTCGCGACCAAAATCCTAAAGACCTCAGCCTCGACCGGCTAATCGAGATCGCTAGGTCAGCGCCTCACTGCCGTGCGCCTGCATTTCATTCGACCCAGTTCACCTCGTGTTTTAGGCACTTCGGTCCCATCCAGAAACATCCCACATCCCCTAATGTCAAGGGTTACCCCGAATTCCACGTCGGTACGTTCCACTATGGTTGCGTCATAAGCGCGTGGTTTTCTCACTGGTTCTCGCAATGATTCTCGCCGTCGTTAGTCTACTGTAATGTTGACCATGGCCGATTCCGAGAGTACAGTGGTGAAGGCAGAATTAGCGACACTAGCTGGCATTGAATCGGATGTTTCATACGAGAATCAACCTCCTGGCACTACTTTCCCTTCATACTCGATCTGGCAAGTCAGGAGTGTAGCCTGGTGGAGTGGCAATCCTTTGATCCGACCGTATACGCTTTGGCTAGCTCCATAAGTGGGGACTCTGTTCCTATCCCCGGTTTTGAGGCCTTTCTCCCGAGTTTAAGAAGCGCTCCGAAGGTCTCCGGGCAGTTCTTTCCGCTGTCGCTCAAGCAGAGTTCTCTAGAGCCTGTGGTGGTGGTCCCATGTACAGGGACCGGTGGAAACTGAGGTTTTGTCCGAGCTCGTTATTTCATCATTTAAACGTGTTGACATCGCTACGTGGTCACAAGCACCCCTTTATTCGCGTTCACCCAGCTCCAGGATAAGAGGCCCTTTATGTGAACCAGGACCTCACTCACCGCATTTTTGGCTACCGAAAGGAGGAATCTGACTTCCTTCTTCTTGACTTCTTTTTCGATCACACTACCAAAGGTCCCGACGTCCAGATTCGTGCCATTTGCGAACCCGGAACTATTGTCGTTTGGGTAGGTCATCTTACGCTTGATTGTTTGGCACTCCCATTCCTGCTACATCACAACCCTGCTGTAACCTTATTGTACCTTTATCTATCCTCCATTTCGTGCCGTTTCCTGAACCCTCGTTTTGTTTTACTGGTTGACCCGAAACTCCACATGGTTTACGTTTCTTGCTTTCTGGGACAACCGTGTCGCCGCCCATTCTGCGACCCGGGACTTTGTTAACTCTATCAGGCGCCACGCTGTTTATCTCACACCTCAGGCAGAGGTCCCCCATCCCTGTGACGAAGTCTAACTGATGCAATACTCTTCACGCTTTGGAAAGTGGTTCTCACTCCTCGTAGTCGTAAAGCAAAGCCGATAATATGAAATCAACATTAGCGGTAATCCTGCACGAATCCCTGGATTTAATGTCCTGATCTACAAATCCCATTCAAATAAAATTTAGGTGGTTGGTTAATATTTTTTTCTCGACGAAGTCACAAATTTCCACGCCGCACGACAAGCAGGGCGAGCTCATTCTTCGTAGTAGTCTATATAGGTGAGCAGGTGGCAAGTTCTGGTTGGTGTTTGGCCCTTCGTCTCGGCGACTTCGGGGGTATACTACCATCCAAATAGCTTTGTCGGTAATTTGGGCTGCCGTCGAAAAACGATCGCGCCTCAAAATTCCCAGACGATCTCTCACACCAGCAACCGCTCCTTGAAAGTCGGACGTTATCATGGCGGGGCAAGGCACGCCTATCATCGTGAGGTGGAATTATTATTTCTCACCGAATGTCATGTCCAGGCTCCCTGAGAGATACGGTTAGCAGCCATGGATTACATATTCCGAGAGCTCTGATACCTCGCGACTCTGACGTCTGTTGTGTTGCGTAAAGCCTCTATCCGCTTAAAATATTTAGGATAGGATCTTCCAGTTTAATCAGGTTATAGGATAAACTACCAACAGAGTGCTTTGCTCATGATCGGCCGTTGTCGAATCACAACACTGGAAAGGAAAATCCTACGGCGGTCCCACGGGGTACATTTCAAGCGACTCGAGATCACGAGTTCTCGACGCAGCGGCGGCAATACCCCGAGCGTGGTATGTTCCGTGAGGTTGTGAACTCTATCACCCTGAGACGCTGTCATGGAGCCGGTCAGTCAGCGACACAAGGGTTCATCTTAAAATGGCAAGTTCTATGAGAACACCACATACCCATATCTGCCAGAAGACGCCAAAACTAGGAAAGGCTTCGGGACCGAGCGTTTGGGCGGTGGTTACCCGAGCAGCTTGATCCAAAGGGAATCCAAGCTTCCAGCCACTCTCGCAGCATACCATACGGGTCACTTGGTGTTCTCCAAGATATCGACATAACGTGTAACGTGCGTTTCGCATCACAGATCAATCGATCATTCTATCGTCACTGTGACCTGTAAATCGTGTGTGTATGTAAAAGGGTTAGCATGAGAAACCCGAGCAAGGAATAAGGGTCTCTGCATGATTATCCTTGAGCCAATCCCTTTCTTCGCACAGGGTCAGAACCCCGTGATAGCTGAAATAACGGAACCAGTGGATTCCTTGCTGTTCGGGCTGGGGAAAGCGACCATCTTCGACAGTATGTCATGACGTCTGGCTAGGCAACTACATAGTCTTGGTTTCCAAGTTTTAAGTTTTATTCAGGAAATGAGCCTTCAACAAAATGTACTTCTGAAGCCTTATGGGTGCAGCATGTATTCAATTTTGAGCCGCCACACAGGACAGTCATGCATCGGCTCATAATTCATTATGGGCTCTGCGGCGGCTGAGAGGTACTTGGCCTTGGGTCGAGTCATGCTCTCCTTCTGTGGCCATTAATTCCTGGCTCAACAGCACTTGGCGAGAACCATTATGGCCATTGGTGTATATTTTTGGATGATGTCGATCGCCAATAAATGGCAAGTTGAATCTTGCAGCATGATTCTCAACCAAACAGTCCAGATAACATTTGTTACGGAGATACCTTATAAGTATCTGATATTCTTGTATACATCAACGAGTTTGCCACAGATTAGAAAAGAATTGTAAAAGAAAGACATCGTAGAGGAAGTAAAATAACTAAACTTCTGTACGATGGGAGCATAGCGCCTTGGATGCAACTGAGTTACAACATACACCGTGTTTTGATTTATTCAACAGGAGACTCTAGGAGAGCCCACAAGTAGAGAAGGAAGGTAAGCAGGAGGGATGAATATGTCAAGCGAACGACGGATCGCGGGTCAAGATAGAGATACGCAGGATTAAACTGACAAGTGCGTTAAAAGGTTGAGGGGGTTACAAAGGAAAGGACAAGAAGTTGTGAGGGATGCAGTTAGAATACTGAGGCCGTACAAAGCAGCGTAATCACTGCTGCTTACAGTCCTCTGGGTTCACCGCATTACCTCGCCCCTTAGGAGGGCCTCGCCGGCGCGCTGGTTCCTCCTCGTCATCGGATGCCTGAGAGGGAAAATTCATCAGTACATGCTCGAAGGCAAAGAAAGTAGGAGACCTACGGCGTCGTCATCATCTTCATCATCTTCATCGTCAATGTCTTCATAGTCATCGTCATCATCACCCAGCATATCGAAGTCGACTGCCTTTCCGGTAAAGTAATCTACTGCACGAGGAATAATCTTATCCTTGAAATCCTCCCCGAGCTGGTAATCAAGCTCAAGCTTCTCTTCAGCCTCATCGGCCTCTTGGTCTTCAAGATCCTCGAGGTTGATGTCATCCAAGGGAAGGGGAGGAGTGAAGAAGTTGAAAAAAGACTCTGTCGGACGCGCTTTGCGGACAAGTCGGGTGCGGTTAGTATCTAGTGAACCAGTCAGATGCAAAGTGGCATAGTTTGATTAAAGAGACACACTCTTGTTACGCTGCTTCTTGATCTCGAATTCCTTGGTGAGATCCTTATCCTCCTTCCATTTGATCTCGTCACCGATGGCGCGATCATAGATGAAGTCGCCACTGTAGCCAACCTCTTGTTGATAGATGTACGTTTTGGTGAGAGTTTCATTCTCGAAGAACTCGTTGGGGGAGAAGGTGAAAATGAGTTTGAAGCCAGGTTTGCCACCATGTTCGCTATCAGAAGAATCATCAAGATACTCGTAACGGATATCGGTCAGATGTTTCAAGGCCTGTTCATCCCGATCGGTAATCAGCTCAGCAAGACCGATATGATTACGCAGAGCAGTGAGCCAGAACTCGGGGATCGCAGTCGCGGTAGGAGGTGGATCTTTAGGAAGAGCTTCGTATTTCGGGTCGTCCTTGACTGAATAGTCATAGCCTGCGTCAATTTCCGTAATTGTGGCAGCCTCCTTGCCGCTGATGATCGCGTTTCTGCGCTCATACAAGGGCTTAGTCAACTCGAGATACTGGGAGTGATTGGTGAGCACGATAAGCAGAGTCACGACAACTAGACTGACCTTCTTCTCCAGCTCAGTAATTTCGCGCTTCAACTTGGCTTGGAGCTCATCTTGTTGGACTTGAAGACCCTTGAGCCCTTCGAGGCTGAGCTTCACTGGGAGAGGCAGACTCTCGATGTATCCTGAGCTCTTTCCGATCAGTCCTGCAAGCCTTCCTTGAACCATTCCCAGCAAATGTGCCTGGGCTTGAGAGAGATCTGGCACCGTATCCTCACCATTCACCGACTCCTGCTCGTCGTCTTCTGCGATAACTGGAACCATAGGTCGCGAAAGACCCTGCGCGATAGGTGCTTGATTAAGTGGTGTATTTTGTGGTGTGGGTGCTGTTATTCCCTGGCCTGAAATTGGGACGTTGGAAGACATTTTGACAAAGAGGAAATTGGAGAGGAAGAGAGAAATGAAGGAATCAGATCAAAACCCGCCCGCTCAATCTTTTCCGCCCCGCCAGCGGAGTTTCGGCCCACGCCGCGTACCGGCTTCCGAGCCGCCGGTAATTATATGACGTAATCATAAAATCTTCCGCAGCAGCACACCCCACAGGCTTTAGGTTTTAAATATCTCTCAGTAACAAACATAAAGCACAGAGGGGGGCAGTATTGCAGTGCTCTTCCTGTATATTATCACTTTGTGAACTTGTAAATACGAGTGCGCCGTCTGGGCGGCCGTATCATTGTCCTGATTAAGAATACATAAAGCATCGTGATGTCCGGTAAATAACGGTCATGCTCCGAGCCGCCGAATCAGCGCATAATGGTATTCAGAACCTTATCAAGGACTCTCATGTCCCCCTAACATAGTCATTTGAACAGATACGTACTTATCACCTTGCAAGCGGCCTGTCATTTAGTCAAACCACACCTATGTACGATTCGCTTCCTCCCCGAAAGATCACCATCGTCTCGCAGAACGGATCGCGCCCAAGGCTAGACAATACCAGGCTTCAAACTCACTCGTGGAAACTGCTGCCAAGTTTCAGTGTGCTGGCGGCAGAGGCAACAAGTTTGGTTCAAACTTGCGTTTGAAGATATGGTACATTAGGCCGCAGGCGACTCCTGGAGGCCGGCCCTGACAAGGAAATCATCGGTAACACAGCGCTCAACGCCATTGTAATTAAACGAGCCCTTTGTGCTGGGGCCGATGGCTCGCGATATAACATCAATCCGGCATATATACTGTATCACTCTTTTTTCGTTCGTCGTCAACCGACTTTGACTCCAGGGTCTCAAGTCTCGATACCAAGATGGATCTCTGATCGAAAAACGAGCAAAAGCCTATTGACTGAAAGAAAGTGGACTCTCACAGGAAGCAGGTTCCTAAACGGTACACCAGCCGAAGACCACGGTTTGCGCTCGCCTTTGGAAATGCTCAGAGTCTAAAATCGCGCCGTAAATGAAAACCTCGAGTTTCTATAGCCTGCCAACACCGAAACGCATCGCCATCAGTAGTCTATAACTCGCCGGAGCAACGTGTTCAGGCACTGAGCATGTAGAATTTCAGTATGAACTTGAGCAAACCCGTTCGCAAAAGTATCATGGACTGGAATACTCAGTTTGTCATGGTTGTACTTCTGCCCGCTGTCGTGTGTATTCGATTTGAACGATACCTGTCGCGACTGCAGGAACATCGATCGGCAGCATTCAGAGAGCTCCTTTATGAACACAGCAAATAACGGGGTGCATCTGAGATCGGAAATAGCGGCGAGTCGATGATGATTCTCGGTTCTGAAATTCTTTTCCGCGGTCTTTCAGGAGGACTACAAAGGTAAATCTGGCTTTCCACTCACAATCAACAATCAACATCGAGCAGTTTGCAGCCCTCCGTGACGCTCATGCCAGTATAAAGAAGCTGAATACCCATGCCAAGTATAACCTCCGGCCAATTGCATTGCTTTACACAGACCGGTCTTGGTTTTGGAAGGCAAGTTAGTAGCAGTTTGATGACCGGGGCCCCGGGGAGGTCGACGACTAGC
This sequence comes from Leucocoprinus leucothites, assembly GCA_013368445.1. Taxonomy (NCBI): domain Eukaryota; kingdom Fungi; phylum Basidiomycota; class Agaricomycetes; order Agaricales; family Agaricaceae; genus Leucocoprinus; species Leucocoprinus leucothites. The sequence goes on from JAACJO010000031.1 coordinate 163,324, forward strand.
TCTTCAATGGAAGAGTAGAATCTACCCATGTGTAACTAGGCTCGTTCTCCCGCGAATAGCGCACCGACATCTAAGTCAATGCCCGAAATCTTGACTACTCCGTTCAGATTTCGAAGACCTATTTCTCCGTTTACCTCAGCACCGAAGAGACCGTGACAATGGACAGGTACTTTCGTTGCTAACGGAAAATCATATTTCCAGAGCGAGGGCGTAGATATTATCGAATGTTGAACTATGGATATGAGCCTTCTTGAGCGATTAATTGTAGTACCTCACGGATTATCTAGGCTCGGTTAGATGTATAGAAGGTCATTGGTACAATACTGAAGGATGAAATCAATGACAGGTATAGGCCCGAAGCAGAGATCGCTCCCAGAGTCTTAAGCTCAATAGAGGCTCCAAGACGTGGGAGGATATAGCAGCCAACCAATAGGTGACAAAGAACCCATTCGATGTGCATGTACATTTGTGGCGCCACGGCCTTCATGGTAGGAACAAGCTGTCGACTATGGTGAGATCGAGTGAGTATGCTCTCCAGATATTGGCTAAGTATAAGTGACGACATCCTCATTAAGTCTCACACCGGAGTATGTCGATATACACCCAAATCGTATCGAGGAGATATTACAAGTTCTTTTTTAACTGGAATGAATGACCCACCAGTGCTACTCATTCGAATTCTCGACCTAAACATCTCATCCAGACAAAAAGCCACAGACTTCCCGCCGGTCCAGAACCTACGGATAGCGTGTCTGACTTTGCGTGTGAAGAACGGCAGAGTCAGCCAAGAAAATATCGACCGGTGACCTCGGTGCCTTTGCCAATACGCAACGACTCTAAACGAGAGGAGGTAAAGTAATTATGAAGGCATGAGCCTACCTACCTAGGCGCGTGAGACCTAACCTCAGGCGGGCAAACAGGAGTTGAGATTCAGTTGCAGATCCAACCCTGTACCAGCCGATAGTGGTTGACCTTCTTCTGGGAAGGGACAGATCAGACGGACGGCTGATTGAACGGGCTTAAATCTAGGGTTGTGCATCAACGGCGGTTCCCTTGGGGCCACAATGAGCAAAATATGGAAGATTAAGATGTAATGGCCTAGGGATAATGGCAAGGGGGAGGACATTTTCGCATTCCGAGCTTGTCTGAGTTGGCAATACAGCTTCCAGACGCGTTTTGCTGGCCGCAGTCGCAATGTGGCAGTTTCGAGTAGTAATTTTCACTTGAAGGACCGTGTCGTCGTCTGCAATGTCAGGCTACGTTCACCGTCGGTACGTCTGACTGCGGTGGGGCCAATGGTCGGCCGCAGTTCTGCCTGTTTTGGCACCGACTTTTTAGATGATCTCCGAAAATGGTATGTGGTGATTCACCTAAGCTCTAGGAAAATTCCTCGAAAATTCCAAAGAGAATCAAAGAGTCTCAATAGTCTCAGAGTTTGTAGAAATTTACTGTACAATCACCAATCTGGGGAATCTGGGTAGTGAATTTGGGCCGAAAAGTGTTTTTGCAAGAAATTATAACTTCCTTTGTTTATTTCGATTCAAACGGGGAGTCGATCGGGGAGCAAGCCGGAGCCAACGGTGAACATATACACGACCAAAAGCCCACTGCACAGCGTACGGATTAGGACGACAGCAGGCTCCTCCAAAATTGCATCACGACTTTAATTGCATACCTTTTTACATCCCGGCCTGAGGGCCCTTCGTCCTTGGCTGCCCTCCATCATTGTTACCTGTTTCCTCTCAGCAGCCATATTTCAACCCATGCCCTACCCCGACTCCCACCACTACGACGACACATTTGAGCCCGAAGAAAGCGCCTCAGACAGTTCTTTTATGTTTACATCCCTGCCACAACATACCCCCCATCCGCTCTATTCGACATCCACCCACGACTCACCGCAAGGATGGCCGCCATATGATCAGTCATTACTCCCGCCCTTCCAATCTCAGCCACTTCCGTACCGCGGCTTCCCAACACCCGCTCCGTATCCTGCCCCGCGCCTATCCTCACCGCTTAATACTGCCGGTGGCGGACATGTCACTACAAATGTATCTCGTCTCAGCCTTGCTGGTTCACTCGATCCCACAACAGGTATCTTTTATCGGACACCAGAACATCCTCGTTTGCGGACAGCTCAGGCGTGCGAGAAATGTCGCACACGGAAAGCAAAGGTGCGTCTGGCTTTGCAAAGTACGGGATTGGTCAGCTGATGTCAATGCTACTCGTTAGTGTAGCGGCGAGCATCCATCATGCAAGCGCTGCATTAATCGTGGTTTGGTATGCGAGTACGCAAAAGAAGGCAGGGTTCGCGGCCCCAATAAATCCAAGAATGTTACTGGCGTTAGTAGCTCGTCAGTCAAGAACGTGAACGTCTCTGCGACCGCAGATTTTGAGCAGCCTGGTGAGAGCCTGACGTTGAGCGCCACCAGTAGCATTACCTCTGTTGAGCAAGCTGGAACTTCGTCCCTTACGAGCGATAGAATTACCGCAGCCTCAGGCCCTTCCCGTCCTCTTGTCCCGTCCGAAGAACGATCGCCACCCACTCCTTCGATAGCGCCGCAGCTAAACACACTCAGTATCCACTCTCCGACCAGGTTGAATTTCACGCCTTTGTCACAGCATCCTTCGCCCAGTACCGTCCAAATGTCCCAGGATCTATACTCCTTACCGAATTCCAGCAACGTTTCTTCGGAAGCGTCCTCTAGACGCAACTCCATAACTGCCCTTAGTGCCGTGGGTTTGGGAGAACATCGGGCTTCTCGACCACGCCCTCCAAATCTCAGTCTCGACGCCACCGGTCATTGGCGGCCAGGGAGCATGGGTGGAAGTCATCCGGCTGGGTGGACCAGCCAGCCAAACAGCGGTCTCAACCTCAATGACCTTGCTGCAGAGCTTCCGATGGATTTTCAGACCACTCAGAGACAATACGAACGACAGTGTTTAGTGAGACAACAGCACCAGAGATTCCTGCAGGAGCAGCGGAGGTTTGTTACTTTGCAGCAAAATCGCATGTTACAGCATCAACAGGATACTCCAACTGGGCTAGACTATCAGGACATACATCGTCATTCGTCATCGCTTTCGGGAATGATGTCGGCCCCGCCACTCCAACGCGCGAACCCTGGACTGGATTCGATATTCCAAACACAATACCAGGTGTATAATCCAACAGGACAGTATGATTATCAGCGGGCGATGGAGTACCCACAGGGGCCACAACCCGAGATACGCGTTCAGGGATACTCTGAGGAGCCGCAAGTCGCCTCTGCCGTGACACATCAGGAGAGTTATCAACGGGCGACGACGGGTCTAGAGTCAGCTGAGCAAGGTCTACACCCATCACTTTCGAGAATTGAGAAAAGGTCGGATTCATTGACGGGTGTAGCCACTGGAGGAGAACATCCAATTGGGACATGCCCACCGAGCATGAGCCATGGACACGGGGGAATGGCTGGTAATACGGAACCGGCGAGGTGGGTATAGGGGCACCATGTCGAGCTATTTGGCCAGCGGTTGGGCTCTCTTCTGATATCAATGCCTCAGTTGCAAGGCATGGTATTCCAGTCCATATCCTTTTGTAGAATTTGTCCGCCTCGTGCTTGAGACTGGACCGATTCGTCGTCCGACCGTTTACTAATTCGACTTTCATTATCTTGTCATTATCGCCATTATCTCACACACGAATATTCATGCGCGGTAGTTTCTACCCGTCCATTCTCCTATGTGCCACATTCCGTCGTTCTAGAGAAGGACGATGATCAGGATGCCGATTGTGTTGATTTCATCAAAACTGTTAACCTTGGGCCATACACCGAGGAGCCAAGTTGATGAGGCATCTCCGTTTGAGAGATCTATGTCGTAGCTGTGGGGCGTGGCCGTAGCAACGCAAGGATGCTGTATGCTTATTGCTCTTATGTAGTTAAATCTACAGTTGTAGAGGACACAAGGTGGGGAAGAGGTTGTTTTTCGGTTTGTTTTGCGTAAAAGGAATGAGATTGTTTGCGAGGTGAAGGTTATCACTATCCACATTGACGCAATAGATATGACTCCTGGATGGTACACAAGCTTTGTTGTTCTGGCTCGTGCTGAAGATGGGGTTCCGGGGCAAACAACACCGAAGGAGATTTGAGTCTCAGGGATCGTAACCCTCCGAATGTGCCGCGCTGCCTACATTGTATAACGTCTGTGACGCGACAAAAATGTAATCATTCGGTTTTGAATAGTACCGATTGACTGGAGATACTACCCATTGAGTAGTCCAATGATCTGAAAGCGCAGCAATGGATTCTACTAGCAAGGTTGTATCCACACTCTGAGGGTGAAAGTAAGAGTTTCAATCTTCGAGGTGGAAGTCCGTGCTTATCGATCGTAAAAACTGTGTCCTACCAATCGTCGGTTGCGTTCTTGGATTTAGGAGGCGTGCGGTGAAGGGTACGGCGATGTTCCTCGAGATTTTGGATTCGAACTAAGGTGATTATGAACGATCACATAATTAAACAAGTCGTTGCGTCAGGCACACCACGTTACCGGCCAAACCGCGAAGGCCCTGGTATGCCTAGTCTCTTGTCCCTCTGCAATAGGCCTGAGTCCGAATATCTTGAAAAGATAATGATGAGTGTACAGTTCGCGTTCATCGGCGCGTAGAAATTCCATCAGATGCTCAGTTTTCCGTCGTGTCCAGTAGAAGTAAGTTCGGAGGTTCTGCCGCGATTTAAGTGACTCCATGCGACAGCTTGGTCGCGTGCGCCACCTTAGTTTTCCTGCATCGCTTCGCATGCCGGAAATTAACGAGAGGACACCTGTTGCCTCCGCTACTGGGATATTTTACCCCAACCTCGTAGTATTCGATGGGGAAAGGAGCGGATAGAGGGGACGATTCCGCGACGATTTTAGCTCAGCGCCCGTTTCCCCTGTTGAGTGAGATATAGATTATGGGCTAGTTTTATACAGAAAACAGGATCCAGAGACGGCAAGTCACTGGGCCAGGCTGTTTAGGAACTCCGTCCAAGAGGATTTCCGTTACCCGCTCTCGCACCGACTCGGGGGAGAATGGGGAATGATTACAACAGAGCGCTTTTACTTCGCTGTATCCTCTATGTCAAGCCTCCTGCGTGATTTGGCAGAGATCCAAGCTTGCAAGAGCCTCGGCCCTTAGGGTGACCTCAACTTCTATACTGGTTTATATACTTTGGAAGGGTCTATCCAGAGAATGTGATGGAACATCCCGAGGTTCAATGCGAAAAAGGAGTTTCACCACCTGGTGGGGCATTCCTTCACAGTTGTGCGCGTCGTTTCCTCCGTGAGGCAGTTGCTGAGGGATAAGGAAGCCACCATACTTGGATACGACCACAAGAACAGAGGCGTGGGACGTCTCCAATGGTGAGGGATTCTCCAATAGCTTTAAGCTACGAGGGGATGAGAAATCAGAAATACTCATCAGGAATCCAGACGACAGATGGGCTTACCGCGGATTTCGCATTGAGCGCATTGGAGAACATAAAGACCGACCCAGTCAGCAAGGATAAGCATATTTTTGGAGGGTTGAACGAGCATCCATATTAGAATCAAGGTTCCTTGATGCTGTTCTCCTGCAGGAGTTATGGTGGTTGTGGTCGTTACGCAGAAGGCGAGGTAAGCCAATTGCCTGCACGGACTAGGGTTGGTTAAAGTCCGTCTAAGTTCCGGTAGAGGGAAAGAAAAATATATGAGAGGCTCGTTTCTTGAAAATCATGTCTGGCCGAGCTGACCGGTGGAATAGTGTGAACATGACAGAACGAAGGAGGGACTCGGGGCGGTAGAAGTCTTCAAGTTAATTCCGGTCTTCGGGCTAGTTGAAAAGCTTGAATGGCAGAGAGGATCACAGCTGAGCTTAGCAGCGAGATACAGACATAATTCCTTCCGTGTGAGATAGGGCCATCAGCAGAGGGGAAGGGACATAAGTGCAAGCAGGACAGTGCCCCGAAGCACGAAGAACGATCGCCGGAATGTATTATATAAGCCAACATAACTGCGCTCAGTTAGGCTCCAATTTCCGAACTAACTAGTCGGCAGGGCAAGGCACCAGTCGTGGGGGTAGGGGGACAAACGATACACGATCGTTGAACTATTCAGCCTTGTCGGTGCGGGGATGGGCGTCCAATGAGGAGATTGATTCAGGATCAATGGCCTCGAAATGGGAAAATAAAGCAAAATCTCCCGATTCGATATCTAGGTGATACAGCGATGGATAAAACAAATCCAGTTATAGGCTATCAAAATACAATAGTTGGAATTTCTGTTGTTAGGACACGTTGCCCCTGTTGATTTTGAGCGGATACCGCCTGTCACGGAAAAGGCACTCCGCTTTCCTTTTCCAAGGATGATGAGCTTGGCGTTGTCGCTGAGTGATCCCACTTGACGGGATTATCCTGTTGGAAAATGATTTAGAAAAAATGCTTCCCCAAGAGAAGTTTTAAGAAACCGACGGCATACCTGAAGTTCGATGTCACGCTCTGTCTGAATGTCCACGACGACCGAGATGGACGGCTATTGGATTTTATTGTCAAAAGCTAGTCAAAATTTTAAGAGGAGGATTACAGACCCTTCGTCTCGTCAATCTTTCAAAATTAGAGGTGCTATTTTCCACCACCAGCCCGCTCGTGCCCATAGTCCTGCGCAGCTCCTGCCTTGCATTCAGACTGAAATGACCACTGTAAACCTGAGGAATCAAATGTAATTGACTCTGCACTTACGCTGATAGGAATGCATTGGTATACACTAGAAAGAATACTGGTGTTAGAAGTAGGTGAATCAAAATAACAGAGTGCAACATACGTTTTGCCAAACAAACATAGAAACCAACCCAGATATCTAGATATCACACATGAGAACATGATTCGGCTCGCGACTGCCAAAACCTACAGGTGTTGGGAGCAAGTTGGAACTGGACAGGCATTAACTCGTGTTCTGAACGCGAACGAAAAACAGCACGCACGGCAACCAGGGCACCAATGGCGGTCATACTCGTCAAGAATCCTGTACGAACGGTAAAACCCACAAGTCGATCAACCACTCGTGTTGTGCTGTGGAAACAAGTTCCTAAGCTGATTCAGAGATTGAAGGAGAATCTCACTCACGTTTGCAGAGCGTTTTTCCGCTTCGTCAAGAAAAAATACATCATCGATAAAGCAACGACAACGTCAAGCGCCCCTCCCATTGATAGTAACATCGTAATCAACCATTGGTTTTTAACAAGGTATCCGACCAACGAAGTCGCAGTAAGGGCAATTTCAGAGAGCCAAGTGCTGAATCCACAGCGTACGACCGAAGCGATGATGCAGAAAAGACCGATAAAACGATATGGGCTTGGAAGCAGCCTCCACGTGCGGAGGGAAAAGAAGCTCTGTAAAGGTGTGATAAGTCTCGTCATTTGCGAAAAACGTCCAAGAGTCTTACCTGAACTATCATAGTGATAATGCCCCCCAGTAAAGTGGCAACACCAATGCCTTTGAAGCTGTTGTACTCCAGAGGGCGACCTGCATACACAATGGTCGTTCGATATAGTTCAAAGCAAACACCGACTGTATGTCCTGCCTCCAACAACCTGGCTCAAAATCAAACATCAAGCGCTGCTCACTAAATCAAATCGCCTGTCCTCAGCTTACCATACTAAAGCCACCGAACACTTCAACCAACGCTTGTCGTCTCGAAACTCCCGAAAATAAAACTCGGTTTGGACGGTAACCATCCCAAACAAACAGACCGCGATCAGTGTCCCAACCTCGAATGCACCAAACGTATTCCCCAAAGTCATTGCCGGGCCAACCATGATGAACTAAGGTTGAATGAGAGTAAAATCTTGCCCCAGATCGACGATGCTGATTCAGAAAGGAAAGGGAATGAGCGACAATAACGTTTTCGCCGCACACAAGAGAAGGGACGTGAATGTAAAAGAGCGAATGAAGACAAAGGACTGTGGGTTGAGCGGGCAAAGGGGAAGCGAACACTGCTATGTCCAGTTCGCCATCTATAAGTGATCTGAAATTGCAATTGGAGATTAATTTGATACCACTTCGGCGCGCGCGGCATAATGGGAACATACCTCCGTTCTTAGATCCACCATAGTTACACTAGAATACACTCTCACTTGATGAACAGCCGTTTATATTTTCCTATCTTTTCGCTTTCCCTATTCAGGCAGATCTCCAAATACGCCACCGCGAACTGGGGAATATTGTACGCTGATGTCTTTTATTTTAGGGACAAAATCTGCCATTTGTCGTCGTGGTTTTCCAAAATGGAAGGTCGGGGTGTGTGTGATGGATGCTCCAAGATGTACCAAAGCCGCTCCCCGCCCGAAGGTTCTACCACCTGGCTGGTATGATGACCAATAGGAATGGGGAGGCTGATCGACACACAGCTCCAAGGGCTCGGTCAATTTCATGTGCAATGTCATCTCCCTGGTAAATTCTCGAGAGTGAATATCTGAGCGCCTCAGGGCTCGCAATAGGAAGCACTCACACGTCAGTTTGATAGGTACCGTCATGACCTTATGCTCTTGCCTGACAATGCCCGTGTCGCCCGGTAGAATCATATGCACGAGATAGTTGCAGCTCGTCCTATAAGTATATCGCCGACTTGCCGACTTTTGACAAAGCGAAGGAAATTATAAAAGCCGATCGACCAAAAAGGCAGGAGACAAATGATGTGGCCTTGTTAAGTTAATTGCTATTGTTTGTCTCTTGTGTGGGCTCGCCATGTGGTGCAGAGCTTAAAATTCGCCCCCAAATCGATCTTTGATTCTACTCGCGATCAAAACTCCGAAAATCTGGCTAAACATGATTCGAGACGAAAAGGGCAAGATGCGAATTCTCTGCCTCCAGGAATGAGATACATCTCCGTGTCAAGGACTTTCAGAACCCAAAACATGAGAGACAGGATGGTAGCCACCAGTAGCACGGTGATCGTGCGGAACAGCATCATATTTGTGCCCATCCGGTATGTCGTGTGAAGCAGTGCCTTACCTGATCCAGATAACACCCGCTCCGGTGTGCAATCCGGGCAATTAGTAAAATGAGATGAAGGTACGAATCGAATTCATGAAGAAGGGACGTTGGGCATTTTGATATCATTTGTATCGGGGACGAGTGTGCCAATGAAAGATGTCCCCTGCTGGATATTTCCCCAAATATCTCCATTTCCCAGCACCGGGATTATACATTATACGGGATGCTTGAGGATCTTGGCACCTCATGGCTCATTTTGCGAGACCTTTCTTCCACAAAACCTCTGGACCGAGTACTGCGTCATTAGTTAATTGCGTCGTCCAAAAAAGCGCCATTATATCTAAATCTTTTAGCCTCGCCTTTGCTAGCCTTTGCTCTCCCATGCCAATCCCTGGCCTTGGCCTTCTTTCCGTATACTAGTAAGACTACACCATGCAATTAACTGTATACTGAAGAAGTGTTGAGAGTGGTATTTGAGTGGAAGACAGCATTGGTGACGGTACCTTGAGAAGTGGGAGACGACCAATAGGCGGCATCGAAGGTCAGTGAGGGTCGGTGAAGTATAAAGAGGTATGTCAGCGATTTTTTTCGAATTGATGAAGCTTGCTATCCTAACATTTTGCGGCTCAGTGTCTTGGCCTTTCTTCAAGCCTGAGCGCTTGAGCCTGACACTTGGACAAGAAGCGGAACTAGGCGAAAGAGGACGCGACGCCAGTGATCGTAATCGAACTCCAAATTTCAACAACCCACGTGTCGATGGCTACATTCCGAAATATGCATCGGTAAATTCTCACCAATAAAACGTGCTCTCAGCCCAGGGATAATTCTGGGTGCAGCCATATTTTGAGTCGATCCAACCAATAGTCATTCAAATCAGAAACACACTGGACAAGCCTCAGCATAACGAATTTCATCAAGAGGGCAAGCATTCTGGGTTTACACGCATAGAGGAGCACAAGCAAACTGACATAAGGCAAGTAAAATTACATATTTCCTGCATCCCAAATCCTTAGGCGCTTCTTGTTTACTAGACCACTAATCATACCCATTATGGGGGTAGACGGGGTCCCTGCAGCAGGTCCAACAATCACCTAACTTCACGGCATGAGAGCCCTCAGCGCAGACATAGGGCCCAGGTTTTTCATACCAGCAGACCCTGAGACAGACGCCATGACTCGGAGAAGGGCGGGGAGGATCGGGCTCGTATCCAGGGGCAGCAGCGACTTGGACAGTGAACAAAGCAACGGCGGCGATGACGGCGAAGAAAGACTTCATATCTGGATCAGTCAAAGTTGAAGTTAGCAATAGTCAATAGAAGGTCTCGGGGACGTCTGGGACGCTGAACAAACCTGCAAGGCGATTGCTGTTAATGGTCTGCGTAACTTATTAGTCTCGAATGCTTGGAAGAAGACTGCATCCACTCACAAGAGGCGAAGAGAGAACGACTCTGAGGAAAATCGTGTTAACGACTCGCCTTTTTATCCTCTGGATGCATGTCACGCTCTTGTACGAACTAAGAGGCTCCTGACGCTCTTCACTCTGAAACAACCTACACATCCCGCGATCAAGCTTCTAGCTTAACCTGCCGAGCTCAAATGAACATTCTCTTTCCTCAGGCATTGCGAAGGGAGATAGACCGTATCAGTTGCTTCTTCGTGCCATGAATCTGATCAAACGCCCGGAGGCTGTGGGGGAGACTTGGTTCCGTTAGTGTTTACTTCAGCCTAAACGACCCTCGCAATGACTATTTTCGTTGGTCGTGTGTCTGGAGGGCGCTGAACGACACGGAATGTACGCCTCTTCCTTGATAGCCTCCCTGTTTGGTCCCAAGTCCCGCTGGCGTCCTGCCATACACTTCCGGGTCTCTTGTCAGTTCTCGGCTTGATTCTTCGTAGGGCATTACTCGCCGCGCACATCTTTGTTATATGAAATCCTCTCACTGAAGCAGTCGTATGCGGCGCATGTATCAGTGTAGGCATAGCCTAGAATAGAGGACTGGGTACCCATGGGATCCCTCGATCAGGATGTTCTTGTGCTGTTCAATGAAAGGGGAGGCTTCTCGTCCGTTGAGATCGCGGACTCATGCTCGGCATACCTGATGGCGTCTTTCATTTTCATAAGGAAGCGGCAGGTGGTCTTGGTAAGAGTGGGATTCGATATACTGGATTGAAAGAGTAGACGATGCAAGCTTACATCTTGATTACTTGTTTCTTCCTTCCACCCCCACCTTGTATTCACATTGCAAACTCCTCTCATATAGACCTTCTAGGCCTCACATCCTATGTGATCACCACGTGTATTCACCTTATAGTTTTCTTCCTTTTCTCACTTCATGAGCCTTCATGACGAAGAACTATCTATAAGGCGCCATTAGTTCTGCTCTTAATTCACTGGTTTGACAAGGATACCTTAGGCACTCTGGATGTGGTTCAATTAGATATTTCGTTTGAATAGATATCTTTGCATTTGCGTTCTGTAACCTGAAACGCTATGAGTCGAGCGCTGCCCGCGTCTTTTTCGTATCCTGGTGTTATACATCAAAAACTCCCCATGAATCAGTTGCATAACCAAAACAAACACAATCCTGACAGCTTAGAGGACCACTGTTGTCGCCTCGACGCCGACACAGACAACCGTCCATGTTAAACACCTCCTTAAGAATCGGCATTCCTTCGATTGAGAGCTTGTGCAGAGCCTGTTCTGCCCATCCGCAATCCAATCAAAGTTTTCGAAGTCTAAAAAAATGAGCCAAGATGGACACACCCGGAATTGAACCGGGGACCGCCCGCAAATTCAGCAATGTAAAGAAGGATGCTAAGCGGGCGTGATAACCAACTACACCATGTGCCCTACTTCGTTCAGGTGGCGCGTCAAATTGCGGTGCTAGGCGGAATTAATGTCGGGCCGTCATTTACCCTCTCCTGGTAAAGAAGTGCTTGGTGGAATTGGCTATGGATCGTTTATAAAGCGAGTGAAGCCAGAGGGAGCTGGAATATAAAACCGGAGTGAATGAGATAGCTGGAATTTGAAGATGAACCTGTGTTCGACAACAGGGGATCCTAAGAGGTATAAGCCAGTGTGTTTCCTGGAAATAGATTTTTTGCACTTGTCGAACTGCTGTCGTGACATCTCGAATCCGCCTAGTTTTATCTTGTATCAACTTGAATTCGAGCACACAGAATCAAGATATGCCCTCTTCCTTCTGCGCCGAAGGCCTCAGCGACGTCAGTTTGAGAGCACATCCGGTGATACGATTTGCTTTGCGCAAGCCATCTTCCACTAGGAGCGCAGGGAGCGGCGGGCCGAAGAGCTAGAGAGAAGACGGCGTTGGAGAAGAACAGCATTTGGTTGAAGAAGACAGAGAGCAGCTGGAGCGACAGTGTCGGAGGACAGGCTTTCTGGTAGAACCATGTGCTCATCTGCCCGGGGGATTATTCAGGCGCACGCGATATGGTCATCAAAATAACAAGAAAAGCGCCAATAACTTTCCAAAGCTCGAGAAACTCTTGCATGAGATGTCCATATAAACGAGATGCCTGTTTCTTTCACTAAGATGACCCATTCACCGCGTCCGACGGCGACAGAAGAGAGGACGGTGGGAGCGGACGACAAAGACTTGACGTCACCGACATATAGATCAATGCCATCAAACATCAGTGTAGTTTCCATATCCAGCTAGACGCCGAATACCACGTCTCTTCTTTAAACCGCCAACACACATTCTTGCTTTGCGACTCGACCGCTCCTTTCGCCTGACATACGATCCTCGTACTGCATATATGCCCTACTACTGTCTTCACAAGATGACTGCAGCCGAATTTGGTCTTTCTTCGCCTCGGCTGCTGCTTGTTCTTTCTCTCCTTTGACCTAGCGATCCTACCTTTATCTCTTGTCCTTGACGCGTTATTCTATTGAATTAACATGCCGTCTGAGCCTATCGAGACCGAGTTTGCCAACCCACCAGTTCTAAGCCTGGAACAGGAAGAAGAGTATCATCAACTTGAACGAGCAGGCCCAGTCACCCGATTCTCGTCAACACATACGCAGGTATCAAGCCCTGCTGCCACTGGCTTACACGAACTGGAAAAATCGTATTCAGAGAGCGGGTATTACGTTGTCAAATTTGAGAAGGGCAAACGTGAAGATCCGCGAGAATGGAGCCACACTCGTAAATGGTATTTCCTCTCTCTACTCGCATATCCGGATATATACTGAAGATATTTTGGATTCAGGATAGTCACTTTGGGCGCAGCATTTCTCTGTCTCTCAGTTGCCATAGGCAGCTCTATCGTCACCGGCGAGTACGTCCTCTCTCTCTCTCCATCTACCGAACCCTACTGATAATACTCAGTATGCGCGGCCCAGCAATTGAATTCGGCACAACACAAATTATAGCCAACCTCACTGTAACATGTTTCGTCATCGGTTTCGGTATCGGCCCACTGTTCTTCTCACCTCTATCGGAGCTCTACGGTCGGCGCCCAATTTACGTGGTTTCCATGTTTTTGTATTTTATCTTCACTCTACCGAGTGCGCTGGCGAAGAACGCAGCAACTTTGATTGTAGCACGGCAAATTGCTGGTATTGCAGCTAGTGCGCCTGTGTGTAACGTTGGTGGAAGGTGAGTGGTATCTCGAGCTATTTATCTTTAAAGAAGCTGATTTGTATGTGATTGGATAGTGTTGCTGATGTGTGGGCTGTCGAAGAATGTGGATTGCCTATGGCCGTATTCTCTGCTACGCTATTGTAAGTTCCCCCCCCTAAATCATTGTCACCCTCTGCTCACAACTGCTCCCCCTCTCTTTCTTTCCGTAGCATTGGACCTTGCTTAGGTCCCATGATCGGTGGCTGGATTGGGGAACTTGCAGGCTGGCGCTGGATTTGTACGTCTCCTTCCCCTTCCCTACCTCCTTTGAAACTTGCTCACATTTCCTCTCCTCCTAGACTGGGTCCTCTTCATCTTTGTCGGCTTCTGTTTTATCGTTGTTTGTATCGTCCTAGAAACTCTCGCTCCCGTTCTCCTTCGAAAGAAAGCCGAAAAGCTGAGAAAGGAAACGGGTGATGATAGGTATCGGACGCTGGAGGAGTTGGAGCGGATGAGTTTTGAGTAGATGTTGACGATTGCGTTAACGAGACCGCTGATTATGTTATTCACGGAGCCTATTGTGTTGTTTATGTCTTTCTGTGGGTACAATTTCTATTCCCTCTGGAATGCGCGTGTCGGACGTTGGAGTTGACGTGTTTTGTGGTAGATCTGAGCTTTGTTTATGCGTTGTTGTACTTGATGTTCTTCGCTTTCCCGATTGCGTTTGAAGAGGGTTTTCGGCTGGGATGGTTGGTACGACGTTTACTAGTATCATGGCATGTCCTGTCCTATTCCACCTTATCGTCGTGATCCTGACGCGATTCGTTGGATAGATCGGCATCCTCGCAGCAGGGCTCTTCATGCCTTACCAAGAGAAACTCTACGCCAAAGCGACGAGACACGGACACTACCCTGAGGCACGATTATTCCCCATGATGGCAGGCGCATTGTACGTCCCTCCCTCCTCTTCCGCACTCCTCACTCACTTACATCTCCCTTCTCCCCACTTCCTATCAAACAGCATGATGCCTGCCTCCATGTTCATGTTTGCATTCACCGGAGCCTACCCCTGAGTACACTGGATCGCACCCTGCATCGCCGGGACGCTCTTCGGCTTCAGCATGATTCTCGTCTACGTCTCCGCCAACTCATACATCATTGATTCTTATAGCGACTTTGGTGCCTCTGCGATGGCTGCGAAAACGTTTATGAGGAGTGAGATGGGGGCGATTGTTCCGTTGTTTGTGAATCCGATGTTTCATAATATGGGATTTCAGTGGGCGGGGTTGTTGTTGGCGTGTATGGGGGTGCTGATTTGTCCGATGCCGTTTGTGTTTTGGAGGTTTGGGGAGAGGGTTAGGCTTGGGAGTAGGTTGGCGAGTAAGGGTGTGAAGGGAGGGAGTGGGAGGGGTGGTGGGGAGAAGTGTTGAGTGGTGGTGATGGTGGTGGCTTTCCGTATCCTAATTTTTCGTGAGGATGATTGGAGGATGGGTGGTTCTTTTTCTTTTTCCTACTTCAATTTTTGGATATATTCGCATATAATTTTGTTTTGGATCACTCACAATGTAATACACAATATAAATATTAAACATCGAACGTCATGTATTTGTTCTGAAGGAAACTTACTAGACTATGAAGTACATCGCTTAGCGGCATCTCGACGCTTGCCGGCCTGATCTTGACAACACGGCATTAAGATGCTCACGGTTCTGTTCGCGCTTCTCAGTCCGCTTCTCATCCAGTCGGGCCTTCAGGTCTCCACATCATTCAGATCTCCTTCATATTGGACTTCATTCATGCTTCGAGCTTGTCAGGATCCTTACTCGGTCATGATGCATGATGGACAGAACCGACTTTGACAAATTCCATAATCGCATCAAAGAGACGTCAGGCCCCGAGTAGTTTAGCTTGATCTTACCTGTCATCACCGGCATGGCTTCTTCACTTCTGGATCAGAGAACGCAACACTTCTCATGAGAGCATTGGGTCATTATACAGCAACAAAGTACTAGGCTAAACGAGAGTCTCTTGACAGATGGCACGGAAAACACAACAACCTTCGATTCCGACTCCAAGTCTCCACCGAATGCTCTCCTCGACAAACTTTGCATCCCCTGATCAGGCCATCAACGACTTCACAACACCTCTCGTGTACAAATAACTCCCGCTGAGCCTACGCTCACTGGCAACAGGTCCAGTAGTAGCCCTTGTGTGTCGCTTCCCAACCTGAGGGACACGCGTGCTTGTGGAACCAGTGAGCGTTAAGGCACTTCTCGCCTGTGGTTTCGGCGGCAATGGCACCCTGAGCGGCGAGCATGGTGACGACGGTGGAAATGAGAGCGAGGCTGAACTTCATGGTGATTGGGTAATAGGTATAAATTAGCTTGTCTGTGTGAGAAGAGGAGGTTAGTGAGCTGCAGATTCGTTGTAAAGGGATCCGAGAATGGGAGAACGTACAGAGGTCGACTAGATGAAGTGTAAGGTCAACTTGGGGTGGAAGCTCCTCCCGACTTTTGTTTCGGGGGCGTTATATATACTCCTTGGAGGGCAGTTCGCTAACCCCCGACATGAGCGCAATTCAGTACTGATGTATTTTTGGCTTAGTTAAGTGCTGAAACGACTGATGCTTCTAGCCCAAACGTGGGACGGGTCGGCGCTACTTTGACAGATGCGCTGATTCCTTGACACCAGGCATGATGACTTCAGCGGATTTATTAGTGGCAACAGCTCAGTAACACGAACGGATGTTTAGATGTTGCTCAATTGACGTCATGTAATGAGGATCCTTCAGGTTGAGAGAGGGATTCATTCGACCCTACTTTATTCCCCAAAAGTATTCAAAATTCAATATCAAAGGGGCCGACGGCTGACCCACTATGGAATCCGCTGAGAAGAGTATTTGTAAGGTTCTACTGTGACATTCTAGGGCGATATAAACCCAGGGAACCTTCGCGAAACGGACACTAAGAATCGAATCTCAACCTTAGCCCGTCCCACCAGTGGCACCTGTGCGAGTCATCATTTGCCGTAAACTTCTCCACCTCGGTTCTCGATAAATTCCTTGAGGCTGATGTAGTAGTAGTGAAGGGAACCGGAAAGAGGATTTTACACGTTCAAACACACTGGCTGCTGGCCCTGGGTTACGCGGCCGCTCCTCCGGCTCAGTCGTCGTACGAGCTCGCTGAACATTGATAGTATCTTTAACGATCCCGAGGGCCGAAAGCAGTGCTTCTGACTGCTTCATGACGGGTATGCGACTTCGCCGGGGAAGACAACCATCTAAGCATCGCTTCTAGCGTTCCTTGATCGAGCTCAAAGAGAGACAATAGGATCTGGTGAGGTAAGCCCTTTTCTGAGCCGTATCATGTACACTTGCATGGAAGATAGGAGGCTAACTGAGCAAGGAGCTGGAGTAGACGTTAATATCCGGTGCCAGCTTGCGCATTCGCCTATCCAATCCTCGAGTACCAGGTGTAAACAGGGTCCGATACTGCGGAGTGCCTACACGTGAGCAGGTGTTGGAGGTGAGTGAAAGGGTGGATGTGTTGCGGGAAATATTGCAGCCAGAGGCACGGCACAACAACACTCCCCATTGATGGCTCAGCTATGTAATCTGTCCGGAAACAACTCTTCCATCACTGTCAGGCACAAGCGAGATGATTGCAATGCCAACAGTCGACCGTGACATCATATCATTCCTAACCAGCGCAGTCGGCAGAGTGAAATGCACGTCGCAAAGGCAAGGAGATTGTAGAATAGGACCATTGTATTCGGATATGCGGAAACGAGAGGAACGATCAATCAATGTCAACAGTGAAGCCGATGTTGCGAGGAGGTTGGCATATGAGGGTTTGAGAGTTTGTTGTCCGTTTGAGTCGAGAGTTCTGCGGGAGAGGAGAAGCGACATATGGGCCTTCGGATGACGGTGGATTTGTCTACCACGATCAAGAGAGGTATCACGGTAAATTTTCTTGGAATACGTTTTGCAAGCCGTCGTCAGCAGGACCTGACACTTTCCTCCGTATTGATGAGAACCGCGGGCGTTCACGTTTGAGCTATTGGTGCTCATCCTCTTATTTCCTTGTTCGGGATTAGCAAATAGATGGATTCTGATCCATAGGTTCAGACGATATGTTATACCAGTAGAGAGCAACAGGTCAAGGACGAGAAATAGGGGTGGGCCCGTCAAGGAAGGGATTCAAAGGAGAGAACGAAGAACGAAGAACATCAAAAGCGAAGAAGGACAAATTTCTTCTAGCTTCAGCCACGAGAGAATATGTATGCGACACGAGTATCGTCCGTCGGCGAGAGGAGCGGCCGAGCACACGGACCAGGAATATATGTTGACAGTTCCAGGAAAAGACATCATTTTCGGTGCCAGGCCAAATGCGGGTTGTGATGAATTTTTGATCGAATTTGATTGGTGATGTCAAGTGGTAGTGCTTAGCGCTTGATACTCGCTCTCTCGAGGCACAGATTTCCTTGGGTGGGTCGTGAAATACCCAGCGCTTTGAAGCTATTTTTAAAGGGCTCTTAGCTTGGTGCTGCTCGCAAACACACAAATACATTTTCTTTCGTTCTACTGAAAGTCTGACTCCCCGACACTGCCGCCCTGCGAGGGTATGCTATGAAAACGGATTCTACCCTTTCAGCTGAATCCCATTCCTGGGCATGACCGCCAGTCATTTCAGACGCAAAACGACTCAAAGACATGTATGGTTAATTCAGAGCAGCTGGTAGCAATTTGGACATAAGCCCGCGCCCCCGCGCGATGACCTGCGCCTCCGGAATATAACAGACCCACCTAACACCATGGGGCACATGGTGTAGTTGGTTATCACGCCCGCTTAGCATCACTCTCTCTGAAATGCCAAGTTGCGGGCGGTCCCCGTTCAATTCCGGGTGTGTCCAGTCCCATTCATACTTGCTCTTATTTTTTTTTTCTATTCAGGTGAGACTGGATTAAAAACGAAACTTAAGCCGAGCAGTGTGCAACCTTCCGGGGGCTAAAGTCCTTACTGTTCCGTATCGATCCAAATCACCAACGGACATAATCACCTAGTAGGTGGTTCTCATGTCATGCTATTACCGGTGTCTCCGGTGACCCTACGTCTTCTTCCTTTTGGGCACTCGCATCCAAAGCAAATTTTGTCATTGTCGTCGTAACATTTCGCAGTGATCTGTTCCCACGTATTCCACCACCAGACCGTGACAAGAATGTTCAATTAACATCCGCCCGGCTACCAATAATCGTTATGCAAATCATAATCCATCTCAGCTTCATCTCCATTCGCCAAAAAGTCTGCAAATGCATGTTCAGTACCAGGAATGGTCACATTACGAACAAGCCTAGGGTCTCCAAACCAGGCGCGGATCCATAGGGGAAGTACTTGGGAAAGTCTGTTAAAGATCCAAGATATATGACTTTAGTTAGGGCAGAATTGGAGGGACAAATGCGTACTCGAAAGGTAGTCCATCAATCTGACGCCCTCCATATTGGGCGGCAGCGGCATTCAACCAGCCTCGGAAGTAAGTTATCATGTCTGTCGAATGATTAAGCTATCGGTACGCTATCGAGCGATCGGAGTTCAAGTAGAGTGACACGCACCATCCTCTCGTTTCCCAAGGAACGAGAACAATTTTCCATATCCAATCTCTTCCACCCTCTTACGGTACAGACCCCACATCTCTTCTTGCATTGGTAAACGAGCCTTCCCAGCCCAAACCATGGACATTGCAAATGATTGGAACTCGGAGTATGCAAAGGTGAACGTTCCCATATTTGCTATCAACAAAACTCGTGAGTTCTGGATCGTGCTCACTGTGAAATAGACGCGACACACCATTGACAAATGCAAGTGTCGGATTGTCAATATAGAACGTGTCGAGATGAAGCGACCGTAGATGACTCCCGTCCGTGACGATAGGCTTTATAAGGGTATCCTCAGGTGCTTCACCTGTCCGCCCAAGTGTAGGGTTATGATATTCTGGCAAAAACGGATAGGTGTAATGGTACCCAGTTGCAAACAGCACATGATCAATGCCATATAGGATAGTACCATCCACCAGCTCGATAGCTGAGGTTTGAATTGTTGTAGAGGGAGGATGAAAACGTTTGATCTCGGTGACGACAGAGACGTTGAAGGGAGCAGGCGGATCCAGCGAACAACTGATGGCCAGTTGACGGCATCTACAGAGTTAAATGAGTGATAGGCAGTTTCCTCGGAGGGTATCTGGGCTTCGCTCACCAGGCCCAGGCTAAAGCATCATTTAAATTAGGAACTGAAGTGTAACCAGTAGAGGAACCACCTACTCGAACAGACTGATAGATTTTCGCGGCTTGAGCACTCATTTCACGGGATATCTGAGTCCCACTGGCCTGGAATGCGAATCAACCGGGGAGCACAGTCAATTATCAATCTACTCACGGCAGCACCAACAATTAGAACTGTCTTGCCAGCGTAGTTCTCTGGATGACGGTATTGTCTTGAGTGCAAAATGCTATCAGGAAATTGCTTCCCCCATGCCTCCAGTCCTTCGATTCTAGGGATATTGGGTGCATTATAGCGACCGCTAGCGACAACAATTGCATCGAATTCCTGCCAGTATCATCTTAACGTCACTGCTACGAGGATTATACGAAAAAAGTTACTGACCTGTTTGTCCCAAGTTGCACGATTCCGACCGCCCTCGATTTTCTCTAACTCCTTCGTGATCAGAGTCCACCCAATCTGTTTGCCAGCTAAATCGAGTCGCTTCTCGACGAGCTCAACGCGAGTATTATAGGAAATGTCTGAACTGTCGTCGTTCGTGTTGACACCATTCCAGGAAGCGAATGCTCGGAGATAGCGGCCAACCTTGGCTTGTGAAGTGACTGTCGAGATATTGGGAGGCTCAGTCGGTTTTGAGATAAGATAAGAGAGGTGAAGACGGCGCACACCACTCAGTTCCCTCTGGCCAAGGAAACCCGCGAACCTAAGATATGTTTAACGAAAGCATCAACGGTGATGAACCATTGGTTGCACCTCTTGAGTTGGCTATTTCTACGTGAGCACATATAATCAGCTCTGAAGAAGTAGACACTCACAGCAGGACCGTTGGTAGTTAGCCCCTCCCAAATTGGCTTCGGTGCTCTGTGCGACCTTCTTTGATATGCACACCAAGTTTGATTATGATATTCTTCAACATAAGGAAATTCGGCATCTGGAGGCGGTAAAGAGGGCTGGAAATCTGCTATCTCGATGGGTGCATTGGGAATGGAGGCATCGAGAGGGATTTGGTCCGTATAGTGCCACGTTCCACCTGGGAGATAGTCCCGCTCAAATATGTGAACGTCGAAACCGTCCTTCTTGAGTTCGCGGTACGCGGTAATGCCCCTACAAATTCTCTTATAAGATTCCACAGTTTACCTGCAGGAGAACTATGGTACTTACCCCACACCAGCTCCGATAACAGCAACTCGCTTCACTGGCCAACCAGGCTTGTAGGTCTTCTTGGGTGAATGTAGCTCACTGTCCAGAAGGTATTTGAACACTGATTGTGAGGATAATGCTACAGGGATGATTGCCGTAAGAAGTAACAGGATATTTGAGGCGTACGGGCCTCTCATCTCGAGAGGATATTATGGTGCATGTATGACAAGCGTCATGATAGTTTAACGGCTAGACGCCCATATCGGGATTTCCCGACTTGTGCCATATCTTTTCGAGTGTCGG
The DNA here is from genome assembly GCA_013368445.1 of Leucocoprinus leucothites. Lineage (NCBI taxonomy): Eukaryota > Fungi > Basidiomycota > Agaricomycetes > Agaricales > Agaricaceae > Leucocoprinus > Leucocoprinus leucothites. Next base: position 184,611 of record JAACJO010000031.1, read on the forward strand.
GTGGCCCAAACCACAGAGAACTTGCCGGTTAAGTGATTGATACTCGGGGTATTTAAATGCGGCTATTCCTATTTTCGCAATTAAAATCATCGATCAATGAATATTAATTAGCCTTTGGCTGGATTTGGCGTGGGCGCACCACTAACGAATGCAGTGAGAGTCAAACCGAAGTTAAACGGAGTGGACGTAGATGACTGAGTCCATCCATAAGTACAAGCTGTAAAGAACCCTCAGGTGCTTCACATATCCAGCAGAGTGATGGCCTAAGTACACGAAACGGTATATGATGCATAAGTAGGGTCGCTGTCAACCGCAGGAAAGGATTCAAGTGGTATGGCACCATGAGGCGTCAATCAAGTAATAGATTAATACCTGTACCCGTACAAGAATTAGCGCGCATTTCGGAAGTTTCCTCTTTGGTATACACCAACGCGTCGGTGGTGTTGTGATGTCGAGCCCCCACTTCCACCATCCAGAGTTCTCATCATCGGTGCAGGTCCAGCAGGTCTTGTCTCCTACCGCAACTTATCCGCCCGCGGCAAATTTGCCGAGGTAAAGCTCTATGAGCGCCGAGATGACATTGGCGGTGTTTGGTCTGTAGCCACTGGCAACTTGCTGTCGAGGATCATGCTGATTACGATCGTCCAATTCACAGGTACCTGGATAACAACGAGATAGTAAATTCCTCTTGCACCTCAGCCCCTCCACGCTGGCCATCTCCCGCCTATCCAGGTCTAATCGGCAACGTTCTCCCCGAATTCCTATCCTTCTCCCAATTTCCCTTCCCAAATCCTACAAACCCAAACCAGCCATTCCCCACACTTTTCGAGACACACGACTACTTGCGCAACTTCGCAGAACCTTTCCTCAAAAATGGTAAAATCAAACTGAATATCGAAGTCATGCGCGTCGAGGAGCAGGAGAACGGGGGGTGGAAGGTTGAAATTAGGGATTGGAATGATGGGGTGGGAGAGTCGAGAGTCGAAGATTGGGATGCTGTTGTTCTTGCTGTTGGATGGTATGATCACCCAGTGTGGCCTAGTACACCTGGTCTAGATGTCTTGCGAGAGAAGTGTCTCGCGCAACATGCCAAGTGGTATCGAGGTCCTCAAGGTTACGAAGACAAGGTATATCTTCTCTCGTCTATGTATAATCATTTTAGAACTTATGGTAGACCTGTATCAGCGCGTGTTGGTGGTAGGCAACGCCAACTCTGGCAACGAAATCTGTGCGCATCTAGCACCACTTGCACGTACTCCGGTATACCAATCAATCCGTCGACCTGCGTTCCCTGGGTTCCCAAGTTTACCAGACGATCGAATACACATGGTCGCTCCCGTCGCTCGTTTCGGGCTCTCGCCTTCCCCTTACATTCCCCACTCTTCCACCGCCACCGATAGCAGCTCATCCGAACGAGGCGGCACAGATAAGATCATCGCCCACTTACAAGACGGAACCATCTTGACCGATATCGACTTTGTATTCATTGCGACGGGGTACGAGCCCAATCCTGACTTTGTCCATGTCTTCGATCCGAATACCACCTCTCACTCACCTTCCACTGAGGCTTCCAAAGGGAGGGATCTCATGCGTCTCATGGACCAAAACCCAGACTTAGAAACCGGCACTCGCGTCCCATCTCTCCACCAACACATTTTGTACGCCCACAACCCCACCCTCGCATTCATCGGTTCCCCAATGTCATTCACACCTTTCCCCATCAATGACATATCCTCACTCTGGCTCTCCCTCATTTGGTCTCTCACCATCCCTCTTCCAGAGGACTTACTCCATTATGAAACAACCAGACTAGAGAAAATAAAAAAGTGGAGAGAGAGTGTAGATAACCCATCTGCGTTGTATGCGTATAGAGTGTTAGGTATAGAGGAGGAAGAATATGCGGAGAGTTTGAGGAGGGAGGTTATCAGTGTGAGACCTGAGATGGAGGAGTGGTTTGAGATGAGGTGGGCGCCGAGGGAGTTGAGGAGAACGTGGAGGGAGAGGATGTATCCGATGAAATTGGAGGCGCTGAGGTATGCGAGGGATCATGGGAGGAATTGAGGGAGAGTATGAGCGTGGGATTGTTTAATCGTGGTATGCGTGGGTCGAAGTGATGCGGGTCGAGGAACGGGAGGATAGAGGGTCAAAGGTTGAAATCAGGGATAGAAACAATAGATTCGGAGAGACGAGAGTCGAAGATCGGGGTGCTACTGTTCTTGCTGTTGTATGATAGGCGTAATATGCCAAGTGGTATCCAAGTCCCTATGGGTCGGCCCAAAGTCCTGATGATCTTCAACTGAGCAACCTCCAGTGCTTTGGATATCTACATCGCCCCTCCATACTCCGTCCGTTATGATAGCTTGGAAGACAACCCAGTTATCCCAAGATTACCAGCCCTTCGGGTTTATCGGCCTTGATAATCTTATCTTCGATGATGGAGGATCAACCCATCCAGTTTCTATCGAACGAATCGCCTGGAAGGGCAGCCCCAGTATAAGTATCACCCAAGCCTAGTATTGTCTCTAGTTAAAGCATTAAAGGGTCGAACAAAAACAACAGTAGTCCGGGGGTCGGGACAGAATACCACTCGGTCACACTTGGCAGCTAACTTGCCTGCTTGGTCTCACGTGGTCAGACTCCTGTGTCTCTTTTGTGAACTTGATTGGGACACACTCAGACCCGCTCATAGCAACTCAAATATTGTACAACATTTGCGAGCTGGAAGGAACATGAGACTGGACGGAAAGTCTCATCTCGTCCTCCACATACCAAGGAGAGTCATGCTTAATCTTCGCAAAGAAATTTGGCGAATTAAAGTCGTCAAAGTATGGTAAACAAGATAGGCATTCTGGATTTAACACGCGTAATAGCAGATAGATGAAATATTCAAATGAACAGACGCCTGGAAGGATAAAAAAAAGGTACATGGTTCTTCACCTCTTTCAGCTTTGGCGCTTGTGAGTGCCACCGTTAATTGCCGGGGTTGGGGACGCAGCAGGTCCAACAATCACCAATCTGAAAGGGAAGATTCGCAGGGCCCATGTGCGAACAGGATTGCTTCTCGGGAAAGCAGAAAGCGAGGCAATCCATAAGTGATGCGTCATCCTGAGGAGCTGGGGCAGCGCTAACAACGGCGAGCAACGCAACAGATGCAATTACGGCAAAGAAAGACTTCATATCTAGAGCAACAAGTCAAGTTAGCCACACCTGCAACTCATAGGCTCAGCTTGAACGTGAAAGACGTCGAACAAACCTGCGATGTGATCACTGATATCTATCTGTGTGTATATGCGTCAGTGCCATTCTCTAGTAGGGAAACTAAGACTACTCACAAGAGGCAAAGAGAGAACGACTCTGAGGAGAGTTTCGTTTACAGCCTGCCCTTTTATGAGTCTCTGGATGCATGCCATGCTTTCGTACAACCTCGCAACTTCCCGATGCTACTCGGCACTCCGAATAAATTGCTGACCTCCTCGTTGAAACGTTCAAGCTTCTAGCTTGACATGCTGTATTCTTGAAGTAGCTGTTCTTGTCGACAACCAGTCCATCCGCCATACATAATTCCTCCTGCCTTAGGTGATTTCTCTTGTCATACCCAACTGTCGGCTTTCACGAGGTTTTCATAGCGTACTATGTACTCGCTGTGCGACGTGTGAGCCGCTGTCATAGTCGAGCTTATTCGTAATCGGTAACGGACCTATGTAGTTTTTTCTCTCAAAATGGCTCGGGAGTCGTGTCCCCCCCGGAATGCTAGTACAGTCCACTGCGGAGCATGGGTTTACTAAATCATTTCTGGACCCGTAAGAAGCAGCGTGATAACCGAGTTGTGGGGGCCTCTCATCTTGAGAGGATATTAGGGTGCACGCATGATAGACGTCATGATGCCCAGTCAAAACTCCATTGGCCGATATGGAAGTCCAGAGAGGTCTGATGAAAGCCATCTAAAATCAAAAGTTGACACCACATTTGAGGCTCTTGGTGATTGCTAGTGATGGTGATTGATCATTTCGGTCTCAGTCTATCAATTTCTATAATATTCAATGTTGCCTTTTAGATCCTCCTTGATGTCCACTGGTGCACATTGATTATTTTCTACCTCATTCTATGAGAATCAATAGGCTCAACAAATCGTTGATTCATCAGATCAATGTATATCATTACAGATCAATGTATATCATTACGGCTCAGGCTAAGCTACGAATATCTATGTTTTTCTAGTTATTTTCTGGGCTATTCGGTACTGTTTATTCGCATCAGTGCCATTCTGATGCCATGTAATGATACTACTCACTGTGAGGCTATTATATAAGTTAGTTTCTGTGAGCTATGAAGTCAGCGGCAAAGTCGCAGTTGTAGTAACTAATGGGTGACATACAATCTAGACTGGCGAAATCTGCAGTGAAAAATGGGTATGAGAGGTTTTACGAGAGCAAATGTAGGTCCAAGAGCGATATTAAACATAGGAACTTCCAAATAAATGATTGACCAATAATACTGTGCAGTAAATCAGTCATTACATCTGAGAATTCTAGAACAGGAAGGCAATCTCTCACCTTAAAGAAAGCATGTGCAGCAGGAGGAACGAGCAGATTGAGTCAATCTATAACCGTATTAGCACTAGAAACTGAAAAGGATAACGAACTTACTTTTTTTCTTCTTCTTTTGTTCAGCAGTGAGTTTCTAGAAGCGAGTCAGCTGATGAAGCGACAACAGTATAATATTTAACTCACAGAGTCTACTGAATAACCCAGTTTGCGTCTTGGAGAGTGCTGGATGACCCCGACTAGACACCTTTTCCTTGAACATTGGTACCCTCTAATTAATTGCGGTTCCAGGCTTCCAGCACAGAGTGGAGTTTATCTGCCGTACATAATTCCTCTTGCTATACGTGATTTCTTTTGTCATACCCAACTCTCGGCTTTCATAGTGCACTACTCGCTGTGTGGCGTGTGAGTTTTTGTTATAGCCGGGCTTGTTCGCGATCGTTGGCAAGCCTAATTTTTTCGCTCGAAATGACCCAGATCTCTCCCGAAATGCTAGTGCACTCCACTGTGGAGCATGAGCATACTAAACCATTTCTGCACAAAACCACCACGGATATCACAAGTTGAAGTAGGGTTGTAAACAATAATCATCACAAGAAAGTGCAGTGGGACTGGGACATTTCCCTTGAAATGCCCCACGAGTAATTGAGTGTGACCTTTTAAAGATTGTAGGCTCACTTGTTGCCCATGAAAACGGCGACTCCACAAGGCCTCATCATTCTCCGGCTTGTTATCACCAATTTCTGATCATGACGTCCGTCGATCCCCAACATTCAGTGTCAATATACGAGGAGCAGCTGAACTATCTGGATCTTTGTTGTGTCACCCTCCTGATTGTTTCACCAGTCGACTCAGAGTTTATTGTACTCTTGTGTCACTTGACAATTTCGGGCTCCATCTCTAAAACAAAGCCTGGAATCGCAACCAACAACTCACGCAGTTCCTGGAATTAAGGCTTCGTTTAGTGTCCAGAGCTTTCGCAAAGCAGAAGCTATTATCAAACTAACTGCCTGTAGCCGTTGGCTCATTATTAAAGGGGCCCTATTGCCGTCTAGCGGCTAACCACGAAACCTCATCCAGTGAACCTCTTAGTCTATCAGTCACGATTGCCTGAGTATTACCCCCAGCTTTTCTTCTCCTCTCTCTGTAAACGGTTCTCTCCACCGTCTCGTTCTTCTCTTAATCCTGGACTTGCACCTCGGAACCTTGCTTCATAAATGTTCACCATAGTACTTAACAGAAGTTCGTGCCCTACCTCGTTCTCCAACCAGACACTACAATCTGACGTTATCCCTTATGCAGACGATAGCGAGAAAGGAGGCAAGGGATTTTAAAAACATGTTGATGACTACTAAATCATACAAAGACTAGCCTCAGATAACTAGATCACAAATCGTTCGTGGGTGCACCGCAGAGTACTCCTGGTTACTATAACCGTAGAGCAGCATTGAGAGTCCGGTGATCATGCACAAACGAAACGACAATACAGTTGATGACATTTGCCGATCAAATTGTTGCGTAGGAGGATGTACTACTGAGTAGATACAAAGTCATCTGTGGGCGAGTGTTGAGAGCCATCAGTTGAAACTTGGGCACGAGTTCCTCTGTCTTTAAATAGATTTATGATAACTTAACAGCAACCATGTCCTTGTTTGAGCGATCAAATCTCCGAGAGGAGCATCAACATAGCATCTGCCCAGAGTACATCAGAAGTTTGTATACGCGCTCTCTGCTCTGCTCTCTCCCTTCCCCCACCGAGCGCACCAGAACCAAGAAGCCATGGACATTGACTCTAACAACGACATGGATGTCGACGTTGACCACGACGTCACCATCACATCCTCGCTACTGCCAGCCCACATGCAGTCCATATCCTGGGTAGCACCACCATCTGCAGCTGAATCCTCTTCTACTGGCGTATATGATATCTGCAACAACTGGATCACATACAGCTGGGGAAAAGACAAGCCCAGCGCGAACATCGAACCATTCTGCAACCGTTGGCCACCCAGCTGTACAAGCTCACGATGGTGTGCATGGATTAGTGTTAATTGTGGGTTGTCCCCTGCTGCGAGAAATTTAGGTACGGATGAGTATGGGGCAAGGTTTAAGAGGGATTATAAAGGGTTGGAGAAAGAGTTCGATGCCATTACCAGAGGAGGGGAAGTGAAAGTGACGCCAGAGGTGATCGACGCGTTGGCGGTCAAGTACGGAGTGCTGAGTGGGAAGTGGATGGTTTATTCAAAATCGGAGAGTGTCGACCAGATGTGGAGGAAGATCGTGCGCCTCGTAGCGCTTGATAGGGGCTATGGACAAGCAAAGGTGTCTGCCCGCAAGGTCCTCGATGATCCGCAATATTATGCCAAGCTTAGCATTAACAGCGAAGAAAATCTGGATGGTGGTGCACCCGCACCAGGTGAAGACCATGTGATATGCGTCTACGTGGATGATTATACGAATAAACAGGAGGTGGACGAGCTGAGGAAAGCTTTACGGTTTCGTGCGGGCGTGTTTTGGAAGATTGGGTTCAAGGCGGATGTGTATACGCGGTTGAATATTTATAAGGGAAATGAGTGGGGGTTGAGGCCGAGTAGATATCATGACTTGGATTACCAAAGTGGAGGCTTGGGTAGAACTCATTAGAGTATGTTGTATCTAGCGATCACAAAACATATGGGCCCGGAAAGCGGACCGATAATTCTCACGGCCTTCCATCAGCATCGTAATTTTGACTTGCCGGGCGTTTGTCGCGAGCTCTGATCTCATGAACTCAATGTTCGCAAAAGCCGATGCGATAAAACCACTAGTAAAGCACCGCAAGTCAATACACAACGACTCTAGCTCATCGACCAAAAAGTCTCAGGACAACCTCAACACCGCGAAACACACCTCCATACCCAAATCTCTCCATCCAACAGCAGTTGAACGTTCACGTTCAGAGCTCGGCAACCAATCGATCATGTGTGAACAAAGCGATAGCACTTGTCAATACACGATGTATATCATTTATGCATTACCGTGTTGTGTAAGAGTGTGTATTATTTAATAGATGTGGAGTCGTTTGTGGGTGAGTGGTGAGGGTAATTATCAGTCGAGGGTTGGGTATTAATCCTTCTGTCTTTGAATGGATCCATGATAGACGCAGCCACGTCCTTATTCGAGCGAGCGAATTCTGCGAGGAGACAAGCATCCGTGTGGCACCTGTCACATCCGTTGAGATTAGATCAAAATTCATCGGATCCATATATGCACATTTTATTCTGCTCTTTCCCCTTTCTCTAGAACCACCATGGACATCGACTCTAACGACATGGACATGGATGTCGACCGCGACTTTAACCTCACCACTTCTGTAGCCTGGGTTGCACCACCATCTACAACTGAATCCTCCTCTACTGGTATATACGACCTCTACAACGACGGTGAAGGCGTCCGGGTTGTATACAACTGGAAGAAAGACGACCCTAGCGCACGCATCGAACCATTCTACAACCGTTGGCCACCTAGCTGCACGAGCTCACGATCGTGTGATTGGATTTGCATTGATTGTGGGTTGTCACCTTTTATGAAAAGTTTAGGTCCAGAGGAGCTTGGAACGAGGTTTAAGATGGATTATCTAGGATTGAAGGAAGAGTTCAATGCCATTACGAGAGAAGGGGGAGTGAAAGTAACACCGGAGATGATCGACGCGTTAGCGGCCAAGTATGGAGTACTGAGTGGAAAGTGGATGGTTTATTCAAAACCGGAGAGCGTCGACCAGTTGTGGAGGAAGGTTGTACGCGTTGTGGCGTTTGATAGGGGATATGGACAAGTGAAGGTCTCTGCTCGCAAGGTCCTCGACGATCCACAGTGTCATTCAGAGTTTAGTGCTAGCAGTAAAGAAGGGTGGAATGGTGGAGTACCTGTACCAGACGAAAGTCACGTCATGTGCGTCGACTATACGAATAAACAAGAGGTGAATGAGTTGAGGAAGGCTTTACGGTTTCGTGCAGGCGTGTTTTGGAAGATTGGGTTCAAGCCGGATGTGTATACATTGCTGGGTGTTTACAAGGGGAATGAGTGGGGGTTGAGGCCAAGTAGATACCATGACTTGGATTACCAAAGTGGAGATAGAGCTTACTAGGAGTACACGATCACAAACATATGAGCTCGGAAAGCGGACCGGTAGTTCTCACAGTCCTCCATCAGCACCGTAATTTTGATTTGGTTTTATGAGCACCTGTCGAGAGCTCTGATCTTATGGACTCACTATTCTCAAAAGCCGATGCAATAAAACCACCGTAAAAACGCTGTAAAACAACACAAAACGGCTCTGGCTTATCAACCAAAAAAGTCTCAGGACAAACCTAGCGCCGACGACACAGCACAACTCTTCACGAAACACTGCCCAATATCCAAATCTCTTCACCCCACAGCAGCTGAACTTTCAAACGACTCGACACCAAGACTCTCACACATAGCAAACCAGTTACATGAAGAACTACAGAGGGTTGTCTCAGACTGAAGGATGTCTATGTAGACTTCTCGTTCTCGCACAAAGTTTTAAGGCGAGGATTTTTGGATTAAAAGGCCAGTCGTACCACAATGTTTTCTGCAGAATCATTCTCCCTTCACACTTATAAATGAACTTAACATTCTTCCTAACATTACAACAACATTCCAACGGGTCCCCCAAACAGATGTCAACGATAGCAGCATGCTCTTCGTTTATCCGCTCCATTGAAATTGAAAACAGCTGAGAGTACGAAAATATACTTGAACCAATGGTATAAAATGCGAGGCAGATAGGTAGATCGCACTGGCGCAGTCGATATAAAGTGGGCTTATAAAAATAGTTCCCTGCGGGTCCATCGTTGTCATCAGGGACGTGAGCTACAAGTTTATCAACTTAAAACACAACATGGAGGTTGTCTGTGCGCCGCGTATTACAATACTCATTTTCGTGCTTATGAGAAGTGGAACTCGAGTTTAGATGAATCATTCAGTCTTGGAGTACTATCGGACGACCATTAGGAACATTGCTCCGCTATGATTATGGCCGTACTTGACTCCACCTCGAGCTAGGCAATCTGTAATATTTAGTTCCAAATAGTAGGTCTCTTTGTGGGGCTCCCACAACTTTGTAATTCACTGACTAGTAACTGTACAGGATATAATAAAAGGCCAAGACTGCCCGTGAATTCTTCAGACTGACAGGTAATCTTGCGTCCGGCCCGTACAAAATAAAATACCCGCGTTATTCGCAATCGGCCAGATGCTTTCTCGAGAAAAGCATGAATAACCCAGGCTGTAGGTGTTGAAGCGCAAGCGAAGATACGATAGGTAAACATCCTGTCATGGAACCGGGAAGGAAAGATAGCCAAAAAAATAGATTTAACGCTTGTCAGAAGTCTGCACCCTGAACATGACTAGAGACCTGGCTGAGAGTCACAATTCAACAGTTGAATGTTTGCCAAGTCCGGACCAGAGCCTTCCGGAGTCCTCACAGTCCCCGCTCATCTGACCACATTTATTTCGGGGATGGAGGAAGCCTGTCAATCGGTAGTAGAAGTAGTCTTCCTCGAAACCGAGAAAGAACGGCTACGGTGCGGTAGCGATAATCTTTGTCAGAAGTATTTCGGAAGCGAATTTGGCTCCGCAAGAAAATGGTGTACAAGCCGCTATTAAGAACCATCAAGGATTCTTAACTTTCGCCCGCAGAAAGGTGCTGAGCACTTTATGATCCCTTACTGTAATGATATTTATAAGGCTTCCCAAATTTCCTGACGAACCAACCATGAGGCCTTGTAAGGCGTGGAGGAACTCGAGAATCTCAGAGTGACGTGCATCGACCTCACGCTTACTGTGCTTTTGGAGCGGCACTAGTTATTTTTCCTCCAAGCCGAGAAAGAATGGTCACCCGAATACAGCCCGTCGAACTAGAACTCTGGCTAGGATGGAAGAACCGACCTCGTTAATGACGACTGTCCTAAGCTCCACAGCAGTTAGAACCCCGATCCGAGTTGATGATGAGCCTGGCCATTTCGGAGTGATATTTATCGAGAAGCCTGAGGTTCTTACGAGAGCTCTAGTGTGAGAGGGAGGGATAAAAGGGCCACTCAGATTCCAGTGCTACCTCAGAGTCGTCTTCCCATCGTCTCTTGTAAGTAGACTTGGTCCTTTAACTTTTATCACGCTGACGGTTCGCCCAGGCCCAGAACGTCTTTGAACTAAATCATCTTGCAGGTTTGTGCGACGTTGAGCATCCAACCGGCATTCTGTAGACTGCTACTGACTGAAGGGCCTAGACATGAAATCTTTCTTCGCCATTCTTGCCTCCGTTGCTCTGCTCGCTGTCCAAAATGTTGTTGTCAGCGCTGCTCCGGCACCCCAGGACCAACCTACCTTCTGCTTTATACCCTGTACCGCTGAAAGGCCGGACACATGTCCCTTTGAGAATACTAGCCCAGTAAACCAAGGCACATGCTGGATGTGCTGCGGGACGGCCTAAACCATGCAGAGCCCTATTCAGATGGCGCTCAACAATGAGCGCAGGAAGTTTGTTATGTAGTAGTATTGCCCATGCCAGCGTGTTGGATTTGTCTATACCGTTTCCTTGTCTTGTTTGACTTCGATCTGATATACGCTCCATGTATCGAAAACTTTATAAATGGCCATTCAGATCCATAATCAGTGGTGATGTAACATCAACTTTTCTCAGTGCTTCCCTTTCGTCTTAACTTCGGATCATAATCGAACCTTGACCAGAATTAGGTCAGGGTGACTGATCTGAGTGAGAAAGGTAGTCATCGGTCAAGCAACAAGTGGTACAAAACTGGTAAAGTATCAAGCCTGGCCACTTGGTATTTCTATCTTCAGAACAGGGGTTTCCACGCTGAGTACTGAGAGATGAATCCTCATAACGGTCAGGGAACCCTTGTTTAAACCAATGGATATATTCGGCCTCTATAGAGCCGAGCCGAGTAAGTTAGTTCGAAAAATAGCAGATTAGAACCTGTGGCGCATGACCGCATAGCGTCGATGCCGAAGAAAGGATGCTAACAGAGATACCGGAGCAGAGATTCTCTTGCCGTGGTCATCCGGTATGTCCGAATGGTTCTCATTTTCTGGGTTAGACGGTATTTGATTGTCAATCTCGCGGTTGACGGAGCCCCGCCATGATCCGCCCAACTTTCTTCAAGAGGGTTTGTCCAAACCTCTTGTATAGCATACATGGTATGCCGATTCGGATAGTCATCACAAACTTAAAAGCCTTGCTTTGATTCCTGTGTCAGGCAAACATCTAAATGAACACTCAGTAGCAGAGTCCGTCAATAGAACCAAGAGACCTAGGGAATCTGGTGACAGCATGAATGCAGGATCCCGATGGACAAATGACGAGAAGTCTTCTATTCCATCGAACAGCACCGAACTCTGGATCGAGGAGTCCGCTCGGAGCACCTGTGCTTCCATTCTGGTTTATACTAGCACCGATACATGTGCCGCAAGTAACTGTTTCAGCGAGACGATTCATATAACAAAAACGCGCACGGCGAGCCATGCCCTACGAAGAACCAAGCCGAGACTGCAATACTATGGCAGGAGGAAATTTGTATGGCAGATTGACGCCCTATAGTGGGACCGAGATCAATCACAGAGTACAGATGTTCAAGGAAAAGTCCCCCGTCGGTGTCATTAAACACCCTCCAAGAAAGCGCAACATAGACGCGGCAAAAGGTAGCTGAGTCGTTCAAACAAGTACAAGTTGGCACTGGGAGTAGAGCGAAACTCCGCATCCTTCAAGAGGCATTTTGATCAAATTCATATTGGCGAGAAGCAGGCCGCCCAGCAGCTGGAGTTAATTTCCCTCAATGAGGCACCACCATCCGCAACGAAACCCTCTCCCACAGGTATACATTATCTCTACAGCGACGAGGAAGGCCATCGGGTCGTACACAACTGGCAAAAAAGAAACCCAACGCCCGCATCGAACCACTCTAAAATCGTTGGTCGCGTAGCTGTACCAGTTCACAATGGTGTGCTTATATTTGCGTTGAGCGCCTTTATAAAAAAAGTTTCAAGTCCGGAGCAGTGTGGTATACAAGTTTTAAGAGCAATCATGTAGGGTTGGAGGACGAGTTCAATGCCATTACAAGATGAAAGAAAATAAAAATGACACTGGAGGTGATTGATGCGTTAGCGGTCAAGTATGAAGCGCTAAGTGGAAATTGGATGCCTTATTCAAACTCGGAGGGTATCGATCGTCTATGGAGGAAGATCGTGCGCGTTGGGGCGTTTGATAAAGGCTCTGAACAAGTGAAGGTCTCTTCTCGCAAGGTCCAAGACGAGCCGCAATTGGATCTCGAGCGTAACGTACACAGTAGAGAAGAGCGGAATGGTGAAGTACCTATACAGAATGAAGGCCACGTCGTGTACGTCTACTTGGACGATTATATGAGTGAATAGGAGGTGGGTGAGTTGAGGAAGGTTTTACGGTTTCGGACGGGCGTGTTCTAGAAGAATGGGCTCAAGCCGGATGTGTATCTATCGTTGAACAATTATAAGGAAAGTGAGTGAGGGTGGAGGCTGAGTAGATACCATGCCTATGATGATCAAGGTAGAGGCTTAGGTGGGGCTCGCCAGGGTACTATGTCCGCTTTCACAAAACATATGAGCGGGCCGGAGTTCTCACGGCCTTCCATCATCGCAATTTTGATTTTCTGAGCGCCAGTCGGGAGCTCTGATCTCATGGACTCACTATTCGCAAAAGCCGATGCCATAAAACCACTAGCAAAACGCCGCAAAACCGCACACAATGGCTCTGGATCATCGACCAAAAAGTCTCAGGACAACCTCAGCGCCGACTACACAGCGCAATCCGTCGCAAAACACACCTCGATACCCAAATCTCTTCTCCCAACAACAGCTGAACCTTCAAACGACTCTGCACCTAAACACTCACACATAGCCAACAAAAAGCTACGTGGAGAGTTACAAAGACAATCGGCGCATAATGCGAGGGCGAAAGCGTTGGTGGATGATTCGGCGGATATGTTGTTGTTGGAGGATGTTGGGAAGATGGAGGTGGAGGGTGAGATGGATAGGACGTGGAGAGCTGGGCAAAGTGAGATTGTGAAAGTTTCTGGGCAAGAAGCGGCGAAGGGGAGGAAGGAACTGAAGTTGGATGGTGGTCCGTATAGGACAAGATATACCAGGAATGGTCGGTGCGTTTAGTCGCTCAAATTTCTTCTTTGCGAGAGAGGCTGATGTTTGATAATGGGCGTTAATTTAGGCATTTGGTGATTGCAGGTCGTCATGGACATGTCGCTGCGTTTGACTGGCAGACAGGTACACTACACACAGAACTTCAACTCCAGGAAACATGCCGCGATATCACATTCCTACAAGATCATACATTCTTCGCCGTCGCGCAGAAAAAATTTGTCTACATATATGACAGAGACGGCGTAGAACTTCACTGTCTAAGATCTCACGTCGAGCCTACACGGCTCGAGTTCCTGCCATACCATTGGCTCCTAGCATCCGTTGTGCGTCTCTCCTCAAAACTAACACATTATATTCTAACGGAAAACTCCCTTTCATCCTAGGGAAATTCCGGCTATCTCAAATACCAAGACACCTCCACCGGCCAACTCCTCGTCGAACACCGCACCAAACTCGGTGCCTGCACCACCATGACCCAAAACCTACACAACGCCGTCATCCACCTCGGCCACCAAAATGGCTGCATCACCCTCTGGACACCCAACCTCCCACACCCTGCCGTCCAACTCCTAGCGCACTTGGGCCCTGTATCAAGTGTGAGTGTTGATCCGAGTTCGGGGGGACGCTATATGGCTAGTGCTGGGAAAGATGGGACTGTAAAGGTTTGGGATTGTAGGAATTGGAAGGGAGCGGTGAGGGAATGGAGTGTTAGAGGGAGTGGATCTGAAACGGAGGTTGAGTGGAGCCAGAGAGGATTTTTGGGTGTTGCGAGTGGTGGGAGTGTGAATGTGTATTCACCTCCGACGATTCAGCAGCAATTCAATGGTCACGTTCAACCACCACTTTACCTCACACATCCTATTCCAAGTCGTCCACTCACCTCTCTCCGCTTCACACCTTTCCAAGATGTACTTACTATCGGCCATAACGCCGGGGTCTCAAGTATCCTCGTACCGGGTACTGGAGAACCCAATTTTGATTCATCAGAGGCAGATCCATTTGAGAGCCGGAAAGCGAGGAGGGAGAGGGAGGTTAAAGGATTACTCGACAAGGTAAATTCAACCTTCATCGGTGATATCGGATGCTGACTACTTCATTTCGATTTTAGATTCAACCAGACCTCATCACTCTCGATCCAGAATTTATCGGCACCCTCACCGAACCTTCCAAACTCGTCACATCGGACGGTAAACCAGCAACAGACACGCCATTCGCGCGATTACCCCGTTTCGATAGATTACGCGTTTCTGGCAAGGTTGATACGACTGAGGATCCGCACTCCTCTGACGATGATAATAATGACGAAAGAATAGCAGAGGGAGGGATAGACGAGGAGAAGAAAGCAAAGCTGAGAGAGGAGAGAGAGAAGAAGAGAATGAGAGGGAAGAATAAGAGTATGAAGAGATATTTGAGGAAGCAGAGGAAGAATGTTATTGATCCTGCTACGGTATGTTTCTTACACCGACAACGATACTCAGTCCACGATTGCTCATGCTCGTTTATTTGAATACAATACAATATAGGTTGCGATTAGAGAAAAGTTGGAAAAGGTGAAGGAGGAGAAGAGACGGGCTGTGTTGGTGAAGAAAGGGATCATAGAGGAGAAGAAGAAATCGTCGGCTTTGGATCGGTTCAAGCACAGGACATGATCTAGGATCACTGGATGAGTTCGAGTACGATAATGCCGATTCGGAAATGTACAGACGAGATTATTCTCTTAGCCCGGCTGCCTCGGCGAGTCGTGTGTCCTCGGCTTTCATTGATATTTGAAAACAAACACGACTTGACGATACGATCGAATTTTTTTCTTTGTTTACCTGAAACATTGCTGCTTGCCAGATGGTCCACCGAGTTTGACGAAGGGGTGAACTTTACCTGACATCTTCCCTTGTCCTTCTACTCTCAAATTAGCTGGAGTTCCTGGTCTAACCTCGTTCGGTATATCCAGAAGTGGGGTATTTTCAGAAGGTCCACGAAAACTCAAGGACGTCTTGCAAAAGTCAATGAGAGCGTTTATGTTATGTAGTGTGCAGGCACGATGTCCACGGAATTGAAATTCGAATTGTGTGGGAGTACTATTTGCAGCTCCTTGGCAGATGGTGATATGTGCCGCATTATTTCAGCGAGGTCGAGGCACCTGGGGGATCAACGCCACACGGCTTTTGATGGCCTCGAGGGAATGATCGGAGTCGATATTTTAGTATGGCGAGAAATATACAAGAGGATAGTAAACTGTATGGATCGGAACCGAGGTTGAGAAGGAATAGTTGGAGCTCTTGAGAGCTTAATAGTAGATTATTACGTTCTTGAGCTTGAAGCATACTTGGTCAGAGATTAACGTTCATCGTATTCATCTAGCGCCGTAACGTCGAGTCATCAGATATAGACACAAGGTAATCTAAAATGAGAGTTGTATGAATACTTCTCAAGTCCACTCAAGGTCCTTGTCAGGACTTCATATATCAACGGAATTTTATCAGGCGAACGTCTATTCAATCTTTCTGATGGATCGTTCCATGATTTCGACGAAAGAAATAATAGACTTGTTCAATCGCATGCACACACATCTATGTGCAATCTACGTCTCAGTCACCCCCTTTGTGTCCGGATGTTCAAGGTTCAACTGCAGCGTGCGAGCTCTGGGAAGTTAGAATGACATTGATAGAAGGCGGTCGTTTCAGATTGAAGGACGTCTATGTAGAATTCTCGTTCTTGCACGATCCTATTTCGAGGCGAGGAATTTTGGATAAAAAGCCAACGGTATCTCAGTGTTTTCTCCAGACTTGTTCTCTCTTCGCATCTGTGAGTGTATACAACCTTCTTCCTAACATTACACCACCATTCTTACCACCGTTTCGAATAGATCTCAACGATCACCTGAAATCGCAGGTTTGTTCTCGGACAAGCGATTTGTGCGCTCGTACTCATCACAAATTCTGGTTTAGATATGAAATTCACCTCCGTGATTATTGCCTCGATCGCTTTGTTCGTTGCTCAAGTCGCCGCGGAGCCTGTTCCGGGTGCGGTTAAGCCCACACCACCAGCTCCTCCCGTCTATAAGCCTCCTACCTACAAGCCTCCCCCTCCCCCTCCCCCTCCCAAGCAGGAGTGCCTCAAGTCCTGCAGCTACGGGAAACCTACCTGTAGCTATGGCTGGAGCGCTGTCAAGAAAGGAGATTGCTGGACCTGCTGCAAGGATATCAAATACTAGGATTAAAGGGAATGAAGGGCTTCCAAGCCGATGACCAGAATGTTTGAAGTGTTTAGTTTGTGTGCTCAGGTCGTGTATGATCGATTGTCTCGTTGTTTGTGTTCGACTCGCCTATAGGGAAAAAGAGAGAAAATTTATGACGATTGTTGTATCGTGTATGCAGTATGGAGCCTGTGTGATTACTATGATGACTGATATACAACGTATGTTGAGATACTCGATCAGGACTAGGGTTCCTCACAGAAGCCTACACCTCCAATTTCCCGGGACATGTAGGCGCAACGATAAAAATAGTTGGGACTCGCCCGTATAGTATATGCCCGGGCCCTTTGGTGCTGGTTGCTGATAAGTCTATATTACGCATGAGCGCTTTCTTCTTTTTGCAGTTCGCCTCTTCAACCCTGTTTCAGAAGCGCTGTTCACTGATATCACCAGTGTTGAGTGCTCAAAGTTTCTGTCCATTGCTTATTGACTGCTATATGACCTGTCTTTCATCTCAGACAGTGTTCCAATCTGAGCTTTAAGAATGTGGTCTGAATCAAACTTTTACTTCTTTTGTTTACTTTTTTTTCGAAAGTCCTCCTAAACTTCGAACACCAAGGAATGTAGATTGGATTTGTATCATGCGATATGGTCGAAACATGCTCTCCATTTATTCGCCTCATTGAAAATTAAAAAGCAATTGAGCATAATAGTAGAAAAAGCGCAACATCATCATATCCTGACTCGTGGATAAGCAGATCACTGTGGTGCAGTTGATCCATAATGGGCTTATAACAATAATAGTTTCTCTGTGGGTCGACCATTAACACCAGGGAATGAGCGACGAGTTTATCAACCCAAAACACGGGCCTGAACAATCTCGCGAGACAAGACCACTGAAGCTGACACTGTAAAGACGGTTTCTCAAAGTATCATAATGGTGAACGCGAAAATGGCCTCTGGAATTGAGCACCTAATAAGTAGGAGAGTCGGCGTAATACCCACCAATTCAAAAGGAAAATAATGGGACCCAAAACACCACCAGCAATGTGTGACAAGACGCCTTTGTACATTGTGGAAAACAGCCAGAAAGAAGAGGTACTGCACCAAGAAAGTCGGTGCAAGCCCAAAACATCATAGCTGCTCGTCGCAGTTATCCATTCCATCTGGCCTTGAAGATTTGCGTGACTCATGCCAGATAGGATAGGGGGAATAAAGTAGAAACTCGTTGACGGGGAACAGACTGAGTAAACCTGCTGGTCTGCGAGCAGGTATACTGTTTCTACCGTGACTCCAATAGATGAGCAAGGCAACCTGGAGAAACTGAGGCCCTAAGCGTTCGAGTCGGCTCACTAGCGCCGGTTGGCCTAGGAACTGTCCTGTGATGCAAGGGTCGATCTGACCTCAGTTATGATGGTCAATCAAAGAAAGCATTGTTGAATAATTGTGAGATGCCCTTCACCATCCAGAAAGACAGTCAATATGATTGGAAAACAGGGAATGATACGCTCATCAGTGCAACTCATCAAAAGACTCGCGTGACTGATCAATAATGCCTGCTTACTAATACCTGAATTCCATTATCTTCCTCCGCGAAGGGCAAGAACAAGATGTAGCACGGCACCAGCAGTGACGTTCGAATCCCTAACGGTCTTGTCGTTTGCAGGCCTGGCATGGAAATCAACCTTCATGCCTAGACATAACGCGATTTTTCGCTTACATTTGTCGACCACTGAAGATTAATCGTTGTTGCGATGGAGGAACACCGGATTGCTCTTCGGCCTTCTCCTTGATGCGAATAATCTAGTGAAACTCTTCACAGCAAAATAGGATAAGTGGCAGGATTGTTCGTAGACTGATATGACAGAGGTGAAGGTTGAGATGGATAGGACATGGAGAGCTGGGCAAATTGAGGTTGTGAAAGTTGCTGAACAGGAAGTTGCGAAGGAGAGGGAGGAGCTGAGGTTGGATGGTGGTCCGTATAGAACACGGTACATGAGGAATGGTCGGTGCGTTCACTCGTTCGTTTTTTCTTTGTGAGAGACTAATTGGGTTAGCTTCAGGCATTTCGTGATTTCAGGTCGCCATGGACATGTCGCTGCGTTTGACTGGCAAATGGGCACACTACATACAGAACTTCAGCTCCAGGAAACATGTCGCGATGTCACATTCCTCCATGATCACACATTCTTTGCCGTCGCGCAGAAAAAGTTTGTCTACATATATGACAGAGACGGTGTAGAACTTCATTATCTAAGATCTCGCGTAGAGCCTACACTGCTCAAGTTCCTACCATACCATTGGCTCCTAGCACCTGCCGTACGTCTTTCCTTCCCAAAACCAATACTTTAAGATTCTAACAGAACGCTCCCTTTTATCCCAGGGAAACTCCGGCCACCTCAAATACCAAGACATCCACCGGCCAACTCCTCGTCGAACACCGCACCAAACTCGGCACCGGCACTACCATGACCCAAAACCTACACAACGCCGTCGTCCATCTCAGCCACCAAAACGGCTGCATCACCCTCTGGACACCAACCTCCCACACCCTGCCGTCCAACTCCTAGCACATCTGGGTGCTGTATGAAGCGTGGTGCTGATTGGAGTTCAAGGTGGCGGTATATGGCTAGCGCTGGGAAAGATGGGACTGTGAAGGTTTGGGATTGTAGGAATTGGAAGGGAGCGGTGAGAGAATGGAGTGTTAGAGGGAGCGGATCGGAGACGGAGGTTGAGTGGAGTCAGAGAGGATTGTTGGGTATTACGAGTGGTGGAAGCGTAAATGTAAGTGTCTAGATTGATCTTTTCTCCGCTCTGCAACTGATTTGGTGGTAGGTATATTCCCCTCCGACGATTCAGTAGCAGTTTAACGGTCACATCCAATCGCCAATATACCTCACACATCCGCTTCACTCCCTTCTAAGATGTGCTTACTATTGGCCATGACGCTGGAATTTCAAGGATCCTCACAACGGGCTCTGGTGAACCTAACTTTGATTCGTCGGAAGCCGATCCGTTTGAGAGTCGGAAAGTGAGAAGGGAGAGGGAGGCTAAAGGGTTACTCGGCAAGGTAAATTCAACCTTCATCGGCGATTTTGGGTGCTGACTACTTCATTTTGTTTTTAGATTCAAACAGACGTCATCACTCTCGATCCAGAATTTATTGGACTCCCTGAACCCTCTAAACTCGTCACATCGGACCGTAAACCAGCAACAGACATGCCATTCGCGCGATTACCCCGTTTCGACCGATTACGCGTTTCTGGAAATGTTGATACGTCTGAGGATCTGCACTCCTCCTCCTCCTCTGATGATGATGATGATGATGGTGACAAAAGAATAGCAGAGGGAGGGGGAGAGACAGATGAAGAGAAGAAAGCAAAGTTGAGAGAGGAGAGAGAGACGAAGAGGATGAGAGGGAAGAATAAGAGTGTGAAGATATATTTGGGGAAGCAGAGGAAGAATGTTATTGACCCTGCTACGGTGCGTTTCTTACACCAACAACGATATTCGGTTCACGATTACTCATGCTCGTTTATTTGAATATATTATAGGTCGCAGAGAAAAGCTGAGGAAAAGAGACGGATAGTGTTGGTGAAGAAGGGAATCAAGGAGGAGGAGAAGAAATCGTCGGCTTTGGATCGGTCCAAACGCAAGACATGATCTAGGATGACTGGATGAATTCGAGTACGATAATGCCGATTTGAAAATGTACAGACGAGATTATTTTCTTAGCCCTGCTGCCTTGGCGAGCCGTGTGTGCTCTGCTTTCATTGATATTTTGAAAACGACTTGATGATAAGATCGAAAGTGTTTGATCTGTTTACGTGAAACGCCGCTTGCTTGCCAGATCGTACACCGGGTTTGACGAAGCCTGACATCCCCCCTTGCTCTTC
Organism: Leucocoprinus leucothites; assembly: GCA_013368445.1. Lineage (NCBI taxonomy): Eukaryota > Fungi > Basidiomycota > Agaricomycetes > Agaricales > Agaricaceae > Leucocoprinus > Leucocoprinus leucothites. The sequence goes on from JAACJO010000031.1 coordinate 205,448, forward strand.
CACCCTCAAATTAGCTGGGGTTCCTAGTCTAACCTCTTTCGGTATATCCAGAAAGCCCAAGAAAAACCAGAGTCGTGTTGAAAAAGTCAATGAGGGTGTTGCTTTCTGTAGTGTGCGGCCACGATGTCCACGGAATTGAAATTCGAATGGTCTGGGGTACTATTTGCAGCTTGTTGGCAGGTGGTGATATGTGCCGCATTATTGCAGCGAGGTCGAGGCACATGCGGGATCAATGCCACACGGCTTTTGATGGCTTCGAGGGAATGATCAGAGTCGATAATTTAGTATAACGGGAGATTACCAGAGGATGAGCTCTGTGGATCGGAGCCGAGGTCGAGAACTGGAGCTCTTGAAAGCATAATAGCAGACTATTACGTTCTCGAGCTTGAAGCTTACTTGGTCAGAGATTAACGTTCATCGTAAAGTTCGTCTAGCGCTGTAACGTCGAGCCATCAGATATAGACGCAAGGTAACCTAAAATGAGAGTTGTATGAATACTTCTCAAGTCCACTCAAGGTCCTTGCCAGGATTTCATATATCAACGGAATTTCATCAGGAGAACGTCTATTCAATCTCTCTGATGGATCATTCTATGATCTCGACCAAAGAAATAGACTTGTTCAACCGCACACAGCTGTAAGTATGCCTGCCCCCCTTTGTGTCCGAATATTCAGCTGCAGCCTGCCAAATTTTGAAGTTAGAATGACATTGACCAGAGCGGTCGTTTCAGATTGAAGGGCATCTATGTAGAATCCTCGTTCTTGCACGAAGTCTTGAGGCGATGAATTTTGGATAAAAAGGCCAACTGTATCCCAGTGTTTTCTCCAGACTCGTTCTCTCTTCGCATCTGTGAGTGTACACAACCTTCTTCCTAACATTGCGCCGGCATTCTTATCAATCTTTTGAATAGATACCAACGATCACCTGAAATCGCAGGTTTGTTCTCGGACAAGCGATTTGTGCGCTCGTACTCATCACAAATTCTGGTTTAGATATGAAGTTCACCTCCGTGATTATTGCCTCGGTCGCTTTGTTTGCTGCCCAAGTCGTCGCGAACCCTGCTCCGGGTGCTCCAGCGGTTAAGCCCCCGCCACCACCACCTCCTCCCTATAAACCTCCCGTCTATAAACCTCCTGGCTACAAGCCTCCCCCTCCCCCTCCCCCTCCCCCTCCCCCTAAGCAGCAATGCCAAAAATCCTGCAGCTATGGTAAACCGACGTGTAGCTATGGTTGGAGCGCTGTCAAGAAGGGAAATTGCTGGACTTGCTGCAAGGATATTAAATACTAGGATTACGGGGAATGAAGGGCTCCCAAGCTGAAGATCAGAATTTTTGAAGTGTTTGGTTTGTGTGCTCGGGTCGTGTATGATTGATTGCCTGGTTGTTTGTTCGACTTGTCTACAGGAAAAAGAGAGAAAATTTATGATGACTGTTGTACCGTTTGTATATGGAGTCGATGTGATTACTATGATGATTGATATACAAGTTATGCTGAGATATATGATTGGAGCTAGGATTCCTCAGAGAAGACACCTCGAACTTCTCGGGACATGTAGGCGCGACGATAAAAATAACGGGACTCCGTCCGTATAGTATTCGCCCCCTGATGTTAGGTGCCGAGTAGCCTTGATAGACGGACTTTATGTCCGAGGGCATTTATTTTTGCACAGTTCCCTTGTTGCTTATTCATCCCTTTTTCAGAATCGCCGCAGTCATTCGATTTCTCTGTTTCCTTTCTTCCATAGAGAACCCTCCTGAACTTCGAACACTAATGGATTTAGAGCCCATTCGTATCACATGGCATGGGCGGCCTAAACATGTACTTCATTTATTCGCTCCATTGAATTTCGAACAGCTGAGCGTATGAAGATATGCATAAAAAAGCGCGGCATCGTCATATTCTGACCCGTGGATAGGCAGATCATTGTGGTGTAGTCGGTACAAAATGGGCTTATATTATAACAATAGTTCTCTGCGAGTCCATCATTGACACCAGGAGGTGAGCGGCGAGTGTATCAACCCAAAGGACAATACAGAATTTGTCTATGCGCGCGGCACTACACAATCTTCATTTTTGTACTTATTAGAAGCCGAACTCGGGTTCACTTGGATCATTTTGGTCTTGGAACGCTATCAGTTGGTCATACTTGGGGGGCATTGTTCAGCTAAGCAATTTGAAATTTCCAATCTTAGTTCCGAATGGTAAGGTCTCTTCAAGGGGCTCCTGCAGGTTTGACTTTCACTGACCAGCAACTGGACGGGATACAAAAGATCAAGGCGGCCGTGGAGCCTTGGAACGAACGGGTACTAAACTCCGCATCCAGCCGCTCGAAAGTAAGATATCTGTCGTCGCTTCTTCACTTTCTCTCGTATAGCGTGAGTGCCCCAGACTGTTCTGCTGTCAACATAAGCGCCAACTGCCCTACGTTTCAGCCTGAGGCTGTCTTACTATTTCCGCCACATGCTCAATCGGTCGTGAATAACTTTTGCCCTTCTCCGCCTTGCATTCTACATCATAACCTACTCCATTTCACCAGCTATATCTAGACTGAAGCCCCTGAGCTCAAATTGGACTACAACCATAACGTTCACCGCCATCATTACACATATCCAAGGTAGAAAACACCTTGAGAACGGTTGGGGCCATTTCTGTGAGGCATTCAAGGCTCGGCGTGCCTCCTCAGATTCCGGACAAACCGTGGCATGATATGAGATAATTGAATTGAATATATCCATTGATTGGAAAGTAAGCACAAGTCAACCTCCTGATACCGCTCATTGGTTGTGAGTCACGGCTGGAAAGAAAACATTGGACATACCCGAATTGAGCTGGACACCCCCAGTGCAAGTGTCAGGGACGTTAAGTAGGCGTGATAACGTCATGGGAGATGTACAACAGCCTTCGTTTACACTTGTTTGTATTTCGCTTGGCGCCGACAATCATCTCCACCGAAGTTGATGCAGAAATCTCGCTGCCTCTGACCCACTCAGGACTCTCGCATCGAAGAACGAACTAATACTTGTTCGAATTGCTGCTCTCTAACTGTAATCAAGTTTCACTAATTCTTCGCGGTCCCCTCCGATGAACAAAGGTTTGGCTCTTCAAGTTATGGTCTCCTGCCATCCATTGGCAGGCAGGGACCTTGATTGGTATCATCTGGGTTTGGTTGCATGAATGATAATATGCTGCTTACATCTACATTGTGACCCCAAGGGAATTCCTATGATGAGGGGTCAGGCTGTATTTTCTATTGAAGAAGCAACCATTCCATCGTACCTTATCCCCCCTCACTTCGACGAAAGGGAAAATGTTAACAAATCAATGATTTTGAATGTCATCATCACAGGACACGGCTTAAATGGCCGCAACCGATTGTCACCATGTTGAAAGTGATCCTTAGAATCTCCGCCCGCTCGTATAAAAATGGTCACAGGTCACTTGGCGTTGTCCCAGCCCTCCTGAAAATTCTTATCATGCAAATTTCTGGTCCACTTCTCTCGCTCTTGGCCCTGTCTGGATTTACGACGGCCACGATTCTTGAGCTCTATAACGGGTCTACTACCTGCGGTCAATACCCAGATAACACTTATGTTGAAACAACTACCATTGATGATATGGGAATCAATGTCTGCGCACCGTTGGATACAGAACATGTATATAGTATCCATATGGAATTCCTCGCACCAGCCACGAGCTGTACATGTATGTTGATTTTAAGCTGTCGAGTCTGAAAAGGGGTTTCTAAATATTCTTGCCGATAGTCTGGGCCTACAATGCGACAACGTATGGTTTCTAGTCTTTCCCAGTACTCTATGCCCCTCTTTCTGATTTATGTTGTTTAGTGATCCCGACAACGTTTGCCCACCTAATCCTCTGGCCAACATCTCCACCGTTAATACCAGGGGCCCTTGTTTCGTGTACCCGGGTTTCCCGATGAGTAAGCTGCCAGCTCCAGTCGCTCCTTCCGATCTACATATTCAATTATTCCTTTCAAGCTGCTTACAAAATTACCTGTGAGGTGCCAGATTCATGATTAGATATTGCATGTCATTTCAGACTTGGAGGGGAACGATATGATTGCATGAGCAATCCATTTAATGCAAATATATCTTCAGCAATGACGAGGGGTCATTCTTCGCATATTGGGGCGCCTGCTACCAGTGCTAAGTTGGGGTTTGGAGTGAGGAAGTACTTCAGTTTCAACTCAGTTTTCGCAATTGAGTTTTCGCTGAAAATAGTCATTGATACATTCCAACTGAACGTTTGCCAAGCTAGAGACTTCCCCGCAGTCTCTGATTATTTGATCATATTTATATAGGGATGGAGCAAGTCTGTCAATTAATAGAGCTAATCTTCCTCGAAGCTGAGAAAGAGCGGCCACTCGAACACAGCCCGTCATACCAAGACCCTGGTTGAGGAGGGGGCAGGCGTTTCAGAGTGATATATATCGTGACGCTCCACGTTCTTACGAGAGCACTGATATGAAAGGTAAGGATAAAAGCCCGCCCAAATTCCAGTACTGCTTCAGAGCCACTCTCTCTTTGTCTCTTGTGAGTAGACTTGGTCGTCTAATTATCATTACACTGACGGTTCATCCAAAGCTAGATATTTCTTGAACTGAATCATCTTACGGGTTTGTGCTCCATTGAGCATCCAACGGCCATATTGTACTGCTGCTGACTTGAAGGGTCTAGACATGAAATCTTTCTTCGCCATTTTTGCCTCCCTTGCTTTGCTCGCTGTCCAAAATGTTGTTGTCAGCGCTGCTCCGGCACCCGAGAACCCGCCTCGCATCTGCCTTCTTATCTGCTACCTCGAAAAGCCCGACACCTGTGCTAAAGGCTATAGCCCTGTGAATCAAAACGGTTGTTGGACCTGCTGCAAGGGTCCTGTTTACACCTAAATCATTGGAGGCGTGCTCCTAACGAAGAGTAAAAGAATCCAATCATGTACTATTATTACTCCATGTCAGTCTGTTGGGTTTGGTCGTTACGCGCTCCAGTTGCCCTTGTCTTGTTTGACTTCAGCCTCCTGATAAATTCAATGTATCGAAAGCATCATGCAAATATGGACCACTCAGAACCATAATCGGAGGCGGTATAATGTCAACTTTCCTCAACGCTTCCCTGCCCTCTCCTTTTGTCAATCCCGGATCACAATCAAGTATGGTCAGAATTGATCCGCTACTACATTGAGCGAGAAAAACTTTAGACTTCCGCAGAGCAGCAGGCAGAGGCGGAGTGATCCAGTGATATTGAGCCTCAAGGTTGCCTTGGAATTTCATCTCCAGAATAGAAATTTCCACAGTGAGAGATGAAGAGTCCTCGCAATGATTCAAAGACCGCTTTGTCTATTTGGACAAGACTTTTACCCTCCGTTGGTCCTGGGGACGAGGAAGCAGTTCCAAGATTAAGTTGTAATTCAATATATCTTTCAAGTTGCGCACTCAATCACTTGTGATAAAGGAAAGCGATAGGATACCATGTATCACATCTACACAGGTCCGAGACTTCTCTGGTTGGGGAACTTGACTTAGTGAAATAAAGGTGTCCTTTCCAGGCGGCAGTGTCGTACTCGGCCTCTATAAGAGCTGGGCAGAACAATTCTAGTGGTTCAGAATCATATAGCTGATTCGAACCTGTGGCGCATGACCGCATGGCATCGATGTCAAAGAACGGCTGCTAACAGATATGCCAGACCTGAGATTCTCTTGCCGTACACTTTCAGTACATCCGAATGATTCTTATCTTCTAGGCTGTACTTGATTGTCAACTTCTCGGTTGAGAGAGCCTCGTTATGATCCGCTCAAATTTCTCCAAGTGTGTTTATCTAAACTTCTCGTCAAGCAGACACGGTATGCCGGTTTGGATAGTCATTGTAACTGGAAAGCCTTGCTTTTGATTCCTGTATCCGACAAACATCTAAATGAACACTCATAAGTAGGATCCGTCAATAGAACCAAGAGACCTAAGGAATACCTGTGACAGCGTGGGTCCGCGAACTCAACGGAAAAGGGACGAAAAGTCTTCTATTCCATCGAACAATATAGAACTCTTGATCGAGGAATCCGCTCGGAGCATCTGTGCCTCTGTTCTGGTTTATCCTGGCACCGATACATGTGCCGCAAGTGACTATTTCAGTGAGAGGGTTCATATAACACAAACGCGCACGGCGAGAAATGCCCTACAAAGAATCAAGCCTAGGCTGCAGTATGGCAGGAGGGATTATGTAGGGCAGATTAACGCTCTACAGGGGAACCGAGATAAATCAGAGAGTACCAATGTTCAAGGGAAAAGGCGTCCAGTCGGTATCATTGAACGCCCTTCAAGAAAGCGCAACATAGACGCGGGCAAGGGAAGTCGTTAAGTGGTTTAAACAAGCATAAGTTAGCACCTGGAGTAAAGCGAAACTCCGCATCCTTTGGTAAGTAAGAGGCACTCCGATCAAATTCATATTGGCCAGAAGCAGGCCGTCTAACAGCTGGAATTAATCTCCCTCGATCCGGAGAAAGTAACGTAACTTGAATACAACATGTTAAGCTAGAAGCGTGATCAAGGTCGGCGATTGTTTCAGAGTGGTAAGCCATCGAAAAGTCCCAAGTTCGTTCGAAATATGTCATGTATTCAGAGGATAAAAGGACTGGCTGAAAACGAAACTTTCCCCAGAGTCGTCTTCGCTCCACCTCTTGTGAGTAGACTTGGTTTTCCTCCGAGGGAACGACACTGACGAGTTGATATGCAGGCCCTTATCAACAATCACATCACAGGTTTGTTCGACGTTTTGCATGTCCAAAAAACCAGTTGCAGGTGTCGCTAACTTGACCGGTTGATCCAGCCATGAAGTCTTTCTTCGCCGTAGTTGCATCTGTCGCGTTTCTCGCTGTTGTCAGCGCTGCCCCGGGTTACGAGCCTGAACCGTATCACCCACCTCACCCAATTCCCACTGCCTGTCTCAAGATCTGTTATGCCGAGAAACCTGGACCGTATGTCTGTGGCGAGGGCTCTCATGCCCAGAAGTTTGGTGACTGTTGGACCTGCTGCAAGAACCCCACCTACCACCATGCTAGTTATAATTAACGGCATCACACAAGCGCCAAACGAGGAATGAGGAAACCATGTACCTTTACTCCCTTCATGTGTCGGCTCGGATGTTTAGCTTTATCTGTAGTATGTGTGTAAATTCAGGATTTGTTGTTTTTGTTTTTTTTGACTGCGGCTGAAAGAAGTCTCCAGCATAATCTCATGCTCTTTCCAATGTTTGGGGATCCTTCCAGCGCGAACATGCTGTACCGTAGTTCAAACGTCATAAGCAGGTAGGCTAGTTGCGGAGGTGGCCGATTGGTACAAGGTCTTGATACCAAGTAGGACTGCCCTTATGAGTGGTGCACTCGATAGGCTTGGGAGATAACTGCCTTGGGTTGATCCTCCATCATCGGTGATAAATTATACAGGCCGGTGAACTCGAAGAGCTAGTAATGTTGGGATTGAGTCAACAGACGGTATCAATACTTATATCCAGAAGAATCCGAGTATCTTCTAAGCTATCGTAACGGAAGGAATAAGGAAGACTAGTGTACAATCACAAGCATTGGGAGGTTTATTGAGTTGAATCCACGTTTGAAATGGTTTAGGACGTACCTGAGCCGGCCTAGACCTCAAACGGGTTTATTCCGACCTTCCTGTTCCGGCTCCCGGGCACAGCCACATTCTGATGAAATCGCGAATGTTTAAAGAGGAACGAACCCTGCTTAACCACGCCGACCAAGGTTTCACAAGATGATGTAGTGAGAACATCGCAAGTAGGCTGTACTACGAAGAGAATCCAAATACCACAATGTGGCTGTAGAGCGCCCTGTAACTTTTCTGTCTGGAAAATACCGACTGAGCCGTGGAAAGCACGTGCATAAACCAGTGCATCGAAAATGGTCTAAATTAGGACCTTGTCTCTATCTTTGACCATTCTCTCTCCTCTTCGAAGTACCCTAACTCTTAATCATACCCAGTGTTGCTGGAAGCTAGTCACTCGTTATTGATATGCTCAAACATCTCAGAGTGAAAGAATCGACCCTTTTCCAGCCACCCAGTTTCAGTAGGAAGAGGAATTACGAGCTCCAGGAAACTCTTGGCTTGGGCTCTTTTGGGAAAGTCGTGGTGAGTAATATATATCTGGTTTGTTAAATTCAATTTCTCACAAGCAATTCGATTTCTTGCCGTCCCTTTGATTCTTGTAATTCTACCCCTTAACTCCGCATTTGGAACGATTCCGACTCTTGGAAAAGCACGCAAAATGGCATGTACCACTAGATCAACTAGAAATCGCAGAGCACGGCGCTGCAGCAAGTTCTGGCCCTGTTTACCCTCCCTCGTCAATTGAGCGACACCTTTCTGCGGAGGAGCGACAAGCAATTCGCTCGCGCTCGCCATCACCTTCTCCCCCATCACCTTCTCGAAACCCACCAAACGAGACTGTGAAAGCAGCTTCTACCAACGCAGGCTCGGATGTGAATGCCACGAAAGAGGTCGCGCTTAAGGTGATACCGAAGAAGAAGGTTAAGGGAAACGAAGCCAGTGTCTGGAGTGAGATGGAAGTTCTCAAAGGTCTTGACCATCCAAATATCGTGCGTACTGTCTCTAGGCTGTGTCTGCCATTAAGCCGAATAATCACCAATATCGTTCTAGGTCAAATTCTACGAGTGGTTTGAGTCAAGATCCAAGTACTACCTCTCGTTTGAGCTGGCCATGGGTGGAGAGCTGTTCGAACAGATTTTAGCGAAAGGAAAATTTACGGAGAGAGACGCTGCTAGGGTTGTTCGCTCAATCCTATCGGGCGTCAAATATCTTCATGATCATGGTATCGTTCACCGGGACCTGAAGTGAGCGACATTCTCGGCTCGCACCCATCATCTGTCCATTCATCATTTCGACAGACCTGAGAACATCCTCTATCGCACCAAAGCACATGACAGCGATATCGTCATTGTTGATTTCGGCATGTAAGGCTTCTCCACAGTACCCCACTCAAGTGAAGGTACTAATTCTATCCCCAGCGCAAAACATCTGGAATCACCCGATGAACAATTAAATTCCCTTGCCGGTTCGTTCGGCTACGTCGCCCCAGAAGTCCTCAAGAAAGAGGGACATGGAAAGCCTGTTGACATTTGGTCGACCAGTATCATCACATACGTCCTGCTTTGTGGTTATTCTCCTTTCCGCTCCGACGATACCAAAACCCTGGTACAAGAAAACACTGCTGCAAAGATCGAGTTCCAGAGTCGGTACTGGAAGAAGGTTTCAGAGGAGGCTAAAGCCTTCATCCGGCGGCTAGCCGCTATTGACCCAAATGATCGTCCGACCGCCCAGGAGGCATTGCGAGATCCATGGTTGACACGTGAAACTGGACCTGCAGATGAAGAAGAGATCGACTTGATCCACGGGTTGAGGGAGCACTTTGACGCGAAAACGAAATGGCGGAGTGTCCTTACGGGTATTAAGGCGGTGAATAGGTTTGGGAGCCTCGGCAGCCGAACAAGTACGAGCAGCAGCGGCGGATGGAAGGCAGTCAAGGAGGAAGCAGAAGCGAAGGAAAAGCCTGAGGTCGAACACGACGCAAACGCGAACATTACCGTCATACCACCCGACGACACTGGCGGCGGAGGGGGAAATAGTAACGGGGGGTTGAAATCCATTCACGATGCTGGTCATACGTTGAAAAATGGAGAGGAGATCACTACTCCTCCAATATCCACCCGTGCGCCCCCCTCATTAACCCTAGATACTGGATCTCAGCACTCAACTTATCGCCCCTCTCAGCCCCCCATCGTCGTTGAAGAACCTCAGTCAGCTTTGACTGCGGACGAGCAGAAAGCGGATGAGGCAGCAATGCGGGAACGTGATGATTACAAGATGCCTGGGTCCTTCCATTGGCATGAGGAAGAAGTGGCTCCTGCCCCACGCCCGGCCGCCACTGCTACTCCGAATGCTCAGCACTTGGCTGCTGGTGAGAACCGAGGGCTGAGAGAGCGGCCTTCATGGACAGATTTATTCAGGAGGCTACGACTGGTGTGATCAGTGTGGATTCGGGATTTCAGACAAAGTGTAATGTGTGTTAGTCTGTATCGATATTATTCAATGTTTTACGATACTTTATCATAATATAATGCTTGCACGTGTGGAATGTAGGAGGCGCACTAGATGAAGTAAAGCGAAGTGAACGAAGCGTAGATCATATTTGGGAGATCAGAACATCTTTCACCCTAATCCCACTCTCGCTCCTAGTAAATGGCCAAGTCAAGCTCAGCTAGAGTCGAGTGGACTAGCTGCATTTGTCGAGGATGTCTCCCAAAAAGTATAGGCAATTTTCTAGTCATATCTATTCCGGTTCCTTAGCTGACTGGTTGGTTGTAGAGGGGTCCTAAGCCCTGGCTGCCCTCCTGGCTTCACTCATCACAAGTCGGTGCAATGGATAATCTGGTCAACCTCATGGAGCGTTGGAACATCATGAACAATGGAAGACCCCTAGAAACTTACTAGGATCCAGACGAACCGCATTCCTACAACCGCAGCGGATCGCCAGAGATATCTTCCAACTTGCAACTCTAGTGGCACGTTCTTGGAGCAGAGTGTCAACCAAAAGTAGTGGAATCATCGAACTATGGCTTAGTCCTCGAGCTATGACGATTACGCAGTGATGTACAAAGTTATGTTCTCCACGAGATTTAGGTGAATGACCACCAAGGAGGTGTAAGAATCGCTAAAAGTTCACTACACTTGCCAGTGGCTTGACCCTCTCGCAGTGCAGAATCCATAATAGGAAGCTCTAAATGGGTACAGGACGGAAAGAAGATGATATAATGCACTGCTACTATCGACAAGTGCTGTTTAAATTTGTGCCGCTGCGTCTACGAACTTTATGGGAAGACTAGGACGACTTTAGGGAGGACGAGCCCCAATATATGACAAAACCCATCGTAGATAACCAAAGGACGTCTGTCAGGAGGTCTTGAGAAATGGGTGAACCACCACTTGGAGGATGGTCTGTGGAAATGAGAACCATTGAGGTTTCCTCCTTGTCGACCTCGATCTTGATTGTACCCATATGCTTAGGTGTGTTCCCAGTGAGTCGACTTTTCGCCGCACCCTATGCTAGAACTGGTAGTCACCAAAGTAGTAGAATGGTGGTTAGTTTATCTTCACTACTATACCCGATTCACATATTGGAACTGCGGGCCATGGCGAGGATAAAAGGAAAGCAGAAGCGTGAATCCTCTCCAGAATCGTCTAACTATCGCTCCTTGTGAGTCACAGGACGTCTTTCCTACCTCTCTTCACCAACTAACTTAACTCTCTATAGATTATATTAACTTGAGGGTTGGTCATCTCTAATTAACCTCAGCGGAAATCTTTCATATAAATCACAACGGGTGTCTTATAGTCATGAAATTCAACGCTGCAGCCATCTCTGCCTACATCGTCGTTGCGGCTAAACTCGCGATCGCGAGCCCTGCCGCTGTTAGTACCACCACTCCGGACACAACTACTGACGGTGGTTGGGGAAACACTGGTGGCCAAGTTAATGGTTGCTACAACCTTTGCTACCCTAACTGGGAGCCCTGCGCAGCGGGATTGACCTCTCAGAAAGTCGGCAATTGTTGGACTTGCTGCACAAATGGTGGCGGAAACTGGGGGAACGGAGGTAGTTGGGGAAATGGAGGAAGTGGGGGGAATTGGGGCAATGGAGGAAATGGAGGAAATTGGGGCAATGGCGGAAACTGGGGCACTGGTGGTACTGGAGGGAACTGGGGAAATGGTGGTACTGGCGGGAATTGGGGCAATGGCGGTAGCGGCGGAAACTGGGGCAATGGTGGTACTGGCGGGAACTGGGGTAACGGCGGGAGCTGGGGCAACGGGAATAATGGAGGAAATTGGGGCAACGGCGCGAACGGTGGCGGGAACAATGGACAGTGGAGCCGCCGCTGAAGCTTCTTTTTGAACGGAAGGCTAGCAGAGATTGAGTGTTTGGGTAAGGTAGCTTACCCATGTACTAGTATGCGTGAAGTGGTGTCGAAGAACTATGTGCTCCGTGCGTCCATACCTACTACTCTATGTGTTACTTGCTATGTGAACTGCGATATAAACCTTTGACGCCGATGGAAATGCTGCTCGGATCGGCTATTGACTAAAAAGGATTTTAGGTTCCGCTCGATTTTGAATGGATGACACTGTTAGAAGAGCTTGATATTATGACTCAAAACGTAGAAGAAAGCACAAAGAATAGTAATAACAGAAATCGAGCCCAAAAGAGTACATATAGCCACAGGAAGACTTGCTTATTGAAGTTCGGCAGGGAGAGCGTTGTATCTGAAAACAACCCAATAAATTAGTATATAAGGTATATCTAGATCATAGAATACTGACGCAGGGCAGAGGGCTTCCCAAGCCTTGGATGGTTTGACTGTTGACTGGACAGTCGCGGGATCAACAAGCATGATCGTCGCAAGACCGGCTTGCTTGTGCCAGAAGATGTGGCAGTGGAAGAGCCAAGGCCCAGCGTTGTCGGTATTGAAGCGGATAGTGGTGCCGGAGCCTCCAACAGCTACAACCTATAGATCATACTCCAGTTAAAGAGTAAGAAAAATGGCTAATGCAAAGTATACATACATCGCGCCTGATTGGGTTGACGGTATTATTGGCCGGGGAGCTCATCGATTTGATGACCTGGAAGTTGTTCTAGAAAATGTAAGTAATCAGTGTCTCGGTTGATTCGATACTTGACCACATGAACACTTACGCCATGGAGGTGAAGGGCTATTGATTCGGGTGGATTAGATGAGTTCTCAGTTTAGTGAAATGGACAAATGCTTACGATGAGCGTCATCATCATCACTGAGAAACTATCATCAGAGCCAGCTTGATTGTAAACCTAGCGCATGCACTCACGTGGGGGGGAATACAATCTCGACCGTCTTATTTGCCGGCAGAACAAAAACGTTCTCTGTCGTATTAAAGTCACTTGGCTGAGAAGCACCTTCCATGACCCGCTCAAGGGTAGGGACTTTCTCGGGTAGATATGAGACTCCATTGACATTCCAGATGGCCTTTCCTGCAACCTGAAAGCCTCTGGGTTAATGAGGAGTGGATGGTATGATAATACGATACATACGACTTCAAGGTCCATGGTAATAGTAATGTCTGGATCAGAAACCTTTGGAGGTGTTAAACTATCTGAGACTGAATACACAGATTGACTTACTGGGGTTGGGGTGAAAGGCTGCGAGGACAAATGAGCCACACATATGAAGATGAAATTTCAATACTTACGACAAGGTCTGCCTCAATAAGAGCTCCATCGTCAGGACCCAGAGTCATCGGCCCAGTTGGGTCGGCTTCCGAAGCACCCTCGTAACGAATAATAGCACGGGAAAGCGTAGCATTTTCTGCAGAGCATGCGTTAAATCATTCAAGAAGTAGACTTGCGGAGGATAACTCACGGTTTGGGTTGCGGGCGGGGGATCCACCGACGAAGGGAGCGTTGAACCAGTAGTTCCCAACTGGTTGATTGGCTTCCAGGATAACGGAATAACGTTGACCAGCGAATATCTCGATCTTCTGAACTGTGAGTGGCTGAGTTGCCTCGCCATCCGCCTCAATGACAGCTGAAATTGGCTAAGCACAAAATTCTTAATCGAAAGCAGGGGAGACGTACTCAGGTTATGGCTATCGGCGGAGATGGTAAAGACATTGCGGGCCGAAGCGTTGATGACGCGAAGGCGGTAGCGCTTGCCTTGGACAACATTGATGACCGACCAGGGAACTTCTGGGCCGCCATTGAAGCGACCAGCGCCGTTGACCAGACCGGAGTCGGAGACTGGGACAATGCCAGTGGCAGCATATCCCTCCATGAGAGGAAGAGTAGAGTTCTGCCACCAGTCCGCAAGTTGAACTATCTATGAAGTATATTAGTAGTTTTAAAGTGGCCTCAAGCAGTTAAACCTACTGTAGATTTATCATCGACATCATAAAGACTCCGATGAGGATCTTCGGGGTCGTAAATAATGAGTGGGCCTCGTAAACCCTATGTATAAGTGAGAATGGATTAATCTCAAAAGAAAAAGCGTCTCTCACATCGACATATTGAACACTGAGTTCACTATGGTACCAGAAAGTACCAGTCTGATCGTCAAGAGGGATTTCGTAGGTAAAGGTACCTTCCGGTGCAATCGGGCATGAATTAACAAATGGCTCGGCCTCATCATAAGCGTTCGCCGTGCGGAAGAAAATGCCATCGAAATTCTAGAAGGCCGTAAGATTCTATGTTCGTGCGCAAAAAGTATACACATGGACTTACAAATGCAGTACTACGACGCATGGTGGAATCAGTCTGTGTGTGGTTATATAGACATGTGTGTCAAAAACTGCTTGCGGCGACTTTGGACAAAGAACTCACCAACTTGTTGTTAACGGTGACTCTGAGAGTCTCGCCCTTGTTGACAAGAATTGCAGGGCCAGGGAACTGGCCGTTCGCAACAACGGTACCTAAACCATGTCAGCGACTCGCGGCGATATCAAACGCCCCAATACATACTTCTGTTGAAGCCATCGGGCGCAAGGTTCGCATTGACAACGTCAATGTTGAAGTCCTTGACTGCGCGAGCCTGAACAGCTGCAGAGAGTGCAACCTTGAAGAGCGAGAAGAAGAGAGCTGCAGTGAATAGTTGCATCGTTGAAACTTTACCACCTGGCGAAAGTCTGAGCCTTATTGCATCTCCTTTATATACCCATTTTTTGGGAATCCGTATGTACTCCAACTCGCTATATCTCCGTATATCGTGGGTTTCGTAGAGAGTTTTTTGCGCGACACTCGACGAGGCAAATGCTCAATCGCTCGATGCGACCAGCCTGGTTGAGATTCGAGAAATATGATAGGCCAGCCAGGACAAGACTGAGGTGAGATCGCCGCGGTGGAACTGGACTCGATGGACTGAGGAATGCCAAGAGCAAGTCCGCGAGAAATAATCGACAGCGGTACCGATTGTCGGACGGGTTGCTGGGCGATGTACACGCCTGCTCTGGGAAATCTTGTGAAAAATAAATTTAAGTGATTGGTCTACTAGAACAACAGGGCCATTTAAAATGAGCGCAGCGACAAATTGCTCAAACATATTTTTAGCAAGCACGAGAAAGTGAGAGAAAATAACTTCTGTTGCTTAGGAGGCTCCATCATGACATTCGTGATCCCAGTAATCCGAACCCGTATCCCTTGCTGCTGTCGCTTGAGGTAAAACCCAAGCTTCACCTAAGAGGGCATGAGGACGGGGTAGAGCACCAAAGGCCATTCACATGAGGTGTCGCGACACTGGTATAAAGGCAAGGAGTCAGTTGCTGATGCAGGCAGTGTCATAGCCTGTGGTGCATGGGAGCTTGATTAAAACCGACTATGTAGATATGGTGGTTCTGGGCGGCGTGAGTGTGTGTGATGGTGGTCAAAGCCAAAAGGTCAAATTCTCATTTGTCAGTATTTTCCCATGATATCAGCCAGGGTCGATGACAACCTTGGAACCTGCAACCCTTCCATATCGAACTCAACGCTCAACGTTCAGGTCTCAAGAATGGAGTTTCGTTAAATATGAATCACTTGGCTTACCCGGAATCTATGCAAGAACCGTGAGCTGTGTCCTCTAGGACATCCACCGGATCGCTGTCGCTGCATCTCTCTTGACGCCACATTGGCGAGCGACTCCTACTTGGTTTCGATCTGATCAACTCGGGAAAATACTCCAATCACCGAGGTAGCGTACATGGGATCGACGCAGAGGTTTTTTCGTCCCACAGCGACCCACGATCCTGGTAAGGAGGCTTCTCTGCTTGGGAGTATGGGGAAATTCTTTCGGTCCCGCAAAAGTTTTCACATCGCTGCGGATCGCGAAGGTGTTCGGAACTCGTCTCTCCTTTCAGGATCGAGGTATAATTGTGATGTAGTTGGTCAGCTGAGAACGGTACGCACATTGTTTCTAAATGCGTGCCGTCTGTTGGTGCCCCTTCAAAATTTCGTGGCGTCATAGCATCATCAGTGTGTGTGTCCTTAAAGTCTGCGAAATACAGGTTGGTGTCGATAAGTACAAAAAGGAGCCATGTGTTAGGGGAGGGCAGGAGGCATGGCCCTGAGGATAGAATCCAAAGAGTAGTCAATGATGTGGGATTTTCAGGCACAAGTTTTAAACTCTGTTCCCAGGTGGGAAACAGCTCTCAATACATACCAGTTGCGATCTACAGTGATGAAAGTTCATTCCACCACTCAACTTTTTTGTTTCGCATAACGAAGGTTCATTGGAGGGCACCAATGGAAAGTTAAATATCAAAGACTCCACGTGAAGGTAACAACCGGGCAATTTGCCAGTCCGTCATATATAAGCAACAAAACAACGCCGTACGAGTATGTTATCCAGAGCTGATTAACAATTACGAACAAGGACAGTCCTTCAAAATAACAGGGCCCAAAGATAAGTATAAAGATATCGCGAAACCGAGAGAATAAGACAGAAGAAACATCAAATAAATAGCTCGAAATTTTATGTGCAACAACCGTTCCTGATCCTTTCAATAGTTTTGAGATGCAACCGATTGTCCGTTCCAAGCCTAATCGTCTCTACCCCACTCGCCTCGCGGTAATGTAGTCGCCGGGCTTCAAAATATTCTTCATATTCCATCTTCCGCACAACTCTTGCCGCAATATGCTCAAAGAGTTCGCTTACTCCTTCCCCCGTCTTCGCAGATGTGAAATGTAAACTTGGACCTCGCTCAGGAGGCAGAGGAGGCCCAGGGGCAGGACTGCCGTTTGGATCGGGTAAATCCAAAGGGTCGTCTTCTGGCGTCGTACTTGCCGTCTCATTCAAGCCGTTGCTGCTTGCTGCATTTTCCTGCTGCTCGCGTGCAAAGAGACTCGGGGTAATGGTTGCGGCACTACCGCTACTGGTACTCCCGGTCGATAAGGCTGTCGGCCGGCGCTGCCGAAGTGCAGGGGCTGTGCGAAGTATAGGTGTAGACGCCGAGGTCGACAGGGTAGATGATGGGGGCTCAGGTGAGGAGCGAGCGGTGTGGAAGGCGTCCGTGAATACGGATGAAGATGGAGTCAGGTATACTGAGGCGGTAGTGTTGATTGAAGATATACTGTTGAATTTGCCATTCATGGATTTTGTAGTTGATCGAAGACGGTCAACAGGGCTTTGTCTGGTACTGTCTGTAGGGGAGCTACGAGGCTTGATGTCAATGGACGGAGATTTGTGGACATGTATTGGGTATGAGGTTGGAGGGGTGGTCGATGTGGTAGAAGGTGGGGAATCCCGCGAGGGTATAAGCTCGGCCAGAAAATGATGGATTACGTCCAGGGATATCCGTTCGTCTTGAACATCCTCAGCAAGGTCTATCTTATTGCCGACCACAAAGCACGGATGTTCAAGTAGGTCCTCTTCGGACAGAGGTACCCCCACACAGAACTCCGCCCACCATTTCTTCAGCGCGTCCAGAGTTTCTGACTGGTGCACGTCGAAGGCTAGTATGACTGCATCCGCTCCTCTGAAGAACGCAGTTGATAGGCTTGAAAATCGCTCTTGTCCAGCAGTGTCCTGTCTCCCTCGGTCAGCCTCGACAAGAAGAGCAGCGCTCAATAGTATCGAAAACGGACCCAAATTTGGATTGTAACACTCTGTTCTGGTTTTGTAGGATGAGGGACTGTTTTCGCAATAAAATCTGCACCAATGGTGGCCCGGTAACCACTTGAGAATCTGCCGGAGATGTACTGCAAGATCCTATATGAGAAGTGGTGGGAATGACATCAATACAACACAACTCACCTGTCCACGTAAACTGGTCTTTCCAACACCTGAAGCGCCTATTATGACCAGCTTAATGGTGTGCATCGCCGTCGCCGCCGCTGTCGACATTCACTTTGAAGCATGGAGATGGAAGCTGACCAGAAGCAATTATATCACACTAGTGTCCAAACTCTTCGCAGATTGTGGCTGTGCTACGTGTGCTTGACAAACAATCAGCTGATCGGCTTTCCTTCGGACCGTCCGGGCCAGCTCTCAAATTATTTGAGCACTTCTAGCCCAAGTTCAATTCTAGAGGTAACTCCTAACAGCAGATCCCCTTTCAAGAACTTAATTTATCTGGCAATGCATAGAAATTAAGTTACATATGTATATAATAAAACTCGATAACAGTGTCCGAACCCGAATAGAACAAGTAACAAGTTGACCAGCTATTTATGCTAGGAAGACGAAGATATCGTCAAGGAAAGACCAGGCAGGAGCCGCTCCGCCATGGAAGGCAAGAGTGTCACCACCAGTCGCCACAACCTTGAGTTCATAATATTTCCAATCACTGAAACCTGGCTTAATGGTCTGGACAACCTTTCCATTCCAAAGGACATCGACAAAAGCGTTAGCTTCAGCGGCGGGGTCCGAGTTGAACGCGCTTGAATGGAAGAACGTAATCAAGTACGTCGCCCCTGGTATGGTGTCCAGTGTATGGGTGGGTGTGATTGTCCCAGCTAAAGAATCCGTTCCGAACCCGGAACCCAACAAGGCAGCCGAGTCGCCCGAGTGGCCGTAACCAGCGTGATGGATTATTTCAGCGTCAAAGTTTCCACCCGCAGGGCTTGTTGCCGTCCAAAACTGGGTGGAGTTGGTCCAGCAAATATCGGTGGACCGACAGGCAGCATAAGACTCGAATCCGCCGTCCTGGAGGAGCGATTTGCGTTTGTAACCACGAGAATAAGTGACCTTGAGATCACCCTGACCGAAATTGTTGGCGGTGGACGCATCGGATACGAGGTAATACTAGTGGAGATTGGGTTAACACATTCATCAAATAAGTGTTCTGCGACTCACGAAACTGCAGGTGTACGTTGTAGGATTACCGTTTACAACGGCACGCCAGATGTTGAAGTATTGACAAGCACCACCGTTTCCATCAGGTCCACGGGTATTGCACAGTTGAGCACACGCATCAACGTCATATCTGTCAATGAAGGCGAAGCCCATATACTACAAAGACTGAGTTAAGGATCGGAAGACCTATTAGACACTTACCCCAGGAGCATTGTTTGCACCACCCGTAGGACCAAATGTTAGCTCATAACCCTCAGGGGCAGGCGGATCGAGAAGTGTCGTGGACGCGTATCCGCTGCTGTTCTGGATATAGACTAATGGGGCCGGAAGAGGTTCCAATTGCTGGCCGCCCATGTTTGTCTTCTCCGCAGCAGTGTGAACATCGCCGTATGCAGCACACTTGAGGTTAGACCCTGGGTTAGATGACCAATCCAAACCAGGGTTATTGAGCTCGTAATACAAGTTAACGAAGACTAACGATTGACAAAAAATCAAATTTAGTATCATCTATTAATGGAAAGACAATCGACGTACCGCATTCTTTGATGCCACTGCAGAATTTGAGACAGTCGTCAACGTTATAAGTGTGATTGGACACCACTGTGAAGGTCAGATACGCAGTTCCCTGGATGGAACCGTCGCGGTCAGTTAGACCCGTCCCACTTCCTTCGAAAACTACATCATATCCGTCAATCAAGCGCTTGGAAAGGTCCTGGGAATGCCTAGCAGTGGAATTGTTATCACTGGGAGGGATGGTACTGTTAGTCAGTTCGCCATCAACAGCAGTGATCGTGACAGGTGGGGGAGGCAAATCAGGCGGGGCATCAACTGGCGCGCTGGACTTCTGATCAACGATTTGCACGGTAGAGGCGATGGTGTCCGAGTCCGTATCAGTGCCGTCAAGAGTCAAGGAGTTGTTCACAGGAGTCGCAGGCTCAAGGAGAGTGTTCGGAGCTATTATTCTTCCAGAGGCTGCCGCTAGATGTAGCGGATTTAGTCAGCTCGTTATCGACGCGTCAGAAACGGATACATACCAGTTACAGATGTTGCAAGGGCCACGAGAGGGAGAAAACGAAGGAGGTTCCTCATGGTCGCTGGGAGAAACTTCGTAGGCTTAGAGTTCACGAAGCCGGGTTTTATGCTACTCTAGATTCTTCGGGAACTTCTGCGGCCCGCCCTCGAAGGCTCGGAATCTAGAACTGTGATTCACGTTCCTCGCTTCCACGCGTTGTTTATTCCTGGCAGATAGGTACGCAATCCACGTTGATTGATCGTTGTAGCAGCTACATGGAATACTTCGGTGACTTGCACACTTCACAGTAAACGTCAATCAAACGGGACATGGATGCCGCCGCACCCGCGTCATGAACGGGGGGTGTTTTTTGAGAGACATCCTATTGACAGCAAGAAGTTTGGGTGCTGGGCGAAAGGCTTGAGTGATTTCTGGGGTTTAGGACCACACGCGGTAGATTCGAAGCGGGGCTGTTGAACGTTAGATGTTTCATGAAGGAACCACGTGTAACTGGTAGATATAAGGTTCTCGGAGCAAGAAATTATTCCGTCTCCCGAATGGGTGCCGTCCAGAGTTTGTTCGAGGACAAAACATTGATTCGACGCGTCAAATCGAGAATATAGTAGTCGATAGTATGTTGTGATCACCATCAAGGGCTGAGCCTGGAACGTGGAGATTCGGCCTTCACTGCACGTATAGTAATACATGAGAATTTTGATTGAGAGTGCAGTCCAGTGTTCCCTGTCTTGAAGTGAAGTGGACGTGAAAGAGGAACAAGGTTGTGATGTGAAAAAAGCGCCCGTTACATGACGCATTCTCACGTGTCAAACCATCATCCTGAATATGATATCATAAAAAGGACTTGGCCTATCACAGGAATATACCTTCGTAACCAACTATTTATGTTTCCCTGAGCAACGGCTGCCATATAGTTTAGTCGACCACCCATTCCCTGCTGAAAAACTCTGGGAGACGAAAAGTTTGGTGTTTGATAATTCAGATGAACTGCCCTGACTCTTATCTTGTGCCTTGATCGTGCCATGTCACCGAAGTACATCATGCTCGACATGTTACTAGACGTCGCAGCTCATGTTTTTCGATTCTTGTTCCTCAAATGTATATCTCTCGGACTTTCATTCCCACCCGTCGAGTACTCCGACAGGGTCCCTCAACTTGACCTTCCAGGCCACTGTCGCACCATAGATGCCAACTAAATCAATACGTTGCTTGTCTTGTTGGACTGTCTACAACGTGACAAGACCCGCTTCCAAGGACTGTTCTTGATACACACATGCGAGTAATCTTCGGAAGCACGACGCTCACGGCGAGTCTCTCAGTTCTATTCAAAGGCCACGTCAAGAAGATTGTTTTCCCGACGCTCTCACCTCCGGTGAACGGCGTCATTCGCACAGGCCGCAGAAAGTCATGTCTCAAAGCTATTAAGGTTATAAAAGGTGCGTCCTGGTGCCTGAAGGCCTGAAGGCTGGAATTCTGGAAGTTCAAACAGCGAGCTCTCAGCTAATGGCTGTTCATTCCTGTCTGTGGTTTTACCCTACTTGGGTAACCTCAAGCCCGCGAGTACCTTCAACATTGAGGTCCGTTCAGCAAGCATCACAAGTTACAATCATATGAATGACTTCATCACATCAGACGCCAGGCGAAAAAAGCCGCTCATCATTTGATAGCGCTGACTACAGAGGAGATAGAGGGGCATACTCGGCCAGCATTCCGAAGTGCCAATTATATCCTCAGCTGCAGCCGTGGTCTATAGGTCACTCAGTGTCCTGTTCCGGCAGCTATGTTCCTCAGCTTAACGGCGAACTGATCTCCCTCGGCGGGTTTCCAACTTTAGAATCATATTTCTTGAACCGGTCACTGACCTCGTCGGCAAGCAAGGGTGAGTCGAGGTTTCTCTGCCTGTTCTTCGCCTGTATCTTCTGCTAGGATTCACTCTCGTCCAGGCTTTACCCTCAAACCCCGACCCAGGTAGTCGGGCGACTGGCTTATCCCGATGCGGCTCAGAATTTCAAATGCGCAGATTAGGGTATTTCTCGCAGTCGAGAAGCCTCCGAGTCGGGGAATGGGTGATTGTCAAACGCTAAGCGGTCGCTTATCTTCTCAGGTTCCTCGACGGCAATCAATATAGCAGGTCCCACGTATTTGGGTACAGAGCTTCACGGTTTGATGGGTATGTCGTAGAACGGGAGGTTATTATCCTCGCCCTAGCGAACTGGCGAACGCAAAGAAGATGCTGCGTCCTTGGGATTCTGGCTCGTTCTGGCTTCTATATCCTGGCTCATTCTGCTATCCCGTGCATTCCAGAGAAGGAACTACGGAGAAAGTGCGATAAGATCTACAGTATAGTGTAAACATAGTAATCGACACCACCGCTTAATATTAGGCGCTTATGGCTCAAACGTCATTTAAGTCGTCTACCAATAATCGTTGTAAACAGCATCATACATGTCGGCCTCATCTATAGTCATTGGAAAGTCGGCATACATATTTTCAGCTCCGGGGATGGTAACATTGCGAACCAGCCACGGATCTCCGTAAAGGGCGCGGTACCATAGAGGGAGAATCTGAGAAAGCCTATCAAGGTTCAAGACATGAGAATGGCCGGAGGGGATGCAAAACGAATAGACATACTCAAAAGGTAATCCATTAATCTGGCGACCACCATATTTATCGGCGGCGGCGTTCAGCCAACCTCTGAAGAACCTCACCATGCCTATGAAGTGGCCGGGAAATTAGAAGGCTGTTCAGTGACTTATGTGGGAAGACGAACCATCCTCTCGTTTGCCGAGGAATGAGAAATGTTTTCCGTACCCGACTTCTTCTACTCTTTTGTTGTACAACTTCCACATCTCTTCTCGAGTCGGCAAATGAGCTTTTTCTGCCCAAACCATGGAAATTGCCAATGATTGAAACTCGGCGTAGGTAAACGTTGATATTCCCATATTAGCTATAGATGAACCAGTCAGTTTGGATTGACCCCATCCGGTTACGTGTGACGCACAATTGACGAAAGCGAGCGTAGGATTATCGATGTAGAACGTGTCGAGGTGAAGTGACCTAAGATGACTTCCGTCCGTGATGATAGGCTTGACTCCAGCATCTGGAGGTGCTTCGTCCGTCCGTCCAAGTGCAGGGTTATGATATTCTGGAAGGAAAGGATAAGAGTAACGGAATCCAGTTGCAAAAAGTACGTGATCAATGCCAGAGAGTATAGTGCCATCCACTAGCTCAATTCTGGACTCTTGGATGGTTGCACTGGGAGAGTAAAATCGCTTGATCTCAGCGACAATAGAGACGTTTTGGGGAATTTGACGAATAAAGTCGATAAGACTTGGTCGTTGGGGGACTGTGGGTTCGATTCAGAGATACACAACCTAAGAAGCTTAGATCTCCGGTACCTTTCTCAGGCTAAGGGATAACGCAAATCAGCTGGAGAGCTGAAACCTGGGGAGCATTGGAACCACATACTCTGACGGATTGGTAGATTTTTGCAGCATGAGTGCTTACTTCCCGAGAAATCTGGGACCCGCTAGCCTGCAAAATACGTCAAATGGGATCAGTATTTGAATTATGGAATAGAATGTCACTGGCGTACGGCTGCACCAACAATCAATATCGTTTTTCCTGCATATTCCTCTGGATGGCGGTACTGTCTTGAGTGTAAAATATCCTCAGGAAACTGTTTCGCCCATTCCTCAAGCCCTGCAATTCGCGGGATGTTCGGCCCATTGTAGCGACCAGTAGCAATGACTACTGCATCAAAGTCCTTGATTTTGACATTAAGCCATCTGTACTAGAGCCAACCAGAGCTACGTACCTGTTTATTCCACGTCACACGGTTCAGGCCATCCTCAATCACTTCTATCTGCCTTGTTGTTAAAGTCCACCCAATCTGGTTGCCAGAGGAATCAAGGTGCTTCTGAATGAGTTCGACGCGAGTGTTGTATGAGACGTCTGGGCTGTTGTCGTTGGTATTGACACCATGCCAGGAGGCAAATGTACGGAGATAGCGGGCAACCTTGGCTTGCGGAACGGCTAAAGCAATCAGTTTGAGTCAGTTTCTTTTAGAAGATGAGAGAACCTCCGGGGAGACGCACCCCATTCAGTCCCGTCTGGCCAAGGAAATCCACGGATCTGCTGTGTGTTCAGAAACGCTTAATGGCGACTCAAGAAAGGATGTACCTCTTGAATAGGCTACCCATTCGTTAGCTCGACACTCTAGCATATTCAAAGAAAGTAGATACTCACAACAGGAGCATTGGTTTTCAGCCCATACCAAACCGGCTTAGGTGCCCTATGCAGTCTTCTCTGTAACGCACACAGGGTTCGGTTATCATATTCCTCGACGTAGGGCAGTGGAGCATCTTGAGGTGGAAGCGAGGGCTCAAAGTCCGCTACTGCGATGGGTGCATTAGGAATAGGTGGGCTGAGAGGGGCTTCTTCTGTATAATGCCAGACTCCGCCTGGGAGTGAGTCTCGTTCAAAGATGTGAACGTCAAAACCATCCTGCTTGAGCTCGCGATAGGCGATGATACCCCTATGTGATTCCTTCGTAACGAGTCCTCTTGCCATAGACGACCAACACGAAAACTTACCCTACACCGGCTCCAATCACAGCAACTCGCTTGACAGGCCATCCGAATTCGTAACCCTTATAGGATAGATTTACCTCGCTGTCTAGAGGATATCTGAAAGTTGACTGCGAGGACAAGGCTACAGGTAGGATCGCCGCAAGCAGCAGGACAGAACTCGGGAGGTGCGGGCCTTTCATCTCGGGACGATATGGTCAGGGTGGAAGCATACAAAGTGACAGGAATAACGTTTGATATACACCGAACCGAGTTGATTGGCGCCCAGACGTAAAAATTAAGTGAAATGACGAAAGAAATTGCGCAATCTAATAGCCGACTCCTGCTTTCAAATGCTTTGAAACCAACGAGCGCCTGGTAGACATGCTTACTGATTAACTCGATCTAAGTTGAAAGCCTGGAAACGAAAGCCCTGACTTTCCCTGGATCGAGTATCAAGCAAACCCCCTACACTCACCAAGAATAGTAATGTGACAGGAATAGAAGATCACGTATAAAGACGCGATGATGAGGCTATAAGAGAATGACCTCCTACTAACAAATCCAGGGCCTTGCCTCAGTCCAGTCGTAGGATTGAACTCCTGGCAGGCCAAATCTAGTAAGGGATACCAAGTGTAATCCCGGATTGGGGATAAACCGGTCAACTCAAAACTCAGATTAGACAGGTCAAACGTAACTAGGATTTCTAGATAGATTTTTCTTGGTCCCTACGGACTTTCCTACTTAGCTCGAGCTTGTGGACCCCTAATTCCACCATTGGTGGCAGTCGATTTCAAAACGTCGCAAATTAAAAACGGTGACACGAATTTGGCAAATTTCCTTAATGGATCATGAATGAAATTAGCGTCTTACCTCAGTGGATCACTGACTGTGATCATCATAGTGCTATGTAGGTGAACGAAAGGCTTGATAGTATAGGAAGGGGAAGTTAGCGAGCTGACTCAAATTCTCCAGTCCGGCCTGCAAGCGGTGTAATACTGGGCTTTTCCCCCGAATATTCTGTTTGAATCCTGCTAATCCTTGTGTTCTACGGGAGAGTTTGCAGGGTAGTTACATATAATAGATAGCGCCAATCCGAGGCACAACGCCCTCGAACTTGGCCATTACATCAGCAACGATCCAGTATCCTACACTACCAATGGTCGTTATACATATAATCATCCATGTCCGCCTCGTCTCCGGTCATCGAAACATCGGCGTCTACGCCGGGAATGGTGACATTACGGACCAACCACGGGTCTCCCACTTGAGCGCGGGTCCATACAGAGGAGATTTGTGTGAGCCTATCAAGATACACATTATAAGATCAGTCAGAACAAGATACTAACTTGTGACAAAGACGTACTCGAAAGGCAATCCATCAATCTGGCGACCACCGTATTTATCAGCGGCGGCATTCAACCAACCTCGGAAGAATCTCAACATGGCTATGGAAAAGCCAGGACGTCAGGTAAGCTAATGAAGATGAAACAAAGCACGCACGTTGCACCCGTTTCCCAAGGAAAGACAATTGTTTTCCATAGCCCATCACGTCCACCTTTTGGCGATACAACCTCCACATCTCTTCCCGAGTGGGTAGACGAGCCTCTCCCGCCCAAACTTTAGAAATCGCCAACGATTGGAACTCGGGATAAGTGAAAGCTGGTATCTCGAAATTAGCTATAATGATAAGAAGAGTCAGCTTTGGGGTCATTCTCTAATGCAGTGTGAACGCACCATTGACAAACGCGAGTGTCGGGTTGTCAATATAGAATGTGTCAAGGTGAAGCGACCGAAGGTGACTTCCATCCGTGATTATAGGCTGTAAAGTATCCTCAGGCGCTTCACCCGTGCGTCCCAATGCTGAGTTATGGTATTCTGGGAGGAAAGGATAAGAGTAACGGAATCCAGTTGCGAAAAGTATATGATCAATGCCAGAAAGGATGGTGCCATCCACTAGTTCAATAGCGGATTCTTGAATCGTCGTGTTGGGAGAATGGAAGCGCTTGATTTCGGCAACGACAGATATGTTGGAGGGAAGTTGACGGATCCAATCAGCGAGGACTGGTCTTTGAGAGGCGTCTGTCAGGACATAAATCAATAATGCACAACCTATGTGAGAAATCCACGCACCTCCCGCATTCCGCTCAGGCTTTAAGGACCGCAATAATCAGGGCCCGAGATATCAGAAAAACAAAGGAAACCTCATACCCTAACAGACTGATAAATCTTTCCAGCACATCTACTCATCTCGCGAGATATCTGCGCCCCACTCGCCTAATAAACAAGCAACCAACGAGTCAGAACCCCACTCAAAGAAGCAAAAAAAACCTTGTCGACTCACAGCAGCACCAACAACTACAACCCTCTTCCCAGCATAATACTCTGGACGTCGATACTGCCTCGAATGCGAAATCGCCTCCGGAAATAACTTTCCCCAGCTCTCAAGTCCCTCAATGGGTGGTATATACGGGCCATTATATCGACCACTAGCAACCACGACGGCATCAAAGTCCTTTTAACAGAAAGTTCAGCCATCCACTCGCGAATCCCACAACCACAACTCACATGTTTATCCCACGTCATACGACCCCGTTTATCCTTATATTCAATCCGCTCCGTTGTCAACAAAGTCCATCCGATCTGTTTACCAGAGGTATCAAGTCGCTTTTCAACGAGCTCGACGCGGGTGCTGTATGAGACGTCGGGACTGTTGTCGTTGGTGTTGATACCATTCCAAGAGGCGAATGATCGAAGGTAGCGGGCGACTTTGGCTTGGGGAACAGCTGGGCGCAGTTAATCAGTACGAGGGTCGCATTTGAGCAAATCCTAGTATGGACGCACCCCATTCTGTTCCCTCTGGCCAAGAAAACCCACGAATCTGATACCCATAAGCAAGAATTCAACCACACCAAAAACAGAACCAGCTATACCTGTTGAAGCGGCTACCTCACCATCAACACCAATCCCACACTCAAAAACACTTCAAGAAAAAAAAAAAACTCACAGCAGGCGTATTCGTACTCAACCCAAACCAAATCGCTCTCGGCGCTCTATGCTCCCTCTTCGACACCCTACACCCCCTCTCCCTCTCCCCACACTCCTCCACATACGGTAACTCCTCCCCTCTTCCCACCGGTGGCATCACCGGTTCAAAATCCGCCACCTCAACCCCCACATTCGGAATGGGCACATTCACAGGAACTTCTTCCGTATAATGCCACGTCCCACCCGGTAGATCATCCCTCTCGAAAACGTGAACGTCGAATCCGTCTTGTTTGAGTTCGCGGTAGGCTGTCATACCTCTACATTCCTCAATGAGTAAAGATTGTTCTATATAAGAGAGTAAGTGAGAGAAGTACGCACCCGACACCAGCACCGATTATAGCAACCCGCTTCACAGGCCACTCAAAATCAAAAGCCTTCCTCGGTAGAAACACATCACTATCCAGAGGATACCTAAACACCCCCTGCGATTCCGAGGCCAGTGTAACAGGCAGCAGTACTGCGACAAGCAACAGTCGACTCAAAGTCGAAGGAGAATATGCTGAACCTCTCATCTTGGCGTAAAGGAGGAGGAGGAGGGATGACAAAGTAGAAGCATTATAGCTGTCATGAAGGGTTTAGGCTACTTATAAGTAAACTAGCGCCCCTGTGGCAAAGTGCTTCCCGAGCCGAATAAGGGGCTATTTCCATCTCAATCGGGCGTTCATATCAGAAGTGCTATCATCATTGACAAGAGTCACAGAAGCAAGACGAGAGCACGAGCCAAAAGCCTCAATCTTAATCTAAAGAGGTAAAACCTCAGTTGATTAACCTCCTTCCTTCTTAATTAAGCCTGACTTCAATGAGAATGAGAATGAGAATGAAAAATTGCAAAAGAGAGACAAACGACAGAAAAAATACTTTACGTATGTAACACAAAGAAACTGGGGAAACACAAAAAAGCACAGAAAACCATGGCTTGAGAATACACTGATGTAGAGAAAGAAAAGAAAGAAAAAGAGCGAGGAAAGAAAAAACAACAACAATCGACAAGCTAGTCCAGCTGACGAAACACAAACGTGCTATGGTATAGTAAGAGCGCAAACCAGTCACTCACTCACTCGTCCGACCGACCCAATCAAGCCACGAACGAACCAGCAAACGCGAGAGAGAGAGACAAAGATAAAATAAAAACTACCCATCCGTCAAAATCCCCTTCACACCACCACTCTGTGTCCTCCCCCCATCCCTCCCCTTCCCCGCAAACATCCTCAACCCACCCGTCCCACTACTCCCTCCACCACCCGTACTATTAACACCAGAACCAGGCCCAGGCCCAGCCCAACTCTGACTCTCATACCTCCCCCTCTCCCAACTCCTCGTTCCAGGTCCCACACCCGGTCCTGCACCACCACTCATCTCAACAGAACTCTCAGGCTCATCTAAATCCCCATCCGGTCCCGATCCGGGGAACGGGAAATGCTGCTGCTGCTGCTGTGGAGCCGTAGACGAAGACGAGGAGGAAGCAGAGCGAAGGGGAGGAGATATGATAGGAACAGGAACAGCCCTCTTACTCTCCTTCTTCTTCTTCTTCTGCCTCGATCCAGAATCCGATTTCGACTTCGCATGCGCCGACGACGACGAAGGTTTCGTTTTCGACTTTGCCTTGTTCGAACTACCCTTGACCACTACCACCCCTTGTTCAGCCATCGACGACGACCCAGGCGATCTCGGTGTTCGAGGAGACGGAGGTTCACTCGCTGTCCTCGCCGGTCCTGCCGGCGAATTCGGATGGAAGGTCGGATTCGGATGAGTAGGAAGATGAGAAGGACGAGTGGGACCACCATTCCCCACAACAACAGTCGATCCAGCAAGTGGGGTAACAACACCCGCCTCAAACTCTCCCTCTCCCTCCTCACCCTCCTCCTCACCCACAACAACTTCCTCCTCATCCTCCTCTCCAAAATCTACAGAATCAACCCACCCATCTTCAATATCACTCTCCACGTCATCATCATCATCTTCGCCTCCTACAGGTTCATGCTGCTTCGCTTTTCCTTTCCCACTACTGCCCTTCCCTTTAACACCGGCAGCAGCAGTAGACGATAAATCAAACTTCGAATTCGGCCCAGGCGTAAGCGCCTCCACCGGATCTTCCTCCGTATCCCCCTCTTCCGTCCCATGACTAAACCCTCTACTATGATGACTCGAAGTCGACTCCGACGTCGACCGGGACACCGACCCCGGTGGTTCCGGCTCATAAAAATCTTCATCTTCATCGGCTTCATCACCAAGAAGACTCTTATTCGCTTTCTTCGTTCTTCTCCTCTTCCTCTCTCCTTCCTCCTCATCCCCAAGATCCATATCAAGCTCATCTTCATCATCTTCATCTTCATTCCCCAACTCATTACTCTCCCCATCCTCTTCGTCGTCGTCTTCTTCTTCAGGGTCAGACATCGATTCAAGACCCATCATACTCTCATCATCATAATCCTCTTTCGCCCACCTCGGATGATCATTCTGAATCGAGAAAATCGTCTTCGGAAGCTACAGCGAGAGAGAGAAACAACCATCAGCACATCATCAACAACCCAAAGAAATAAACTCACCTCCTCAACCCTCCTCCTCAATCCCTCCCACTCCTCCCTCGTCCTACACAAAAACCCCAAAAGCATACTCGGATCAAGCCCACTCAACGGCATCTTCCTCACCCTCTCACAATGATACGTCTTCAACTCCGCAGCCCCATAACTCGTCACATAATGCTCCTGCAACGGCGTCAGCATCGAACTACTATTCGACGCAGTCGACAGTGATGGGTTGTTGGTATTAGTGTTACTAGTTGAGGTAGTAGGAGCAGCAGAGGTTGTTGTGGACGTTGTGTTGGTTGAAGATTGCGAAAGGACGACAGAGATGGGTACAGCTTGCTCTCTATCCGATGTTCGTCGGGCCGTAGGCCTAGGAGGCCTCTGCTTCTCCTCAGCACCAGCACTCGGACTCGGACTCGGACTCTCTTCTCCACTCCCAACGCCACCACTACTCCCTGCAGAATCACCACTAAAAGCCCTCTGCAACGGACTAGGTGACGTAGGCGACGTCGGTACCCTCACATGAGGTTGCTGTACATGATGCGCAGACGGAGGCGAAGAAGAGGGCACATGATACGACACCGACACCCTCTCTTTCCTATTCTGCTTCTTTCCTTTTCTCAACGACGAGGCTCCCGAATCGCGTCTCTCCAATCCTGCCCTCTGCCACGCACTAGGCGGTGCATTACCTGTTCCCGCTTCAGCGGAATGCGATGTAGAAATGTCCAACACTCCACCCTCATCCCCGCCCTCCTCTCTATCCCCCTCAAAAGGACTCCGTAAAGGTATGGCAGGTCTCGGATTATGCGGATCGAGATAAAAGAGGTTATCAGCTTGCGAGCCTACAAAGTAGTAGGAACTCGAGGGGCGACCGCCTGCAATGCCTATACATTGCGGGAACGTGAACAGGGCCTGTCATCATGTGAGTGAGCGAGTTTAAAAAGTAAGCGATAGTTGTACCTTGATAGTCTCATAGTAAATCGGGTTCACACCATCTATACCCAATCGCAAGCCAATCAAAACTAGAACGGGCCTATCACCCCACGTACTTCCTGGCGGCGGCTGGTGGGCGTGGGTTGGCTTGAGACGAGGCGAGTGGGAGTGGGAGGAGTGAGAATGGGAAGAAGAAGAGGTAGGTAAATGGGTATGCGAAGCGAGAAACACGTCCGTTTGGGATAGTGTCCCATCTTTAGCCACTGAGACGCCTATCCCAGCTTGTGGGAACTGACTTGTTAGACGTCTGGAATGGAGTATGTGTTAGCGCCCAGCGCCACTAAGGAAGAGGGAGAGAATGCTTACTTGATAGCACCGGCAGCGACACTAGGACCAAACCACTGTCCTACATCGGTACCCAGCTCTTTCCCCGCCAAAGCCATTCTGTGTACCGAGAATGGCGCTTCTGGAGAGGGCGTGTCGAAGAACCAGGTTAAGATTTGAACATAAGTAGCATAGTCGGCTGTATACACCGGATACGGCGGTCTACGCCATTCTACAAGCGAAAAAAAGAGATCAATATCATTGAGTTTGCTACAACGAGCGAGTACGCACCTCGACCCAAGTGAGCATGAATGAGTGCATTGGCAAGCAAGGACTGGCCAGTCCTCAACATACACCCCCATCCCGAATCCGAACTCCAAGTCTTCTCTCCACCCCAATGCCATCTACTCTTCTGCGGCACAGGCTGAATCGATACCTGCTCCACCGTCATCCCGTTCTCAAACTGAGCACAAAGATCAACTAACGTCGTATCCTTGATCGGAGCACCAAAGTGCGAGCGATAGGTGAGCCATATCCTAGAGACAAAATCGATGTAAAAGACAGGTGGCCAGTGTGCAGCTGGGTTGTGACTCTTTGATGAGGAATAGGAGGAAGGAGGTGATGAATGCGATAAGGCGAGTGCAATATCGGTGTTGCTAGCCGCACTGCTGGTGGAGGATCGGATGCTCCCCGCATGCGTCGTCATCGGGGTAGGTGATACAGGGGAAGGAGGCTCATATCCCGGGTGCTGGACACCCAGGAGCCATATCGGGTCTGTACACTTGTCTGGAACAGCATCACTATCCAACAAATACCTCATCGCCTTGTCCAAATGGCCTTTACCGTGTTTAGCGACGGTGAGGAGAGCACTGGCTTTGCTTCTTGGGCTGTTACCAGCGCTGATGAGAGAGGGAAGAGAAAGGTCAGTGGTGGATGATGAAAAGGTGTGTGAGAACCACCCAGAGAGACGCTCTCCTAGGCGAGAGGATGATGGCCCAACATCGGGTGCTGAGGTGAGCGGGTTCCCCATTCTTGCTGGTCGAGGAATCGCCACTGGCTCAACGACAACTGGACTTTCTTCTCCTCCACCTCCTCCTGTCTCTCCCTCCTTGTCCCGTCTTCCAAGAAACCTACTCCCCTTTCGAAACTTGCTCGGCGCAGGGGTGCTCAGCATTGCAGATTCCACTCTACTCCCATCATTACTCGGTAAACTCGTCGTAGAGACACTCTTCGATCGACTACGGTCGTGGTTCTGCCTCTGCAGGAATTTCGGTAGCTTTGACGACGACGACGGGCCATTGTTGGTGTTGTTGTGTTGGGGAGAGGGTGAAGGAGGAGACGAGTGTTTGTTGTTATTGGAAAAAGACATACTGTGTACTCAAAAGTTCAAGTTAGAGGCATAATAAGTGGAGGAGGGACTGACGAGAGAATGGTATGTTTAGAGCCACGCTGAGAATGCGCGCGTGTGAGGTCGGTGCTAAACACGTCCAAATCACTTGTCACCGCAGATTTGTCAACCATACACAAACGCCACCAACTACCAACAAGGCTATCTCTCCTTCTGATGCCCTTCCTGGCAAGTGCCTCACAGCCCCAGCGGATCATTGACTCCAATCCTCCAACTCGGATCTCCTCTACTCGGCGCTCACATTCATAATACTCTCAAGGGTCGATGCTTGTGAATATTTACTCCGTTTCCGGCGGAGAAGGACTCGAGCTTTATATTATCATTCCACAGATAATACATCCCTAGATAATAACACATTAATGAAAACCCACTCTACACAAACTCCTGCTACGGCTCCGTGTATGGAGAGTGTACTACGAAATGTTTGGAAGAAATTGGTGGGGCGAATCGCGCGACTCGCAATAAGGAGGTTAGTCCTACCATTGCGCAACTGCTGGAAGATATGGTAACAAAATGTTTAACTAGGGCCCGGATGCTGTCGTTGTGGTTAGTGGTTGTCGGAATGCGCCGAATGCACCGGAGATGGAAGGGCTGGAAGCCGCGTGGTCAAAATGATTTCCGGATAATATCTTGCACTCAAGACAATACCGCCATCCAGAGGATGCCGCCAGTAAAAATGCCTTGATTGTCTGTGCCTCTGTCAGTAGTAGATCTTCTGTGGCACTTCGTAGGACGCTTCAACTCAACTGGTATTCTAGGCCAGTAACATAAACCGTCGCGCAACGAAAGTTTACAATCCAAAGAAAACTCGTTTAAGCCCTATCCTTTCGACCGCCCGCGTCTTTGCGTTCTGATCTGACCTCAGGTCAAGGGCTATGAACCACCAACGAAGATGACCCTAAAGCTTTTCATTGCCGAGGAACACGAAGAGGATAGCTATGAACATAGTTTGACTATCAAGCCCTCATTTTATTCTATGTACCAATGCAAAGTCAAAGCATGGGAGGAGCAAACCACACCCTACGAACATACACCTATACTTCAACGAAGAGCTGTCTAATGCGATTCCTGCTTCTGGTAAAATCGTTCATCTTATCCTTCACCGAGTTTCTATTAACAGCTTTCCTTTTTCACCGGGATATACAGACCTCACACGTTGTCGATCTTATAATTGAAACGCAAATCTAGAGTTATGCGAGACTTGCCGTTCACTTGGTTGTGGTCGTCAATTGTACAGTGGATTAGTGGAAATGGACACCGACCAGCGCATTACAACGAGCTCGGGGCATGTGATTAGCGTGAAGCTCGGAACGATTACGCCGCAGGTGATGCAGGCACAGTTTTATTATCTGTGTTATATTGACAGAAAACGCCAGGGAGTCCGACACAAATAACCGGACATATTCTGCTACGTCTATGACGACACGAAATAGGACCCAGAACGCGCATTTCACTTCTCTATGTTCGGAATCAACGTCCGAACACTCAACAAAATCAGAACAGCATGACTGAATTCGTAAGCCTCCCTCTCTCTTACCATCACCTTCATATTCTAATCACCTCGATGGCAAACACAAGAGCTCGAGCACAACCTCACATACGACTTTTCTCTTACTTCCGAAGGCATTATGACCCTCGAACCACTCTTTGGTCCCAGCCTGACCGGTCTCCAAAATCTCGGCAACTCATATTACATGACATCCGTTCTCCAAACTCTCTTCTCACTCAAACCTTCCAAGGACGCCACAAAAGGTCACACATTACCACTCATCACTGTCCATGCAAAAAATTGCCAACGTAGTGTTTGGAATGCCAGATGTGTAAAGTTGCGGACGGGCTGTTGAGTGGGAGATATTCTATACCCAGTACGCGCACGTCGAGTACTACTACTGCTGGTGGAGGAGGAGGGAGTGGGGAGCTGTTGCTTCAATCCCGCCAGTGGTGTTTTAGGATGGTCTCCGGCCTGTCACGCTCAAGGGTGTGATTTAGAAAGGACGATCAGAGTTCTCGGAGTGGCTCCTGACGCATTTGGTATAGGCGCTCTGAAGGGACATGCAAAATCCCAAATCTCGAGGATTTGGTACATCATTTCCTCTCTCATCTCTCTATCCGCCCTTAACTCAGCCCTCAACTGATTCGTATTATAGACATTCAAGTCTCAACGATGATATCTCCTACGTGCGAAAACGCCTTGTGTTGAGGCGTCGGAGTATGAGTGTCCAAACTCTTCCTTACCCCTCCTCACCGACGTTCCCGCACTCAGCATCACTCATACAATCCATTTTACCTCCTCTCCGACGCTTCTCAGTAACTCGAATACAACCTCGCCTACCATTTCTCACTATAGTTCGAGAAATAATCGTTGGCATGCTTTCATCCCAAGGTACACACATGTCGGTGTCATGTTAATCTCAACCAGGCTCTGCGAATGAGCTAGTTCGTTACACAGGTGTAGCTTCTCCGAATGTATTGATCTCATTCAAACATAGCTCCGTCATAATGCTCTATCCACTGACACAGCCACGGGCCAATGAGACATAGACATGCTAAGTAAGATGGCTCACCACTGTTCTCCGACTTCCGCTCTCCTATCATCCCAATCATCATGACCTTCCTCCAATACTTGTCAAAGATATTCAAAAGCGCAATATTGTCGACACACAACACAACTACCGAAGAAGGTCAGGGTTCTGAAGTGACTCGGATAGCTCCAACGACTAGACGCGATGGTGAGACAAGGCATTTCCATACGCCATCACAAACCTGTGAGAGAAATTTTGGCCGATGACCCAGGCATAATTCTGTTTGATGGTTTTGGTGAGTGTTAGGTGGTAGAGACGACATTCGAACGCTTACCCTTTGACTAGAGCCCGCCGACGACGGGAGTAAGCCGTATTGCAAAGTGTTTATGGTTTAAGTGCCCACCTTTAATAGTGCTACACAACGTGGGATGGTGGGTAATAGGCACACCGCGACCCGGCTTCATTGTTCGGGAAACCGACGAGTCATCGTCCCGTCCTATTGACCCCCCGTCATATGCAAGTCTCCCGCCTCTATACACGCCTGGACCTCAGCCATTTGTTATTGAGGAAGCTCCAATCATCAGAAAGCGCCTAGATGCCCAGGAGGTGCGCAGACCTCCAAGTGATATTAAAGTTGTTGGTTGGCAGGTTACTAAAGTTGAATTTTAGAAAATGTTGGACGAACTGAACGTGATGTCGAGAGAACAACTAAGCACATTGCATCTGGAGTTGGTTAATCTGGCTTGGAA
The DNA here is from genome assembly GCA_013368445.1 of Leucocoprinus leucothites. Classification (NCBI taxonomy): domain Eukaryota; kingdom Fungi; phylum Basidiomycota; class Agaricomycetes; order Agaricales; family Agaricaceae; genus Leucocoprinus; species Leucocoprinus leucothites. Next base: position 241,441 of record JAACJO010000031.1, read on the forward strand.
GATTGTGAGTCTTGCTATCATCCTAGCGCTCTTTTACTCACCGGTATATCGCCCGAAGAAACAAATCAGAAAGATCTGGTACAGGAATGCTAAATATCGTAACTAGGGTAGAATGAAGGGTAATTTCTCATCTCTCCGGTGCCACAAATTTGAAGCTAGATTTGAGGATGCTATTAAATAGTATTATGTCAATACAGTTGTACTCGGATACACGTTCTGAAGAGTAATGCCGACTGTGCTGGCTCCCTAATTCCCACTCCGTAAAGCTGCCACTCGCCTTCTGTTAGTCCGCTAAGCCCCCCAACCTCTAAGTTGAACAATGCGATGAGGGTACCATGTCTCGTGCAAACATGATTTAATAGCAAGCGCGAAGATAGTGAAGAGCTGTCTGAAGAGGTCCGTGCTCAGCACTATGTTAATCCTCCCAATAACTTCGTTCAGGTTTCTTCAGGTAGTGAACACTTTTAGTAGAAGAAAAGCGAACATATAGGGCTCTTCCGCGAGGGTACTTCCATGATCCTCGGCCGGACCAATCGACCACCAAACAAGCAACTGCGCCCATCCCACCTACATCCTGATACCTAACAACCATATCCCCCCAGCCGTAGGCCCATCATAATTGTCACCTAGCTTATTTGTGGCGTGCAGGCTTCAAATTTCAGATCTCAATGCTCGCTGCACACCCATTCATGCGGTACTTACAAGCGAGCTTTTTATTTTATTTTACTAAACTTACTCCTATCGACTTTTACACAGCTACCTATACCCACCATATGAGGGTTAGTCATGAAGTGCCGCAGAAACCCAGTATTCTGTTTCCATTTCATGAAGTATTCGCTTCAAGAGGAATAAATAAATGAGTGGAACAACTGAGTGATCAAGCAGAGGAAAAAGGCTCACGATTTTCCAAGCTGGAGTCTTGAGCTCAGGGGGTAATGCATTGAGCTCCTCGTGGCGCATACTCAGCATCAAGTGTAATAAGCCCTAGAGGTGAGTACTTGTAAAAAAGTAATTCTCGCAGAACATACAAAAGATAGGTGCACGTACCACGTGAGTTTCTTCCAGCATAAAGTTCACTGACATATAGTTTGGATCGAAAGGCATGGGATCCGGAGTAGCGTGTGAGGGTACGCCTGATGGAAGACTGTTCTCTGGGGCTGGCCAAGTGTTCCGGGATTGCCGTTCAGTACTCGGCCGGACGGGACTGTGCCTAGCTTCGCCACGGATTCCTGGGAAGATTAGTGGCATACAAACACCAGTTGTCGTGCTGGCTTACCAGTTGAGGCAGATGTATGTCGTGGGTCTCTCAAGAGTTCAAATTCTTGGTGATCTTCCTGAGGGTGCTGTGTGGTTGACTGCCAACCGACGTCTGAAGGTGCTCTGACGGCCCTCGGGAAGTGAGGGCTACTTTGGCCCTGATTCTCGACATTATCTATTACAGTGTCAAGTATCAGTATACAATTTCCCTCGATGACTTCAGGAGGAATAGTGGATATTGTACCGTGAGAATCGTCGCCTGTTGCAAAACCTTCTACAACGACGGCGCCCCTTCCAATAGCCCGCAAATGTCTCGCATCGCTTTCAGGTCGAGGAGTTGATTGTGCCGGGACTGGCAACACAGGACTTTCTTCTAGTTCTGACATTGTGTTGATGGAGAAATTTCTGAACAAGTATGTACTAGCCGACGACGGTAAAAGGAAACACGTGCATAGTCATCGAGATAGGAGATCTGCCAACTTAGACTATGTATAAAAACGGTGCCACCAGAATAATAAACTTAATACAAACTTGAAACCCCAGTGAAAAATGCTCCAACCTGCAGGCGGCCCCCTTGTTGGCCAGAGGCTCAGAGGCTCACCGGATCACCGGATCACTGATAAGTACTAAACTCTCCAACTCGGAATTCTTCAATCGACGCTCACAGGGGTGTACCGTCATAAATACCAGTCCTAGATGATACTACGAGGCTTGTGATAATAATTACTTTGTTTCCGGTGGAGAAGGACTCAAACCCTGGAGGAGAGAGTCACCTGGTAGCGCCTCGAAAAGGCTCCATACCAGACGCTGTAGATGATATACATTCAGATAATAACATATTAATGGAAACCCGCTCTACATATCCTCCTGCTGCGGCTTCATATCTGGACAGTAGTCGGCACTTGATTAAATTGCGTAATTACTCTCCCTCGCTTCACCTTCGAGCGCTAATCAACTTCTTGCTTGACATCATCACCACCGAAACTCGGTGCCGCCGTGAGTTTCATCCCGACTTCAGGCTCTCCCAAAGATGAGAGTCCCAAAGTTCTTATTACTGCTCACAGCCTTAAATTTACCTTCCGTCTTATCCTCTCAATCAGCCTTCAACTACCCTCCAGTGGACAATGAACCGTCCCTGCCCCCGAATTCCTACAAATTCGAGTGGCCTATTCGACGTGTTGCAATCATTGGAGCAGGTGTCGGGTGCGCAACCTTTCAATATTCAATTCTCACTCCCAGGAGAGATATAATTCCTAACCCTCCGCCAATTTTAACAGAGGGATGATCGCATATCGCGAACTCCAAACCGCCGGCCTCAAACCGCACCTCTTCGAACGCGACAGCCAATCCGGTGGAACATGGCATTACACCGAACAAACTCCCCTCAACCCACCCATCCCCAACGCTCCCATCTCCACTGCAGATTTCGAACCCTCACTTCCACCTCGAGGTGTCCAACTCCCTTATGTTGAGGAATACGACAATCAGACGTTGTGCGCTTTACAGAGAAGAGAACATAGAGCTCCGAAAGCGGTTTGGTATAATTTAATTACAAATACGCCTGCTGTGAGTTGTCATGGTTTTTTTTTTCGTTTTTTCGTTTGGGGTGGTATGCTGATCCTAAAGTAGCCTATTCAACAGGTGCGTATCTGCTGTTAGTCGCGGATTAACGTGTTATTCAAGGTACGGCACTAGATTCGTGGCTTCCCTTGGCCAGATGGCACAGAATGGGGTACGTCCCCCCTCCCCCTATTCTCATTCTCTCGTTCTCATAAATCACGCTACATACACACAGCCGTCTCACGATCTAAAGTCAACCGATACCTCCAAGCCTTCGCCTCCTGGCTCGGAATCAACACCAATGACAACAACCCCAGCATCTCCTACAATACCCGTGTCGAGCTCATCGAAAAACGTCTCGACTCTACTGGGAAGCATATTGGATGGACTTTGACTACGAAACGGTTAGAAGAGATGGGTGGTGGGTTGAATCGCGCGACTTGGAATAAGGAGGTTAGTCCTATCATTGTGCGACCGCTGGAAGATATGGTAAGAATGCCATCTACTATTAGGAATTTGATGCAGTTGTCGTGGTTAGCGGTCGTTGGAACGCACCGAATGTGCCGGCGATTGAAGGACTAGAAGCCTGGTCGAAACAATTCCCGGACAATATATTGCATTCAAGGCAATATCGCCATCCAGAGGACTACGCCGGTAAAAACGTCTTGATTGTTGGTGCCTCTGTAAGTAGACTATGGAAGGTGCCTCGCATAATGTTTTAGTTTAACCCATATTTCAGGCCAGTGGGTCCCAGATCTCACCCGAGATAAGCCGACATGCGGCGAAGGTTTACCAATCTGTTCGAGTACGACTTTTGTTCACTTCTTCTACTTCGGTTGTTTACTTACACGTCACCCTAGCCCGATCCTTGTAAGCAAAAACTACAAGGTCCCTCCACGAGAATTGCATAGTAATCAATCTACAGATGCTACTCAACGGCCCACCATCATTGACTGGGTCCGTCAAGTCCCCCTCAACACCACCCTCATCGCCGAGATCAAACACTTCCACCCCCCCAACCAAACAATCCATGACTCAACTATCGAGTTGGTGGACGGTAGCATCCTCCGTGACATCAATTACATATTGTTCGCAACTGGATTTCGGTACTCTTATCCTTTCCTTCCAGAGTATCATAACCCCGCACTCGGACGTACAGATGAGGCGCCTGTGGATGGTCTACAACCAATAGTCACAGACGGAAGCCATCTAAGGTCTCTCCATCTCGACACATTCTATATCAACAATCCAACACTCGCATTTGTCAATGGTGCGTCAAACAATTCGACTGTCGACTGAACTCACTCACTCGACTATACCATACGTATAGCCAACAAAGTAATATCAGCATTCACATACGCCGAGTTTCAAGCCCTCGCTATCTCAATGGTATGGGCCGGAAAGGCTCATTTACCAGCTCGAGATGAGATGTGGCGGTGGTATCAGAAGAGAGTAGAAGAGAGCGGTGGATATGGGAAATATTTCTCTTCCCTTGGGAAACGCGAAGCGCGTACGTGGTTTTACTCGATACCCTCACTCTTCCCGAACACTCAACTTTTATCACTTTTGACAATTAGAAATGAGAAGGTTCTTTCAAGGCTGGTTAAATGCCGCCGCCGCCAAATATGGCGGTCGTCAGATTGATGGATTATCCTTCGAGTAAGTACGCCCACTGCCTGACGCAGTCACTCTCATGCCTTAAAACCTCGATATGTAGGTCGTCTGAAATCCACACGCTGTGGAATCGCGCGTTCTTCGGTGATTCGTGGTTGGTTCGTGATGTGACTATTCCTGGGGCTGAAAATTCGGGCTATGAAGCTGGGTTTGCGGCGGCAGTAAATGACGATTGGTAGTCTAACGGATTATTATACTTGGATTCGATGGTATATGAGCTTTTCCTTGAGTCTCTGGCCACTCATCGTTACACTTCCACGATTATTTATGAGATATTCCAGTGGGCGACTTTCCTCCCCTGGTTTATACGAAAACCCAAGTGAAAATCCTGCTCTGTTGGATGTTACCCTGAGCAAGATGATCCTTCTCTTGTATAAAACACCCAGAGACGATCGGGAATCGAACGAACCGCTGGTCAACCACTGCCTTAATCGGCCAATCCGGTCTCGGTCTTAATCAAGCGGCTTTTGTCTTGGGTCTTTCACGCCAGCTCTCTTCAGCACCTTGACCTCGTAACCCCCCATACTCGTATCCTCTTGCCCTACCCTCTTGCGCGCAAATGACTAGTCCTCATGTCGAATCTGTCGGTCAAGACAGCCAACAACCAGTTACTTCAGACGCAATCGCCAAGTCCCCTGATCTTCTCCCGCGTGGCTATACCTTCGAGAAACCGCCTGCATATACAGCACGCCCCAGCTCCGAGGGTATCCCTGAAATCAATAGTCTGGTTTACACCAGAGCCGACAACGGACGATTCCTCGATAAACTCAGTTTTTTTGCTCTTGATTGCCTGACGATTATCCTTCTCCTTTTTTCGAATTTGGTCTTACTAGGAAATGCGGCTGAAGTTGAGAACTTACTCGCCCCTAATTTTGATAAACTCCCAATTTGTGGTGCCGTTCGTGATATGCTCATTGATATCAAGGCCCAATTCGAGAGCGCGAATGGTCCTGGGGCTACGTTTGATATCACACAGTTAACGGCTCTCGACTTGGACAATTTTTGCCCCATTTGGCTCAAGGATAGCAAAACTTCGGATTACTACGTAGCGCGTAAAGCATACGAGCGCGCTAGAGAAGCGTTCTTCAACTTTGGTATCATCGTGATGTGCCTCCTGTTTGCCATTTGCTTGTAAGTGTACCCCTCGACTCTTCACTGTTTTGAAGAATCTCACGGCCCCTTCTTGTCTTAGCACTATTACTCGTCCTGTCTCCCCCGATCGCGACTTTAGGCTCCCTCATCAATAAATGGTTGGTCACCACTGCGCTACTAGGGTTGTTTTGTGCCCTGGTTTCCTTGCTGGCATGCGTCAATACTAGACATGTCCCTCATGGACTAGCCTTGTATCTAGTGAGTAGCCCTGTTATACCACGAAGGCACTTTTAATATTCACACCCTGTTCGCTAGGAAAAACAAGATCCGAGGGAGAGGCGATTCAAGAGCCTCATCGCGTCGATCCCACTTCTATGGCTCGCCTTGTACAACAACTTTTTGTTGTATATCAGTAATAGTAGGTTGAAATGCTAATTCCCTCTACTAAAGGTTCGCGATCTGGACATTTGCGAAATTAATCATAAACACATGGAGTGACGGCAAGCTGACCTTTGGAGCAATGTTGGTAAACAATATCATTCATCCGGCTTTGATTATCATGGGTGTTCTTCATGTGCTGCTCGCATTTCGGGCTTGCCTGAGGAGCATAGGTGTTGTAGAGAGGGTACTGTATCCTGCGATCATGCAGGCGGTAGGAAATGCGCCTAGGTGGCAGGAGCTGTGGCTAGATTGTATTCGCTCTGTTTTTGCCTGGTACATCGATGTATACTATGATTTACACGAGTCTGCATTTATTTTCTCGAATTATGAGAGCAGCGATGGGCGAGCGACTAGCTCGAATCATACGATTGGTTGATGCATCCCCCAAAGCGAGTAAGCTAGTCGCACAAGCCTATGAAACAGCGCGAAAGTCAAATGTCATCCCGAGAGCTATCGTCGGCAGTTTAGATCTGGATCATAGCGTTGCGTTCATGGTCTACCATATCTCCTCATACGCCTCCTTCGGGAGGCCGAAACTGAGGAATCCCTGCCAGTGCCTGGTGAAATTATTTGTGCTAAAGTTTGAGTGACATCTACCCAGGTTCAAGGTGTCAACAACGTCGATGATAACTGTGTTGGAGAAGCTACCATCCTCACGGACACTACTGTCCGGGAGTTTCTGGTTGAACACAAGCGGGAGAAGATCTCCGCCCTCTCTGTAAGACTGTGTCATCTCGAGACTGAGAGTACTTTCGGGAACGTCCGACATGTATCCTCAGGCTTACACCTTCGAAGAAAGGCTTGGCTCCAATTCTGTTCGGTACCTCACATCCCGAGGACGCCTGAAAGGCGTATACCATAGAGTATTTCCCCTCTCAATCATGGCAAACTTTGTACCGTTTCATGGAACACGTAAAAAAGCATCGGCTGTAGTCTCTTCCTCGGTAACAGCCGCTGGTCAGGAACGCACTGCACGAGGTCCTTAATTGTTTGCAGGGAGGGGAAATGGTGTACAGCAATCTCAGGGAATGTGACATCATTATAATTGAAGTGGATAGCCGCGCAGGCTGGCCGAAGGTTCAGAATGGCAAAGCAACCATCAAGGTTGATTTTAATTGGGCAGCTAGAGCGGAGGTAGTGTTTTATCTGAGTCCGTTACTTAGTCTTGAAGTTATCTGGCTGGGGCAACTTGAGGCCCCAGTTCAGCAATTAGACGATCGAATTATGGTCAACGAGTGGATTAGGTCATGGTTCGGATGTAATTTTAGGGCATGGATAGCAGGCCCCAGGCTATTCTCTGTCTCTCATTTTAGAGTAAATGTGTTTTTTCCCTTCCTGTTATCACTGTACGATACTCTGTCCACGGTAGCAATCTCTTGGCATAAAATCTATATATCATTCCTGGATGATAATCTCCTCAGCTCAAGGGATGGAATCAATGTTTGAGGAACTGAATTTCGAGCGATGAAAGAAAGGTCTTCTCAAAATGTGAAGCTTTCTTGGCTGATGCCTCACTGGATCTCACTAACAGGGGTGTCACTGGGTGAGGATTTGTGCTATCCACGTGTTTTGAGCGATCCACTGTGTATATGATTTTTTACCCACTGAGAAGATTGACGTAGTACAGCGTGGGACCGGGCTGAACTAAGACAATGATGAATATTGAATATCGATGAATATCAGTCGATACTCTGGGGTTACTTTCGATGATATTTTTGGCCATTCAACGAGTTGAATGTAAATACAGTGCATCGCGCAACTAGCCGACGTGAGACTTAGCTAGGAACCACCTCGTCAAATCCCGTAGTAGTTGAAGCGACCTTTTTCAATGTATACCATCTATTGGAAGCCTCTTTTCGTGCTTCTGTATACAATTGCTCACCACTGTCGTTAAGAGTCGGAATACATGATGCTTGCACTGTGAGGCGCAGGGAGAAAGCAACCGCATTGTCTTCCCTCGCCTGTCATTGTGTATGCGTTGGTTGTTTTTGGGGGCCTTGAGAGCTAAGTATTTCCGGCAGGAAATCGGACTTAACCCATTCGTTCCATCCTATGTCGTTATTGGCCCCCACCCATACTCTTTCACTGGTTGGTTTGAAACGATAGCTAAACCTAGTAGTCCTCATTAGATTTTCTGCCTCTGAGGGGGAAAATGAATTTCAAAGTAAATCCGCTTGCGCATTGATCATCCCAATATAGCTGGAAAGGAATAGGTTAGTATGCGGCGGGAGAGTTTCTCGAACATGGCCCGGCATTGATAGAGAATGTAATATATTCATGATCAAGACTCTGAGCACTGGTAAAAAAAACACGCTTGAGAGAATTGGTGGGGTTTCGCTCACTTCATCCTTCTTGGGACTGTGAGACTGGAGGCGAAGGCCAGAGATTCTTCAAACCTAATCAACTATGAATATTGATCCCGAGCTTCACACTCCATTTCGAATTGGCTGATCATTACACGACTTGGTTCAAGGATGCATGGCATTGAGTGAAAGAAGATAGCAAGTCGTAATGGCAACCAGATGATTTTAGGATGACAAGCTTCGACCCCGGCTCCTGTATGGTGGCGGGCCACTGGCGGCGCCGTACTCGTGAGCAATTTGTTCTCAACTAAGGTGTCAAAATCAGGAAGGACAGATGTTGGGCTTTTATATGTTGAAGTTGGATCTTGAAGTGCTAATCTGAACTAGGTTCCACATATGATATCTATTAGTTGAAGTTAGTGGTGGCTACTGGTCGGCTCGAAGGGAGTCGATTCGGCAAGCGACTCAGGGTCGATGGTGATGGTGATATCCTACCCTGATCAAACATTGTAACTTGTTGCCTTGACACGGCTAAGTATGCTCCGTAATACCGGCTGGCTCCACTCCCTCTGATAGAGCATTGCAAGAATTTGTCTGCGGTTGTCGCCTAATAAAACTGTATTTGAAATGTGGTGTCAGTGGCTCGGCATGAGGTGCTCGTGGTCAAGCTTTGTGAGGTCCGGTCTCTGAAAATATTGAAACATATGGGTATATACAATGAATTGATCTACGGGTACGAAAGGAGCGACAAATAGCATTATAGGAAAAGAGCGACATAAAGCGTGAGAACAGGGTATCTAAAAGAAAACAGAGGAAGTAACCCAAAAACAGGGCAAAGTGTGCAAGTATTATCGAAACGCGTTTCACTAATGATATTCTTCCGAAACCAACGCAGCAGCCTTCTCGGAACGCGGCTTAATTGTGCACTTGAACGGTTCAGGGTAGCTAATAAAATCTGAGCACAGCTGTTGCTTGAGACAAGATACGGAGGATACTCACCTGATCGTTCCAGAAGTATTCTCATGCTTAGGTACAATAGGCACACCGTTCGAGTCCATGGCGTTGGTGATATTAAACGCTGCTAGGGTCATAGCAATCGTCATTGACAGAGCGGCCTCCGCAAGGTACATTCCGGGACAAATGCGCCGGCCGTAACCAAAGCAGATATCACGAGGGTTTCGTTGAGGATTAGCGCCTAGGTAACGCTCGGGAGAGAACTTGAATGGTTCCGGCCAGATGCTCTCGTCATGTAACATATTCCTGTAAATGTGATCAACGAACTGACTACGGAATGACTAGTGCAATATTACCAAAGATTGCACATAATGATTGCATCCTTCGGAATGAAATAACCCGCCACAATGCCGTCTTCGGTCGCACGATGGGGCACACCTGTAGGAGCGACACTGTTCCAGCGCAAAATTTCCGTCACGATGGCCCCTACGTAAGGGAGGTTCGGTATGTCTTGGAATGTTGGCAAGCGATCGTTGCCGATCACAGCATCGATCTCAGCTTGAGCCTTTCTCTGTACCTCTACATTATGCTTTGCATCAGTACTGGGGCGTAAATTGAAACAATATAGCTCACCAGGGAATAGGACCATTGCGAGGTGGAACGCATATTCGGCGGAAACTGTGGTATCTGCACCTCCTCCATAGAGTGAGCTTGCTGAGAATTTCAAATCTCGGATCTCGTCGGCACTGAGACTACCACCATCCTCCAAAATGGTGGACACATATGATTTTGATGCAGTGCCAGTTTCCTAGAGAGCAGAAATCGCGTCAGTTCGTGCAGATGTTCTGCTGGGACTAACTTACCATTTGCCGTAGTGTAAACTTATACGGCGCTTCAACCATCTCCAAAGTATCACCTGCCCAACGCCGTGCTGTCTCCATGAAGCCCATCCCAGGAAGCCATTCGGGAGTGAGCGGAGCACGGGGAAAAAGTCGACCAAGAAGGAACCGGGGATAGCGGCCCTATTAAAATTATCATTGGCACGCTCAATGAGCGCCACAAAGGGATCTTCGCCTTCCTGTACATCGATCCCGTACGTTAACTTGAGAATTATGTTACCTTGAAGCCTAGAGAATACTTAAGCAACATGTTACATTAAATGAGGGCAACAATTTACTTGCGGAGGTGAATCATCAAGTCGTCAGGACTGGCCAGAGTCCTTTGAAGGAATTTGCGGGTCGACGATTCAATAAGTGGATGAAGCTCTTTGATTTGCGCAGCACCTCCAATGTATTTCGCGATGTTCTTGCGATATACTCTGAAGCGTTCTCCGTAGGGAATCAAAACGAGGGTTTCTGAGTAGCCAACCAATTCTCCGCCCATCTCAAGGCGGGGTCGGTCCGAATAGAGCGCTCCCTTTTTATCGAGTTCCTGCATGACATCCACGGAGTTCACAATGATAATTGGCTGGCCCATCGCATTGACAGACATGATACCGCCTGCGATCGATAACAAAGTCAGATTAGGTTTAGGTGTAAGTTCACCAAGCTGACGAACCATATTCGCGTCCCCATTTCGCATAGGTGAGCCAATCCTTCTGGGTTGGCATATCCGCCGCATTCTAGACACGACGTAAACGCTATGGGCAACAGGTAACCGAAGTGAGGACATACTCCAATGACTGGGAGGCCCCGAGGACCAGGAGGAAGCGGCGCGGGGAGTTTACGTTGTTTGACATACGAGTTGAGAACGTACATGCCAGCGCCGAGGAGAGTATAGTCGAGGTAGTTGAGCCCGGTCATGACGACAAAGACGGAAGAGAGGAATGACTGGAGATAACTGGGAAGGAGAGTGGAGGTCAGTCTACCATAACAAGAACTATTTTAGTTTTCATGAACTGAATTTCCCTTCAAATTTGTCCGATCCAGGGTTCACAGGTCCGGGAGCCTTACCATACAGGTTCAGAAATAACTTTTACCTTTAAGCGGGCCCGGAATAGATATCCCACCCCCGCCGGCCATTCGCCGCATAAGTAGCCGTCCACTTTGCTCCTCTCTCACATTCTAGTTCCACATTCAACTGTTGATCTATCGCTGGATGATGCATCTGTTCATTGCTGCTACATAACCATGGGCTTGGACCTGCTCACAACAGCCTGGAGATTGGACCGTGCTTTTGACCCAGAAACTACTTCCAGTTTTCGGGCTCTTACGAGACTTAAGGTTTCCAGGGAAGAAAATCAGCCAAGGCCGAGAAACACATTCAAAATGGTTGCCAGAAGCAGCTTGCCTGTCTGTAGAGAAATTGGAGAAAACACGCGCTGCTTACGTAGAAGGAAGCTCAGGCCCACGCGACTTCCCGATTGGGCCATTTTTGCCGTTTGAAATTTCCATTCTCTGCTTCGGCCAATTCACATCTCACGATCGTGGCCACCGCCGTTTTGACCAGGTCAATCTACAGCTCTAGAGTGCCCAACGTGCCCTTTGGGGATCCTTTGCACAATCCTGTAAACTAGGAAAGTCGTACATCGTCCAAGTGAATGTTTTCTTCTGACATCGTCGAGACCCTGAAGCTTGTGAGCCAACCTGTTCAAACTCACGTTGACAGGCTGAGAACCCTTCCCATGAGAAACAGTTGCCCCACATGTCTATCAGATCCAACAGATCTAGTCCGGCCAACATTTTGATCAGGTTTTCGGTTGATTCTGTCTTTATGGTCAGCAACCGCTCCCGCTTGCCTCCGTCCGGTCCAGGTTCCCGCAATGCGAGGATCGCGGGTTTGGTCCGAGCAAGTCACGCTGCGGATAGAACTCTAGTCGTACGAGTGTCCAGGCTCTAGGCTGAAGCCCCGTTGACGGGCGAAATCCTTTCTCTCTCACAACTGAATGAAGCTTGAAGGGCCAGATACTTTAGTCCAGAAATAGGTAGGGAGGGAGAAGAAGCGAGAAAAAAACTTTATTGACCACGCCGTTTTCATCAGAGTAAGTTCGTCAGTATGCCGAATGAAGGTAATTCTTTCGCTATAACTCCACCGTCATATTCTTTTGATGGGAGGTCACATTCCACTCAAATAGGCTCAAATAAATCGTCACGAATATAGTGGCTCGTTATGGAAATCAGAATTCTTGGAGCTTTCTGCCCGACCTTTTTTCTGTTTTGAAAAGACTCTCACCCTATTACGCCGCTTGCAGTTTCCCTGAGGACTCGCGACAACGCATCACTCCGTCAGAAAAAAAAACGACGGCAACCAGAACCGATGACAGCAACAAAAGGCCATTCAATCTCATGGTTCGTGTTTTTTTGGCCCTTGATTCTCCACCCGTTCACAAGAGGGGGTACTGCCTGCAATTCCATTTGTGGACCATCTCCGTTCCCTCGGGGTTCGATCTGTTACGTTCTGGACCAATACATAACCTGACATCTCCTCAAACTTCCTTCCAGACTCCCTCTGGACCTCTCTCACTCTCATCCTTGTCCTGGCTCGCGCAGTGGCTGAGTCAACTTTCCCTCTTCGCTACTCAAGGTTTCGCGTTGGTTGAAAGGAGTTGGATCTGGATACTGTGGGCTCGACGCGTCACTCTCAAGTCTATCGCTGAGCTCCGAGGTTTTTCGTGGAATAATCCATATACTCTCGCTCGTTTAACCCGCTGCGAAAAGAGAATAAAATATGTCGGCGACTTTGCAGGATAATGTTCCCTTGGATAACACGTTCGTCTACGAACCATTCTGCTCGGCTTGTTATCCCTCTTTGCTGATAGTCCTCGCTGTATATTAGCTTTGGGGCGATGATGATAGGTACAATCGTCAGCGCTGTTCTGCACGGTGTATGCCTTTTGCAAGCCTTCTATTATTTCCAACGTGCGCGCTTCTTCCCGCTCGAGGCCCTAGCTACCTGGGACTGACCTTGAATACTTCTCATAGGTTACAAGAAGGACCACTTCCTTATGAAAACACTGGTAAGGACCGCTCAACCTCAACTTTGCTTCCCTTCCTGAAACAATTTGACGGTAAAATCGTCATATTTCGACGCCCATTGCTCTGGGTTTGTGTTTCTGGGTTTGTGTTTCTGGATGTCATATGACCCTGACACAACCTCTACACAAGTTTTGATTATGTCTATATTTGATCGCTTTAAGCACCATCGTATTTTTCTCCGTGCTAACACCATATGCTCTAGGTCGGAATTCTTGTTCTGTTCGAGGCAACCCACCTTTGCTTCATTACACACACGGGTAAGATCGGTTCATGGCTCCGTTATTGATCATTAATGCTGAGAGTCTTTCAAAATCTGCTTTCTAGTTTACCATTACAACGTCACGAGCTTCCGGTATGATTCAACCAACTGATTGACTTATTGGAATGGCTACTCATGGTCTTCTGCACCACAGTAATGAGGCTAGTCTGAAGCTCATCATCTGGTCTGTAGTGGTACGTCACGATCCGTCCACCTCTTTGTCCTTCCGCAACTGACTTAAGAAATGCAGATGGAAGCGCTTTTCACCGTGAGTCTTCCACTTCTCCTCGGCTAATTTACATTCCCGACCTAATTCCACGTCCGGTCCATCTTGCCTCATCTTACCCCGATCCGTCTAATGAATCCGTGACATGATTCAACGCCACCGATGCACTTCGCCGTGCCAATCAATTAGGGGTTAAACGGCGCATTTGTGCAAACGTGAGTACATTCCGGCTACCCATCGCTCCTGAGGTCGTTATTGAATTGGACGCCATACAGGTTCTATACCTATCGGGTGTGGAAGCTTAGTGAACGCAATTGGTTCCTTGCGGGGTTTATATTAATTCTGATCGTGTGCAACGCCGGATGTGGTACAGGTGGGTATTTATTCCTATGGCACTTGTCGAAGTGGCTGACTTTATGGCACAGCTTGGGTGATCATTTCGTATGCCTTTAATTTCATCTACTTCAAGCAGACATGAAACTGATGCGAGGGATAGAATGCAATTGGACACCTACGAACGCTTGCTTGACATAACTGTGAGTTCAAACCAATGAATATGATTCTATTTTCGGTGACTAAGGTAACATGCTCCAGCCGCTGACCATTACGATTAACGCCCTATCTACGACGATCGATGTTCTAATTGCAGGGAGTTTGGTGTACTTGCTCCATAGTGCCCGTACTGGATTCAAGAGGTGACTGAATTTGGTTTCTTATTCCTTACCAATTACTGATCCCGAGACAGATCGGATACTATGATCAATAAGCTGGTGAGTCTCTTCGAGATACCGTAGTTGTGGGTGTTGTTAGGTGCTTACCGCTATCTAGATCGTCTTCGTCGTCAACACTGGAGTGTGAGTAGATTTTCGCAGACTTTCGTAGCACTCGGGATCTCACTTCTTTTCAGGTTAACTACGTATGTTTCTTTCCGGTGGGGTCACACCTTCGAAACAAATACTAACCCGTTTTGTATAAAGTCTTTGCGCCATCGCAGCTCTCATCTGCGTAAGTCGACTGTTCAGAACCAAAGCAACGATACACCTGACCTAACACCTTATCAATAGCTTGTTGCCTCACCCAGAACACTCATTTACGCAAGTTTCTATTTCTGCATTGGCCGTTGTAAGTTCTAGCCTCAGTACCCTACAGCCACCGTGAAGATAAACCTGACGTGTTGCTCAGTTTATGTCAACTCCTTCCTGGCAACCCTCAACGCTCGAACTAGCATCACAGACAAGATCGATAATGTCGATCACATGCTCGTTTCATTGCCGCGAAGCGCAATTTCCTCGAACAATGCAAAGAGCCAGCAGAACATCTCCATTCGAATAGATACCACGCACGAAGCAGTGCATGATCCTAGTATGCGGAAGGTACGACCAGCAGCCCTTCCCACATAGGGGAAATTCTTAACATTTCCAGGCTATAGAATCAACCCAAGTCTACTGAGAAGGAGATTTCCATGGAATCCGCCAAGGGCTCTGACGACGAGCTTACCAAGGTTCACGCTTACTGAGCTTTGAGCCTGATTCACGCTTCATTTATCTTTCGAGTGTTTTTCGAGTGTTGTCTGTTTGTGCATAGGGAGGAAGGCAAACCCCGAACTTTTAAAGGTCATTACTTGTATAAGTATATAATAATTCTACTTCTCCCTCCCCGGGAAACTGTCGTTTCGGTAGTCTTTTCTTGGGTCTTTTGATTTTTGTGCTGGCGGCCACAATTTACATAGACGGGAATTAATCGGCTACTTGACATTGGATAAGCTTGGCGCAAGAGCAGAAGAATGTATTGGAGAGGGTGGAGTGACCAAACTGCGTGAAGCGAGTGATACCTGACAGGAAGTGATTGGCTACTGATTGGCCTATTCGCGACAGCGAAGCGTATTTACTTCGATGATGTTCCGAGTGATTGTGCGGGGATTCGGGAAACGTGTCTTTTATAAAATGTTCGGCTCCTTGATGCACGATCTAAGGTTTCCCACGGCCTCAGCCCCACCCGTTAGAACCAGTCATCCTCGTCTGGCTGTGAAATGGGTCCCCTGGACGACTCTAGAGTCCGGTTCAACTGCTTCGGAGGTCGACTAAAGCCCCGCTGGATCCTTGCACTATGTGTATTCGTGGCTTCAGCATGGGTTCTCCTCTTCAGTCCGGTTGCTTTGACCACCAGTCCTTTTGATTTTCTACCGAACCCACTACCCGCTCCACCACCTCGTCCTCTTCCTCCACCCATTCCAGGGTACAATCGACCTACATTCGAGGAACTTGGAGACCCATTTACACCTGGACCTCCCCCAGAAGATTGGCAAGACGCGAAGAAGCAGGTCAAGGATGCGTTCAAGTTTGCTTTGGATGGGTATCTGGCACGGGCCCATCCATTTGATGAGCTAAGGGCTCTTCATGGTGGTGGAAATAACAAGTGAGTTCGTGTCAGTGATATACTTGGAGAAAGGATTTCTGAATTAGTCGTATTGTTGCTAGATTCAACGGGTGGAGCGTAACGTTATATGATGCACTTGATACAATGTGGATCATGGATATGAAGGAAGAATTTCAGCATGCTTTGCAATTGATATCGAAACAAGAGTTCCTACCCACAACTGTGAGTCAATCTAGCCCAAGCTTTCCAGTCGTAAGCGCTCAACCCACATTTTCTCCTAGCCTTATACATTTGCCCCTTTCTTTGAGACTGTCATCCGCTACCTCGGTGGTCTTCTCTCTGCTTATGCACTATCAGGGGAACCGATACTCCTAGAACAGGCCGATAAACTGGGCATGAAGCTTCTGCCCGTCTTCAACGCCACTAAATCGGGTCTCCCAATCTATTCGGTCCAAACAAAGAAGTAGGTCCTCCTTGACTTCACTGGCCCTCGATAAATTCAATTTAAATTCATTACCTACTACAGTGGAAATACTGGCTGGGGCTTCGTTGGTCCTCTGGTACTTTTCGCCGAAGCAACAAGCTGTCAGCTTGAATACAAATATCTCGCAAAATTGACCGGACGCAAAGAATATTATGAGAAGGTATCTCCCTTCATTTTCGGACGGTCCATGAGACGCTGATCAATGTTTAGGTCGAACGCGTGATGGATATTGTATATAATGCGAAGCCCAAGGACGGTCTTTTTGCCGATAAGTGGACAGGCGAAGGGAAAGAGTTTTCATGTAATAGAGTTTACCCTCAACCTTGATGTGGTATCATGCTTATCTTTCCGTTCGTAGCCCATTATACCGTTGGCGCATCAGCTGATAGCGGCTACGAATATCTTCTCAAACAGTGGCTTCTCATGGGCGATGTTAAAGCTCGCGATCAATGTACGTTGCCAATCATCTCTCCTGACTGCAAAAGTCTCACTTTGCTTTAGATCTTACCTCAATAGACGGCATAGTCAACAACCTCCTTCGCGTTACTCCTGAACGCGAGCTTCTCTACGTCACCTCTCAAATCAGGACCGACCCAACGAACAACTTTGAACACCTCGCATGTTTCCTCCCCGGTCTACTCGCTCTAGGCGCACGCACCCTCCCATTCTCCCTACTGCCTCCGGACAAAGCCGAACACCACAAGTGGGCCGCCGAAGGGCTTGCGCATACGTGTTATTTGACGTATGCAGATTCCCGGTCCGGTCTAGGCCCTGATGAAGTCCAAATGAATGACGCTGGCAAATGGATGGACTTTGTCAGGGGCTGGGAAAGGGTCGGACGACCTCACGCGATACCACCTGGTCTGAAAGAGCCTGCTCCCGTGAGGAAGCCAGGTAAGGATACAAGAGATTACTTTGTTAAGCGTCCGGCATATTACCTTCGACCGGAGGTGAGTTTCAGCTTGGAAGAAACGATACAGACGAGCTTATCAATTTCTTATAGACAATTGAAAGCTTCTTCATTCTATACAAAACAACTGGAAATGTTAAATGGCGGATAAGAGGATGGGAGATCTTCCAAGCGATTCAGAAGTACGCGAAGACTGAGTACGGGTATGGAAGTATATCGAACATTGATCGCCCTCCCCATCTCCCGATGGATGAGATGCCCAGGTATGTTAGACTTTAAATCTGACCATTCTGAGCTCTGACACTATCCTTCTATCGTCCAGTTTCTTCCTCGCTGAAACACTCAAATACTTGTATCTTCTCTTCGACGACACGGATATTATTCCGTTAGATAAGTGGGTATTCAATACGGAAGCCCATCCATTGCCAGTTTTTGAATGGACCGAGGACGAACGGAAACAATTTGGTATACCCTCAGATCTATAGCAATTTACTCGGAAATTTTCATCAGAGGAGTCACATTTAATGCCTTTAATGCTTTGGTTCATCTATTCGTTTAACACTCACTATATATGATGTGCTCTGATCTTTTTCCATTATATTCTTCAATGATCAAATTTCCCTGTTCACACTGCCCCGTAGATACCACTAATTTCATCGTGTATTCAGCACTCCGGAAGTACTCTGTAATAACCGTGATTCTAGATACGACGCAAATGAACCCCGAAATTCCAACTCACAATGCAAGTCTACCGGGGATTACTCTGTCCTCGATCTTCTGGTTCATGTACTACCTTAAATACATTTCTTCCCCTCCAGTTCAAGTCTCTCCCAATCCCACTGAAAGACACTTCAACCTGGTTTTTCATCGTCTGACCCCATGACTCACTACCGCCCCTCGCAATGTACATAACCTCCTCCAGTCCTTGGAACACGTCAATTCGACGCTTGAAAAGGGCTTGGAGTGCAGCGTGAGGCCACCAGCGTTGGATAGAATGCTCAGTGAGCTGCTTGATGGAAAAAACTAATTTGCGTAGGGGTGAGTCAACCCTTTCTAATACTTGCATCATCCAAGCCTGACGATCTCGAGCGTAAGAGAGCTGGCCTTTAATGATAAGTGTGGAAAGGTTGATGTTTGCGGAAAAGTTCCAGATGTCTGGTGCAGTACGAGAGAAATCAGTCGATAGTCGAGAGAGGGAAGAAAAGGATTCCGGGTAATATTCACGAAAGAATTCGCCCTAAACAAGACGAATGAATCAACCCAAATACTCACTTTCAGGCAGATCAGCATTTTCATTGTCCAGTTGGAGAGTAAGCTGGGTCAAGCCGGCGCCAACATTCTTGAGAATTTGCACTGCAGCATGCAGGAAATTTTCTAGCCGTACAATATGAAATGATAATGTCGTAATGTTTTTCCCGGATGGATAGCTAGCGAGATATTCCATGATATTGATTCGTGGGTGGGTGACGGCCAGATCTATCAAAGAGCTCGGAAGGTGTCGCTCCCTCGAAATGGCTCCATAGTTGTTTTGGAGGAAAATATTTGGTGGGATCTCCTCAATCACCAGCCTCCGGAGACTCGGGAATTCAGATACGAAGCCAGGATAAGAGTCTCCCGGAAGAGCATTCTGCATTCTCCGCATGACAAGGGTTTCAACGCAAGGGAACGCCTGTTTAAACAGTGTGCGATCGAAGTCCAAGTCATATGCATCGAGGTGCAGACATCGAAGAGAAGGTAATAAACGAGCAAGCGCGGCAAAATCTGGTTTGTCCCCGTTTGGTCGATATGGGTAAAGCGCGAGTTGGAGGACTTCTACAGCTTGTCGGATGGTGCACAGAGGAGACATAGCCAAGTGCCAAAAGGTAACGACACGGCTAAGTCCCATCCTTATCACGCGGAATCGGTCGCCCCGTACGAACCAAAGCCAGTCCTTAGCCACCAGTGATAGATGAAGCGAGCGAGGCGTCCCAACCCTATATATATCTATGATGTGGTATTGAATTTCCAGGGGTAAATCTGGACACTTCTGTGGAGGCTCTGGGGATACCACTTGGGAAATAAGACGAGAGTAAAAGAGAGGATGAATCCCGACAACGTACGGTGTGAAATACTGTTTACTTGATCAACTGCAGCTTGGGACCACTCATCAACGCTCATGAGGTCAGGTGGCGAGAACAGGTGGTCAATGTCCATCTCGTCCATCTCTGGTTTGTCGTCGATATTCATCGGTTTGGCAACAGCGAGAGGAAGGAAATGTGATAGGCGCCAGGTTTGGGCGCTGTAGTACTTGTCGTTTGACATCGTTCTCACGGCAGGGAAGGAATGATCAAATATAATGGGACAATTAAATATCATATATCATCATTCAAGTCAAATACAAATTGTTTCGTACTATCACGATCTTTCAGTGCTTAGGGAATTCGTTCAAAGACTTCTATAATCCAAACCTGACAAATTCGAGCTATGGGAGAGCCGTCCTTTATGCTGAAACCCAGTTGCAAGTATGTGATCAACGTTGTGGAGGATGTTACTGGGAGGCATTTGATCTAGGTAACTCTGAGAGAGGCATTGAGGAGGACTTGACGGGCCCAGTCGGTGATGATTGTCGGTCATTGGGAGGTATCTTCTGTCTGTAGTCTGGTTATGCAATTTTTTAGAGGGTTTCTGACTTTTTTTGCTTACTAGGATTGGGTCAGGGAAGCATGTGTGTAGGCAATCAACTTGGCACCATAGGAAATGAAGAAATGACCTATTCTAACAGATTGGTAGATTCCAACCCATATTGGCCTACCCCGCAGGATTATCCCGGACCCTGGCCTGAAATACCAGTCAACGGAGTGGTACCTTTTTCACTAGAAGCTGTGTCGAGGCCACAGCTTCGACCTTGCTTGTAGCTTGTGTATATACATACCATGTATTCAAATTATTCAGCAAGAGGAAAATCACGTCCTGGATAGGGTCGCACATGCCAGTGGATGAGTATTATTGACGCAGACATTTGTTTTTAGCATGGTCTTCCTAGTTAGGGGTAGTAGACTGGCTACCGGATTTACATTCATTTGGTTCATTTCTTTTTATATATCAATGTGTCTCAAATTTCACCCCTGAGCTGGTGACCTTGACAAGAAGGTACGTAGTCTAGGTTGACAAACCTCCTGTCTTAATGAATACCTGTTCCGTTTCATCACCATCGGCCAGGACTTCCCAAACATCACAATGTCGGAACAAGAAAATCATCTATCCCCAGTCCAAGCACGATCAGCTCCTCAACCTGAAAGCGATGCAAGTCATTCCGTGTGGGAAGGCATTGGGGCTGTAGGAGATTTTGCAACAGGTGATTCTTGCAATCAAATATTTGCTGTTCCCTGTGAACACCGAGGCAAATGGTATCCCGATACCTACATTGTAACAGATAATTTCGTGAACGAGGGCCAATGCAGCCCTCAACCCTCGAGGGCTCTCGAAACACCTTCAGACGAGCAGCATTCAACCACGCAGCACCCTCGGGATCATCAACAATTTCAACTCGAGAGAGACCCACAGTATACATCTGCCTGGACTGGTAAGTTAGAGTAACAACCGTCGTGCAGATGCCACCAATCTTCTCAGGAATCTGTGGTGAAGCCAGGGATAGTCCTGCCCAGCCGAGTAATGAACAGCAATCCCAGGACACTTGGTTAGCCCTAGTGAACGATCCTCCATCCGATGTACCCCGATGTACCTCAGTTACGCGACCTTTTGATCCCGATCGTACGCCGATAGATCTTATGCTGAAGGAAACTTGTGTGGTATGTACACTTGTAATTTGTATGCCATGCGGGAACCGCTTTTTTACAAGCCTTACTGGTAGGATTTGTTGACATCAGTGCAGACAATGCGTTTTGAGGAGCTCAATGCACTACCCCCTGAGATAAAGGCTCTGGCGTGGAAAATTGTGAGCCTCTTTCTTTTTCCTGGCCTCACAATTGCTCCACCGCTCATCTGTATATTACGCTTGAAGCGAGTATTTCTCGAAATGGGGATGGAAAATTGGGTTTCTGCAGTACTTCATGGCTAGGTCTCCAGCGGTAGATATGCAGAACAGGCGGGACAGTATCTGCTAAGCTCGTTGATGGGTACAGTTTAGCCCGGGGAAAAAAATCAAACTTGTGGCACCAAAAATTTGATTCCATCTTAGTTCCAATGTCTACTGGTATCATTTTTTTGTTCGTTTTCCCTTATTTGTTTCTTCGAATTGAATCCCTGTGAGTAAAAGAGCACTGTGACAAAGGCAAGACTCACGATCTTCCAAGCCACGCTGAGCAATGCCGGAGGTAGTGTACTGAGCTGTTCTACTGTCATTAAGTTCAATTCATCCAACATCTTCTAGGACTCAACTTCAGTAATTTGGCAGCCTAATGGTTTTACATTGAGGGTGTGCATACCAGCTGGGCATCTAGGCGCTTTCTGATCATTGGAGTCCGAGTGATGTCAAATGGCTGAGGTCCAGGCGTATATGGCGGCGGAAGACTTGCATATGACGGAGGGTCGGCATGACGGGACGATGGTCCCTCGCATGTTCGATACCAAACATTAGGTCGTGGTGTACCTACGTCCTGCCATCCCATCTCGAGCAACACTGTCAAAAGTGAATTTTACAATCATAATCGCTTTTGTTATATGATCTTACTCGCATCGTCAGTACGTTCTGGTTAGAAAAGTGAGTATTCGAATGTCGTCTCTACTGAACACTCACCAAAACCGTCAAATATGATTGGGCCTGGGTCAACGGCAAAAATTTTTCTCGCAGCTTGATCCTTGCATGATATCACTGTTATGGCCCTTGAAGCTTGTCTTCTCTCACGTTCACATCTAGTCGTTGATATTACTCGACTCATTTCTGAACCCTAAGGCTCCTCAGTGGTTGTATTGTCTGTCAATGGTGGTCTACTTTCGATATGAAATATTCTTGACAAATATCGGAGGAAGGACATGCTTTCAGCGGTAGTAGGAGAATTGAAACAGGACACTGTGTCGAGCCATTTTATTAAGGGTGTCTAGTATCGTGCACGGCCACGGGCCAATGAAACGTCACGTTTCATTGGCTGTATGCGGCAATTCGGCTCAATATCGAAATGTCGATCACATTTCGATTCGGATTAGGGGCTACTCTTCGTCTTTATGTATGAACCCAGAGCCTCCAATTCCACTTCCGCTAGTATCCAATAACTGCCTTTCGTAGAGAATAGCATCAGACCGCGGCACATGTGTGAAGGCTATTGAGGCATGCCACTAATCAGGGGGATGAATGAGACGACCGTTTATGCAAGTGCGACGAAATTACTTGGAAAAAACGTAGCCATCAAATGGTACGATATAAAGAAATGGAGTCCATTTTGCGGGCATTTGTGGGCACACCTGTGGAGAGAGGAAAGTAAAATGTCCTTCCCCCATGATGAGAATTGGATTGGAAGGACATCTCGCCAGCGAGTTGTATGAGGGGGTAGAGATCAGTACAGGTGAATGGTAGACTTTTATATTCTCACTGACACCGCGTTCAGGCGATGCCGGCGCTGACAGTATGCGGAAACTCAAAGTTTTTTCATTAAATGGGTTGGCATGGTATCGTGGGGGGAGGGGGGGGTGCCAGCCCAAGAAACAAACGGGATTGCGGCGTGGCAGATTTAGGTGAAGCACGGCCATTAAATAGCCATCCAGGTCTCTAGCGCCACGCTGTGCAACTCGCGCGCCCAACTCATTCGTTTAACCGAAGATAAATGCCAAATTGAACGCCGCTGGTAGTTGATTTGAATGGGTTTGTTACCTAGAAAGCTATCTGCATACTTGGTTTCATGAATATTATTAGATAATTTTCATCCTGTTCGCTAACCGAAAGATGAACCCGGCCTTTCGAAAGCTGCGACTTGAATTTAATTACCGTCTACCGTTGTGATTCGTCGTCACTTGTATGTGCAGCTCAGGGGAAGCTCGTCTCTCGCAGCTCGAATTCATTTTTTTTTGGCGGTGGGACGATATAGCTACACTTGATGGGTAAAATGCAGGAAGTCGGCGGGCAGAATTCACAAGGGAGGCTGAGCTCTGATATCCGACATTTTCATTGTAATTGGATAACAGTGCCAATTGCTAAAGGCGGCGACTTCCCAAGAGCGACGAGAATGACATGACAATAAAGATGAACAAGGATAGTGTGTACAATTACCCCCGAAATCAGCTGCAACTCAAGTTCGACTGGGAATAGCGTCAGAAATCGAGAACCCATCAACCTTGACACGGGGTTAACTCACCTTAGGAAGAGGCTTCGTATTATCCTTCAAGTACGGTTCTTTCCCAACACATTCAGCAACCGAAACAAGTCGATACCCGGCATCTTTGAGCGTCTTGATCGCGGCCGGTAGAACTTCACGCCTATAAAGCTGGTGAATAGAATACAATGAGCTTGACGAGAAACAACGCACACAGTGGTTTCTAAAGTAGAATCAGTGAGTATATGCGTCAAAAAAAAAAAAAAGGATGATTCCCAGCATACCGTGTGTCTCATGGTTCAGTGAAAGTATAGGGGATTTCTGCTGAGCGGCTTGCTCGTATCGTGACTGTGATTCGCTGGACGGGGCTCCAACAGAATCACCGGAACTAGGAATGAATAACAATCAGTCGTTCATGTCAGGTATGAAGGTCAAATGAGATGTACTCGAGGTTCCACAGAACAACGTCTTGATCAAGCTCAGCGGCGGCCTTCAGGGTTTCGTCGTTGTAACTACCAAACGCTAGAGCGAATATAAGAATCAGTGCCACTTTACAAACCACTTTACGAGGCAGCACATACGGGGTCGCATGAACGCCGGCCTGACTTTGATGATGTCCTCAATCGCCTCTAAGTTTCGTATATTAGGATAAGCAAAAATAGAGAATGGGCAGTGATGCTTACGCGAAACCGAAGCCATTTCGCTTAAGGCTGTGACATAGTGATCAGAATCAGCCATAGTAGGTGAATCAAAGCTTTGGACGTACCTTCGTCTTGGGAAAGCGTAGCCAAGTCCTTATGGCTCCAAGTGTGTGAAGCGACTTGATGTCCAGCATCGTATGCAGCCTTGACGCGGGCGGCGTTTGTAGGATCGTTGATACAACCAACTAGTTAGTGTCGGATAATGGATCGGTTGAGCGAGTCACGTTTTCAGGCGAGAAAACGACGAACAGTTTTGCCCATCTAGGGTGAACAATCGTTAGTCTAAAAACCGAGGGCAATTATCCATAAGAGTAGGCGCACTGAAGAAGAATGTCCCAACAGCATCGTTCTCCTTCAAGGTTCGGCTAATCTCCTCCCTAAACAATTACGTTCAGCGAATCATCAATTCTAGGGAAGGATGTACGTACGTATAAAGATATGGTCCATCGTCCTACCCAGCACAAAAATCAACCCAAATGATGAAATCAAACAAGGAACCACTCACAAAAGTCAAAGCAGCTGTACCAGGAACCGTACACTCCGTAATAACAAAACCAGGACTCTTCATCCCAGGTGTATCCGCTCCTACCTTCGGCTCAGGACCTTTCGGCAAGCTTCCATCCGCCCTTCCATCACCTCTCTTCGGTCCACCCTTCGAAGGAACAGGATCAGTACGTTCGCCTGCCGGAGGCCCTCGCGCATAGACCCTACTCCTACTATTTCCCCGGTTATCTTCGTCACACTCCCTGTTCCCCTGGGCAATAGGCAAAGCGCCACGAACAACTGGAATCTGCTCAAAAGGTATAACGGATCCAGAGGCGGTTGTAGCCGTGCAAATGAGACCTAGACTAAGCGAGCTCAGAGGGCCTAGGGAACCAAAGGATGCCAGCGATCCTAGAGAATTCATGGTTGGAGGAAGAGAAGAGAGGGAAGCTGTGCTGGGTATCATGCGTCACAGACGATGAGAGAATTAGGCGGGAAGAGCTAGTGGGGGGGCGGACAAGAAAGTTGTTTGAATATATATCGTTTCGGTTCGAGATTTTAGGAGAGTTAGTTGGAATTGCAATGCGACGTCATTGAATGCCTTGATCCAAAAATAGAATGGACTACAAGGACCTCGCAGTTCAGAAATATGATTATGATTAATAGAGCCTAACAAAACCAACAAGTAATCCACGAAAGCAGGATGGAGAACGAAGACGAAGCTGAGCGGAGATGTAGAAATAGCATGATGCATAAAGGCAAGAACAAGGCTCCTCACCTCATAAGCTCATTTTTTCCGCGTCAACTCTCTCACCCTGTCCTTAATCTCCTTACCCCTCGCACTACCTCTCCCTTTCATCTTCGTAAATATCACAACCTTGCCCTTCCGCCCCGCCCGACCACTCCTTCCAGCACGATGCAGGAAATCGACCATATTCCGTGGTTCATCCACAAT
Source organism: Leucocoprinus leucothites (assembly GCA_013368445.1). Lineage (NCBI taxonomy): Eukaryota > Fungi > Basidiomycota > Agaricomycetes > Agaricales > Agaricaceae > Leucocoprinus > Leucocoprinus leucothites. The sequence continues at coordinate 267,332 of JAACJO010000031.1, forward strand.
AAACACATGCCCCAAGTCTGGCGAAAAGTCCAACCCTCGAGAAAGTAACGAAGTCGTGATCATCACATGTGGCGTTTGTTTGGGATCACGAAGTATTGCCTCTGCCACATCTGCTTTCTTGCCCTTCGAAGGTGCACTAGAGGAAGCGTGTTCCAAATCAGGATAAATCTGAACAGGACGCATAAAGCCATCTAAATGCTTGTTCGACCCTCGTTTCCTCTGCTCGCTCGTACTGGTCAATGCTACACATTTAATACCCTTCTCTTCAAGGTACGCCGCGAGCTCCACGACCTTCAGGCTCTTATTACAGAATATCAGGACCTTGGACAGTGAAGCTGGGGATCCAGGTTCGAGCATACTATGAGCTGCAGCATCCGAAGCCCAAACTTCTCGAACACGACGCTCGATATCGGCAAACTTGTTCCCACCAGTCCATGACGCATATTCGGTTTTGAGGGTCTTGGGTAGGCTATGTACGCGAGGAGAGGTCAAGCGAACAAGCTTGGGGTGGTGTTGGTCAAGATAATTGGCAAGGTTTTTGGGAATCGTAGCCGATGTAAGGATGAAGTTGAAAGGATAGTTAATCGGGTTAGTCGTGGCGGATGACAAAGTAGCAGTTTTGGCAGTGGAAAGAGACGGATCCTCTGCGTTGACTTCCACCGGCTTCCCGCGTGCGGCGCTGATATCGGCCAAGAGAGTACGAGTGACCTCCTGGAAATCAGGATCTGTGTGAAGCGTGGTCCAATGAACAAGCAACGTAGGAGCAGAAACATATATATGCACATACCAAACAAAACATCGGCCTCGTCGACAACAACCCATTCCACGTTCTCCAAGCCCATCATCGAATCACCCTTCCACAAACTTCCACCGGGCATTTTATCACGTCCTCTCCGAAGCTTAGGAAACTTTCCCTCCTCGTCTGGCTCTACCTCACCCTCTAACCGATCCCATCCTCGCCCTCTGATCAACTCCATGACCTTGACCGGTGTTCCAAAAAGAATGTCCACCGGTTGAGCGTCCTTCTTAATGTCCATCTCTCCAACATCAATCGCACCAGCAACAACGGCATCTAGTTGTTCCGACAGCTTTTTCGCTGTCACATTCGTTTTGGTGGTACTCGGCGTATTCTCCCGGCTGGCACACATAACTCTTAGCTTCACACCGTGTGTAAGAGCCTTGGCGAACGATGACAGCTGACGCGCAAGCTCATGAGTAGGAGCGAGGACGATAGCACGTGGGTTAAGAGCGCGTTTGGAGTTCGGACGACGGGTATAATTCCCGTTCTGCTCGTCAAGCTTGAGTTTCTGCAGGAGTGGCAAAAGGTAGGCCAAAGATTTTCCCGAGCCCGTCTCGGAAGCGAGGAGGAACTGCTTCCACTCGCTCTTCGACAGATCGAAACCCGATTCTTCAATTAACCACTTGATGCTCAACGCCTGTATTGGCGTCGGCCTTGCTTTTCTACCGAGCATACTTGACAATGCGGGAAGGAAATCCGGGAGAAGTGGTGGCGAAGAAAAGGTAGTAGGAGGTATTGGCGTCGTATTGGACAATGCCTGTCCTTCATCCTTTTCCAACATGGGTGAAAGACTGACAGGGGACGGTGGATGGTAAAACTCTGATTCATCAGTTTCTCCAAGCAAGGTTTGGAAAGGGTTTCTCCGGTTTGGGGGAACCTCTGCATGCTTTTCCATCACAGGTAGAGGAGATGAAGACTGTTTCTTTGGCCACGAAGACCCACGTTCCCGTGGACGTTCGACTTCGTCCCGTCGCTCTACCCTTTGAGGTTTCTGGGGTCGAGGACGTCGTTCATGTCTCTGGAGAATGTCTGCGTCCTGGTGAGGAGCAGTTGCCCGTTGAAATAAAGGTTTTCGAGGTGCTTCCTCATATTTTCCTTTGAAAGAGTTTGGATTGAGGTCCTGAGCAAGACGCGTCCGAGAAGAGCCTGAGGTTACATTAGCAAAGGACTAATCATTTATTAAAAAATCAGTACGTACCTTTCTGTTTATGTTTCTTGCTCAGATTCACAGCAGAGCTATGTAATCGCGAGCATAATTGAGAGGCTGAATGGACCTGACTCGAGGACCGACGGATGGCTGTATACATTGAGCCTCATCACGAACTGAATTTCACCAAATTTTGGCGACGCGAAGTCACGTGGAATGACGTTACACGAGTTTGATCCGGACGTCCGGGTGCGCCGGTGGTGAGCGGATACACCTCCTGGTTCTAGATTAACCACGGTATGCGAATCTAGGGTATAAATCTTTTGGGAACAAGTTGTACATGCCGACTACTTTACTCATTCTACGATCCTCCTCAGCCATATTCATGCACGTGGTACCACTCCTAGAAGGTCGACAAAATTATAATATCTTCCTCCACCACTCCAGTTTCATCTCCTTCAGCCGAGTCCAAAACGACCACGTCCTCGCAAACACCTAGCATTCGGTCGCGCTGCTCTCTAGGAAATCCATCCAAAACAACAGTTTTAATCGCACTTCCTTATGGACCTCGGATACCAAAGTTTGAATCAATGCATCCATGTGCGTCGAGTCGGAAGCCATCCACTTGTGTGGGCACTGGGCAGTAAACATGAATGATCTCTAAATGTGGAATATATTTCATTCGCTTCTCCGTGTCTCCTGAAATACATTCCTGAAGGGCATTCAGCGTTGAGCGTAACCTCTCGGACTTCATGCTAATGAGCTTGAGAGTGCGGATTGAGGGAAGATTCGCCCAAGACCAATCCGTCCCTCAATGTACTGATAAATGATTGGTTTCAGATTGGGTGGGCTGTTGATTTAGCATGCTTTCCCTTTTTTGACTTCATCGATACGACATGCGGCAAATGGTTCGTTTGGTCATTGTCTTGACCTAATCGTCGAAATATGACAAAACGTCGGATCAAATGTGAGTTGGAGCGGAGAGATAGACAGGCTTCGAGACAGAGATTGGAGGGGCAAGTTACTGCCAGCGCTAATGAGAGTAGAGATTGGCAAGAGTAGTGATTAAAATACTGGCGCATGGCGGTCCTATGCTGGTAAATCCGAATTGACATATATGATTGCGAGTGAGATCAATAATTGACAGTTGCTAGTTACGACTGTATAACAAGTCGGCCCCCTCACAAAACTTGACCGAGATTAACGTGGACAGCTTTCACTTGGGTGTACCTTGTGAACGCCAAAAATCGTCAGTAACAGCATCTCGAACGTAATTTCCAGATGCAACTCACGTATCTAAGGCCTCTTGACCAAGTTCCCTTCCTATCCCGGATTGCTTATATCCACCAAATGGAACATTTAGTTCCATAGACAGAGAGCAGTTAACCTATGGTAATGTAAAAATCAGAAACCGGGCTTGGAGGATGGGAGATGAAGCTCCTACATTGATGGTTCCGGCCTCGATAGCATGCGACATACGGATAGCACGCGCAGAATTCTGAGTGAACACGTTGGCGGCGAGACCGTAAGTCGTATCATTCGCCCATTCAATCACCTCTGTGAACAGTAGATTAGCTCGACATTCTTTAGCCAAATGCCAATATACGTACCTTCTTCAGACTTGAACTTCACAATAGAACAAACAGGACCGAAAATTTCCTCTTGCATAATCTTCATGGAGGGCTTGGCATCAATGAAGACAGTAGGCTTGATGAAATACCCTTCATCACCGAACCTTTCGCCACCAACGTGAACCTTGGCGCCCTCAGATATCCCGGAATTGATGTAGCCCATGACGCGCTGTGGAAATTGAAAGTCAGTTTACTGGCATAGACTAAAAAAAATAAAATATACATCAAACTGTGTTTTCGAGATTTGAGGACCGCGTTGCGTTCCTTCCGCAAAAGGAGCACCAGTAGTACTTGTGAGTCCTTCAGTAAACTTGGCGAATCCTTCGAGGAACTTGTTGTAGATGGCCTCATGTATGTAGATACGCGAACCTGCGACACAAGCTTGACCTATTGTACATTGTTAATGAAAATATCTCAGTCCACTAGTAGTGATTATACCCATATTGTAACTGGGATAATTGCGCTCATATCAGCGAGAGTGACGTGCTAAAGTTGCAGAAGCACTTACTAGACACCATATGCAGCCCACTTGATTGCCTGTTCCAGGTCAACGTCGTCGAAGATGATGGTAGGGCTCTTTCCTCCAAGCTCGAGTGTCACAGCTTTCAAATTGGATTCCGCCGCTGCCTTGAGAATCTTTCGACCAGTGAGGGTGCTTCCCGTAAAAGTGATCTTGTCGACATTCGGGTGCGACGAAATGGCAGAGCCAACAGTATGGCCTGGGATGATACAGTTTCAATTAATGAGTGGGCGCTAGTGGGGAGAAACACACCGTAGCCATTGATAATGTTCACGACACCTGGCGGAACTCCAGCCTCATTCAAGAGATCAGCAAGGTAGAGGGCAGTGAACGGTGTTATCTCGGAAGGCTAGAGTATCATGGAAAAGGACAACCCATGAGCGGCTAAGTCTATGATGCCAATAGAAACCCCTCGCTAACCTTCAGCACGACGGTATTTCCCGTGGCAAGCGCTGGAGCTATTTTCACGACAGCTATCATCTAAATGCGGCAGATCCATCAATCCTATAGATACTAAGACGTAGAATGTGCCTACCAATGGACCATTCCAAGGAGTAATAGCTCCCTGTAAATATCCTTTTAGATCCGAGAAATCGACTGGGCTCGTTAAATTGAACGCACAACCACGCCCCAAGGCTCGTGCCTGGTATATGCGAGTTTTTTCTCGTTGGTCTGCCGATAAATCAGCATACATGCTCAAATGATTGGATAACATCGGCTTAACCTCGATAGTCTTGCCGTGAATCTTGTCAGCCCAGCCCGCGAAGTACCTTGAAACATAGACGGCAACTGGTATTTCAAGTTGCTTGGTACTGGTGAATGGTTTTCCTATGAAAAACACTTGGGTTTCAATTCCACACGAGTACGGGTTATACTTACCAACGTTCAAACACTCAAGAGCAGCGAGTTCGTCGCCGTATTTTTCGATCAATTCCGCTAGTTTATTAAGTATCTTTCCTCGTTCGGATCCTGGCACCTTAAGACCCCATGTGGTCTTGAAAGCCTAGACATATAGTATTTGACAATCAGACTCACATAGGGATTTAAGTGATGGGTGCACAAACCTTCCTTGCTGCTTTGACAGCAATGTCAACATCCTTGGCTCCGCCTCCAGGTATGGCCGTGATAACCTTCCCAGTTGCTTTACCGAGCATTTCGTTAATCTCATCGGCATATTAGTCAGCGTTCTAGGCTTACCAGGATTGACGACACTGTGGGGTATAATGTTAATGAGATCGCTTCCTGACAATCAACTGAATTCAACCTACTCAATCATATCACCTCCATCGACTGGATCGACCCATTCACCGTTGATGAATAGTCTGGAATTTTATCTCAGTACTCTCTGCCCGGCCCAATAAATTCAATACTCACCCGGCCTTGAAACTGACCTTGCCCTTGTAGAGCTTCGTGTTGAATTCATGAGTATAAGTCTTCACCATCTTGAATAAGACACGTTCGATTACTAGTGCAATAAAAGGTTTAGAGGTGGGTGAGAACTCGAACTTGCAATAAATCCCATCCTTCTCCTCAGTATTTTATATGGCACTCTACCACCGATAGGGGAAACAGAATCGCTCGAAGAAAAGCCAGGTCAGGAGTTAAATTTGAGCGCAAGGACACGCATTTCACCCGGCATGCCCAGCCCCATGGGGCAGTAGTTCCAGGATTGAGATGCTGACGTGTATCGAGGAATGTGTCGTACTGGGCGGTACGTTTTGGAGAAGCAGCTCATCAGTGACTCGGCAAACTCAGGGAAACCCCTTTCGTTTCGGCGGTCTTCCCGCTTGAATTATTTCTACAAGTAGAGCACTATGAATTTTGCCAGTATGGCAACCCCTTCCGGATACGATTGGATAGGTCAGCAGGCCTCAAGACTGGGAGTGCAGAAAGTTAGAGAGGGAGTAGAATGGACGGTTTGATTCTTCCAGTAACTTGAAGTTAGTCGGCTGATCGCCACCATCAATCGCTCTGATCATGGCTTATCAATTCCAAGGGTGATTTATAACTACTCGAGTATTTCTGTAATCTGCCCTTCTGGCTTCAGAAAATCCCGATGTATCGAACGGCAGGGTTCTTTGTTCAATTCAATGAAGGAGTCCCTGGATGCTCGCGAATTAACGTTACCAGCATTCAAACGTATCTCACTCAGCAAAATACTCCCAAGCTTCTGCCGCAAGGCCAACTCATACTATGTTTGTCCTCGGCATTGACCTCTTGGCTTCGGTCTGTCGCCAAATGTTTTGGGATTTCCCCAATGTTGTCGGATGTTTCGTAAAATTAGAGCTTATGAATCGAGGTTGAATTCCCCAGCTTCTTGCAACCGTCCAAAAAGAGGTCAAGCATATTTTACGGTAGCAGTAGGTCACCTGGTCTACTATAGTGCGAGTCGGACGTGGAGTCTTTCGTCACAACTTGGCTTGTTTGTTCAAAGCAGCACTGCACAGTTTATTTTTTGTACATTAATTTGATCGTGTATGTTCTTCTTTGGTGTAAACATTGGCCGGGTCGCAATTGTTATAGATGTGCCCAGCGACACATAAGTTTTAAGAGAATGTAACGTCCTTCTCGACCCCTCTCCTTTTTCCCGTCTTGTTAACCTGGCACAAGGCGAATACGGCTTCCAGCCCGTGACCTACAATCGGAGTCCCATGTTTGTCATCATTAAGCAATTAAAACTTGTGTCAACAAGGCGCTAAACCGATTCATTTACAAATACATAACTTTTAAGTAGACTCTTAACAGGCTATCCCATCGTTGCCCTTCCGCTCCTAAGCTCCAGTGTGTCATGTTCGAATTGCTTCAATGCCTCAAAAATGGCTCCTAATGCGACCCATCCAAAACTCTTTGCTCCGAAATTCCCCCCATCGGTTTCCTCAAACGACAGCCTCCAGCTCAACCACGCATATCCAAGGTAATCTTCAAGCGTACGATTTTCATCCCCTTCGATCTCGAGTCGAACTCTTTTTACGAGGGTATCCGTGTGCTCGCGCACTTTGTCCATTTGCTCAGTACGTGCTCGAGGCTGGGAAGTCTTCTGTGTGATCGTTCCGACAGTCACTTCCTCTTCGGAGAGCATTTCGATTCTGTTAGAAAGGTTGTAGTTGGCAGCAATACCCGCTAGATCAGTGGAGTAGTGCCGAAATATCCTTCTAACGTCCTCGACCATCGATTTCTCCCAAGGTCCCTCAGTGTCGACAACGTCCTCCACCAGATCTTGGACGAGCTCGAAGAGAGTGGAGTTAATGGTAGCGACGGCGTTATCGTGGACCGTGGTCCTACTCTTCCGAGATGTGGAAGACCTTTTCGGCCGTCTGCGATGCCTCTTGGACCCAGAGGGGATGTCGTCAAGCTCGACATCATTGAATAGTTTGCCAACTGCGCGTTGGCTCCGATAATAACCCTTAGTTCCAGGTTGGACGGTTTCAGGTGCGCTCCAGTCAGGCCTCTCCTGCATCTTAAGTCTTGGAATAGTCCTGATATGAACTGCCTGGCCAGACTTCGGGTAGTCTACAGCATCGCTATGTAGCTGTGCGAGTTTGATGCAATCTTTGTCAAAGATGTGATCCCTACTTTGGTCTGCGATTATGAGCCAATTCGTAGCAATGATTCCAACAGCCTGTACGACATGCAGATGATCAAAGAAAGCCCTGGAGACTATATAGGGAATAGGCTTACGTCAGAGTTTATGTATTCAACTACAAAGTCTGCAACGTCTTCCATAGTGCTGTTCCTGTGAAGCACCTTTCTCGGTGCTGGCGCATATTCAGCTGGCTGATATGTCTGAATATGACTAAATTCGGGATGTTTCTCCAATGGAATAATGTTGTAGACATCGCCGTCAAGGTCTCCGCCTCCAAGGCACGACGGAAGTGGCCGAGTACCTTCATAGATATCATTTAAGTTCGTAATGCATGCTCAGGAAATAGAGTAAGACACCGCACCTCTGATGCTAAATACGAGAGTATTACAGAGAGGCTCATCTACAAAGCATGACCCCTCTGGAGGTTTGCCAATGGCGATTGCCAGCTGGACGTCGCCAGGATGGATGCATGGAGATCGAGAAACGAGCACAGGTCCGTCTAAATATATAGCATCCTTGCCGTCCTGCTTGATACATGCAAAAACTTCACGTTCTTTCAGATAGCCGTGAATATCCGCAACGCCGACGAGAGTCCACGCGTCTGGGATCGGGATACGTGCGTGGTGTTTTAAATCACGTAGAACATCATAGACGGCGACCTTTAAGAGGTTGGTGTAGAAAGGATCGTCGTCGATTGAGTCGACCCCGAGCCTAGTAACAATATTCCGCATAATCGATGGCAATCTGAACGATGTTCCGAGACCATGCGTCTCCAGCAAACGAGCAGCCTCGCTCAGGGACTTAGACGCATCCTGTGTAGCACGGATAGCCCTATCTTGGAAGTGCTTGAAAACCTCGTACTTGATCCCCAGGCCTTCTAGAAGCATGATAAGGGGACGATTGAGATAGTAGGGAGTAGGCCTATCGAAGGCCCTCGCTATCTCTATTTCACGCTCCCCTGCGATCCCGATCTGAGTCTCAAACTTGATCATCGAAGGGCGTAGACCGATAGTGTGGGTGCCGCTGAGAGTATGGTCGATCGACAGCATCCCCTTTGATCCTTCAAAACGAATTTGGTAGGCATGAGGAAAGTCAGAAAGTCTTCCTCTCCTTTTCACTCTCTCCCATATAGCGCGAGCCAAGTCCTTGGATAATGTGCCAACGCCGTCAGTGAACACATATTTCCCGTCTGCCGTTTTAATATCATTCAGTTGAACGATTTTGCGAACTGCCACCTTCGCTCCATCTGTTGCCGTAAAGGCTTGCGATATCCGTGCAGCATATCTTGCCGGGCAGCGCATGAGCTCTGGATCATAAGCGAGATTATCGAATTGACCGAGGCTTTCAATGATACTCCCGGCATAAACGACTTCACCCCGCCGCAGCGAGTCGTAGAAGGGCTTGACAAACCTAACAACTTGTCTTTAGGATTGCGAGCTTTATGAGGTGTGACACTATACACTCACCAAACCGAATGCTCTTTGAGCGCGGATTGAGAATACGCGAGGAAGTTGAACAGGTGTCCAGCAATAGGCAGACCGTTTTTCAGATACTGGCCCACATGTCGCACGGAGAATGCTGCCCCGTCCACGCCACGATCAAAGCGATACTTCAAGCCATTCTCTTCCCGGAAAGAAACACGAAGAAAGGATTCGTGGTCTCTCTCGTCGTATCTGCGAATTATTCGATTGGACCGCTCGGGGAACGGCCCTTCCAGAAACATGCGAGTAGGAGTGAGAGTGACACGGAGGGATTGGAAGTAGCTGCCGTCACCGGGAAAGGGAACAGGGGGTGCGTCGGGCTCGAAAGCCCTGTTAAACGATGAGAAATAAGACGAGATACTAGTCTGGTCTTCACCATCGTCGAACGAAAATGCACTTGCTGAATTCTGAAACTCCCTCAAGAGTTTTGCGACGTAGATTTCATCCTTGATTCTCCAAAGCTCCTTGACCTGAGGAATCAAATCAAGTAGCTCTGAGGCGTCGAGGGTCATATTATGGAGCAAGGAGGCCAGCTGGAATGCGATACACCAAGGAAAAGTTGGGAGATGCCGATCAATAGCATTGAGCAAGTTAAGAGAGAAGAGGTGACGACGTTCCACCGGAATTTCAAAGGTGTGGCCATGAGGAATGCCGGCAGCCTTAAGTAGACTCAAAAAGGTATCACATCCTTCCCGCGAAGTGAATACGAGTCGAAGATTGCCGCTGGTAAATGGCATGGCGCGAGGATTGTTGAGGGGAGGGAAAGTCGACATTCGAGTGTACATGGGGCCATTCTCCATGGCAAGGAGTGCGATCATGCCCGCCAGAGTTGAGGTGTCCGGATCAGGTTCTAGGCGTTCGCGGAGGAACATTGGCGAGTTCTCCAATTCAAGGAACGTGACGTACTTCGAGTCGAACGTTGAGAAGTGTCTGGAAATCGAGCAGATGGAATTGTACCGTATGGCGATTAAGTCTTGTTGAAACCCATCAGCCTGTACGATAACATGGAGTTCCCGTCGTTCAGGATCGAAACGTATTTTTGCTCTTTTGGTGCTCTCCGCCTCGATGGAATACACACCATCTCTGCAACCCCAGCAGAACTGAACAGCTGACAGGGTGACAGAAGAAGATGACAGCGTTTTGTTTATCTGCCCCTGCCTTCGCTCCTCGGCTGGATCGACCCAAGGGATCCGGGAAATTAGTTCTATGATTTCCGGTTGAGGAGGGCGGAGGCTTTTTCTGAAGTAGATCGGGATTTGGTTATTCAGATACGCTGGGCGAGAACCATCTCCGTAGAGTAAAAGAAACTTTTTCCCAACGGCGGCGTCTGCGACAGTGAATGTGCCGGTTCGATCTTGTGCGAAGGGCTTCTTTGGTTTATGCAGATGTACAACAAAGTTCGTCTGCACATTTCCAAAATGTTCGCCATGGAGGATGGAAGCTAGAAAAGCTTTGATTTCACCTTCGTCATAGCGAATGGGTATGCGTGGCATAAAAACCTCCATATCGTTGAGTTGGTAGTGGAGGTGATTGGGATTAAGAGATGGTGCCCTGATAAGAAGTTGTACCCTCTTAAAGGGTCACACGCCGGAGTGGCGATAGACCGAATAAGTAACTTTCCTCTCAGCGCGAGTGCAATGTCCAGAGTCTCACGCTCGCCCATCTTCCAGCAGTTTTTCAAATATGTCATGATATTAATGAAATCTCTTGTTCAAAGCATTAGACCGTCAAATCTGAAACATTGCTCGTATCATACAAGCGGGCGCCAACTGCCCTACCCGCTACAGTTTCAGCCCAATGTTGATATGGACAGCTTTGACTTGGGTGTAACTACGAAGGCGTGGGTCAACGAGAGAAGCATTTAATTTCCAAAACACTCACGTGTCCAAGGCATATTCCCCATTTTCCCTACCGATTCCTGACTGCTTATACCCTCCAAAGGGTACGTTGAGGTCGCCGTTTTGTGCAGAATTGACCTATAGAGAGCAATATGTAAATTTCTAGTTGAGAATGGCTGGGGATGAACATACGTAGATGCTTCCAGCCTCCAGATTATGAGCCATTCGGATCGCACGAGAACTATTCTGGCTCAGAATATTGGCAGCCAGTCCGTACGTCGTATTGTTTGCCCACTCAGTAACCTCTGTTTAAGGCTGTTAAGCGGCTAATCTGACACACACAGAGATCATTTTTATACCTTCTTCAGTCTTGAACTTGACGACAGAACAAACCGGACCAAAGATCTCCTCCTGCATAATTTTCATATCGGGCTTCGAACCGGTGAAAATCGTTGGCTTGATAAAGTATCCTTGATCTCCATGTCGCTCTCCTCCAATGTGTACTTTCGCACCCTCCTCCTTGCCCGAGTTGATGTATCCCATCACACGCTGTGAAACCATCATGTAAGGTCCGGGCTGGACTCGATATGATCAAGCGGTGACCTACGTCAAATTGGGTGGACGACACCTGGGGACCGTGTTGAACGCCAGTCTCGAAGGGCCCGCCGGTGGCTTGAGCAAGTCCCTGGGCAATTTTCGTGAAACCCTGAAGGAATGCATCGTATATTCCTTCTTGGACGTAGATCCGGGAGCCTGCAGTGCACGCTTGGCCTATTATGCCTCTCAGAATTTCTGTCAATGCCTTCCCGTGTGTGCACACGTACCCATGTTGAAACTAATCAAAGTTACATGAGTTGGTTATCTCATTCGATAGCAAAAACACTTACAATATACCGTTCGCTGCCCACTTGATAGCTTGCTCAAGGTCGGCATCATCAAAGATAATAGTCGGGCTCTTCCCACCAAGTTCCAGCGTCACCTTCTTCAAGTTCGACTCCGCTGATGCCTTTAGAATTCTTCGGCCAGTGAGTGTACTTCCTGTGAAAGCAACCTTCATAATCAACGGATGGGCTGAAATCGCAGACCCAACAGTGTTTCCTATTTTTCAGTCAAACACCCCAAGGATTCAGTTGATACCGTTGACATTGGGCTAGGCTCTGGAACGCACCATATCCATTCACGACGTTAACAACGCCCGGAGGGAATCCAGCTTGGTTAATCAGATCGGCCAAGTAAAGAGCAGTGAGAGGTGTAATTTCTGAAGGCTAGTAACACCGTTAGATATCCTCGTATCCTCTGAAACTGGATGTTGACGGACCTTCAAGACGACAGTGTTTCCTGTAGCTAGCGCCGGTCCGAGCTTCCACGAGACCATGGACTACGACCGCGTCAGCAGATTTGAACAAGCTGGTTCAGACAAGACTCACGAGGGGGAAGTTCCATGGTGTGATCGCTCCCTAATTTTTGAGCCTGTCAGTCCTACTATCCTATCAACGTTAAGATGCCCACATGTACTCACACAGACACCAAAAGGCTCATGCCGCGTGTATGCCATCTTGTTTTCATTCGTCTGTATCGGTGCCACCAAGGTTAATTTCGAATATAAATATGACTGTCACTGGTTAATCAAACTGACCTCGATCGTCTTTCCATGGATCTTATCCGCCCATCCCGCATAATACCTAATCGTACCTATCGTGCTCCTGACATCAACAGCCTTCGCGAGATTGAAGTGCTTCCCTATCCGACAATGAGCTTACAATCGACAAGCAAACAAGCCTAGGTGAAGAAACACTGACCAACGTTCAACGCTTCGAGTGCAGCCAACTGTTCAGCATGTTTCTCAATCAGATCAGCCAATTTCCCCAGCAACGCTCCGCGCTCTCTTCCTGGGACTTTCAAGCCCCACGATGTTTTGAATGCCTATGCCACCGAGCTGAGTATATCATGACACCGGCGCTCGATGGGGAGCCCGTACCTTTCCTGCTGCAGTTACAGCGAGATCGACATCTTTGGATGAACCTCCCGCTATCGCAGTAATGACCTTCCCAGTGGCTAAGTCGTTATATCAGCATTTCGTGATCTTTTGCATTATGATGCTTGAGACTTGCAAGGATCGATAACACTGAAGCATCTCGGTTAACTTTCTCCCATATAAAGAAACAGCCAAGTAGACTCACTCTATTTTATCTCCTCCATCGACAGGATCGACCCACTGCCCATTGATGAATAGGCTAGGTTTCCCTCAGCTCAGTGGCTCAAAAGCGTGAAAATATTGACACTTACCCAGTGTTGACAGTCACAGAGCCTTTATAGACGGGAGTGTCAAAGTTGTGAGTATACGTTCCCGGCATCGTTGTTGTCAGTGCTGGTTATCTCACTCCATACGAACGGGAGCATCTTATATATATCCAGTCTCGACCCAATCCAGTGATCCCATGATCCACCTTAATTAGCTTAGTCTTCTCTCTGATTTGTCAAGTCTTCTTCGATGTTCGCACGATCTCCTCCATCGAGCTTGAGAATTTACTCAAAGTAGTATTGTAAACCTTCCTTGTATGTCCCTAGCCGTCGACCCACGGGGAAGGAGAAGCCAAGAAGAACCCCAAATTACCAAGCGTCTGAATTCGAACCCCCTGAATCGAGTCAACGACAACCCAGGAAGTACGATGATGCAAGCAAAAGGATATTTTTATACGATATGATGGTACATACATTGCCTTCGCGGATCTATAAACGCCATGTACTTCCACTTTATCGGCGGCCGAGAATCAGAGCTTCTGACCAATATTGATGTGAACGGCTTTAACTTGTGTGTATCTATGAGATCATCAATTGTAAGAATTATCTAGATTATGATAGGGGTTGTCACTCACGTCTCCAGAGCATACTCTCCTGCTTCCCTTCCGATACCGGATTGCTTGTATCCACCAAAAGGCACTCCGATGTCCATATCGTGGGCTGAGTTTACCTATCAAAATGATTAAATACAAGAAACGGCTTGCCATTTCTCATCCAGAACACTCACAAAAACACTTCCAGCCTCAAGATTATTGGCCATTCTGATTGCACGGCTCACGTTCTCCGTCAAAATGTTCGCTGACAAGCCGTAACTTGTGTCGTTTGCCCATTCGGTCACCTCTGGTCAGATATGCTCGTTATCAGGCGGCATCTGAACATGACCAGAAAATCCTTACCTTCTTCGGTCTTGAACTTGACGATTGAGCACACGGGCCCGAAAATCTCCTCTTGCATAATTTTCATGTTTGGTTTGGCATCGACAAAGATTGTAGGTTTGATGAAGTAACCGAGTTCGCCATGGCGTTCACCGCCCATGTGGATCTTCGCACCTTCGGCTTTGCCGGACTCGATATATCCCATAACGCGCTATTTAAGCCATATCAACACCTTATGACACAAGCTTTCGGGAGTGTAAACTTACGTCAAATTGAACTTGAGACACTTGGGGTCCGTGGCGCGTTGCGGGTTCGAAAGGATTTCCAGTGGATTTTGTGAGGTATTCCGCAGCTTGACTGAAACCGGGAAGGAATTTGTCGTAGATACCTTCTTGTACGTAGATTCGAGAACCAGCGACACAGACTTGCCCCATGTTAAAGCTAAAATATAACACTCAGCATCATTTACTTCTTGAGAGGCAGATTCACAAACTCACAAAATGCCCATGCTTGCCCATTTGATTGCCTGTTCCAAATTTGCATCGTCAAAAATGATCGTTGGGCTCTTTCCTCCAAGCTCCAGCGTGACAGCCTTCAAGTTAGATTCCGCAGAGGCTTTCATAATCCTTCGTCCAGTCAGTGTGCTCCCAGTGAATGCGACTTTGGCTATCCTGGGGTGAGCGGCAATGGCGGCACCAACAGTGTTACCTATAGAAGTCATCACTACAAGTTTACTACGACCCCGAATGAGCCTTAGCTCACCATAACCGCTGACTACGTTAATAACTCCAGGCGGGAAACCAGCCTGGTCGATGAGATCGATGAGAAGGAGAGCAGAAAGAGGGGTGATCTCCGATGGCTAAGATCTCGTTAGAGCTTGAACGAATTTGAAACAATCGGGTACCACACCTTGAGAACGACAGTGTTCCCGCATGCCAGAGCCGGAGCAATCTTCCAGGAAATCATGTGCTATAGCAATAATCAACATCGAGAGAGTCGTGAAATTAACCGACATACGAGCGGGAAATTCCACGGCACAATAGCACCCTACTCAAAGGTAAGGACTTGAAGTGACACCGAAACTTTAATACGTACAACAACGCCCCATGGTTCATGCCTTGTATAGGCCATCTTGTTTTCATTCGTCTACATTTGCGTCAGTCTCAGCCCCATACAGCCACTACCAGGAAATACCTCGATTGTCTTTCCATGAATTTTGTCAGCCCATCCAGCATAGTATCTGAAGGTTTTAATCGTGGACCCAAGGTCAGCAGCCCTGGCGGTTAAGTAACTCTTGCCTGTACAATATTCGTTTCAGTGAATACACCTTTGTCAAACGTACTCCACTTACCAACGTTCAATGCCTCCAATGCAGCCAACTCATCCTGATGCTTCTCCAACAATTCAACGAGTTTGGACAAGAGTTTTCCCCTCTCAGCTCCTGGTACTTTCAGTCCCCAAGTCGTCTTGAACGCCTACATGCATTTCCTAGTCGACCTCTGGTAGAGTCGGGTAATGTAGGTGAACTCGCACCTTTTGTGCAGCAGAAACCGCAATGTCGACATCCTTGTTTGTCCCTCCCGCAACAGCGCATAAGACCCTTCCGGAAGCTGGGTATCACGTAAAGATTTGCTTGGAAGAACCAAACCAAGTTAGCTCACCTGGATCAACGACTCTGATGAAGTGGTGTCAATCACACATGATCAGCATGGTATGTTCTATTCCTAAAGCTGAAAGCGCAAGGACGCACTCTATCTTGTCTCCCCCGTCGATGGGGTCAACCCATTGCCCATTGATGAAGAGCCTGCACGTTTCAACATGAACCCAGGACCACAAATCAACATGATCAGAGAGCTCACCCCGTGCGGATTGTGACCGATCCCTTGAAAGTGGGTGTATCGAAGTTGTGTGTATATATAGAAGACATAAGTAGCAATGATTCGAGATGAAGAAGGTCGCGAAGTTGATGCCAGATCAAAGTTCTTCGATCCCAGACTTTTAAATAACCTCCCAGTGACCCTGTCCGCTGAGATAGATTAACCATATCCCAATGCGTATATATCACGTTAGAGGTCAATTGGAGTCCATCTCTGAATCCTTCTGCACAGAACTCTCCTCCCACTTTTGGTACACAAACCGATAAATGGATACACATTCATTTTCAGAATGTTTTACACAGTGCCTAATCCCTGAATCACCCAAGCCTTAGGTGTATTAATTCATACTGAAAACAATGCATTCAATAGCCATGATGTCGGTTCGTCTCCAGGCCCAACTCCAGGAAACTGTAGAAAGGAACCATGCCAATGAGTTCGACATCAAGGATTATCGATCACATCCCATCGGTATCATTGGAACGTTCATCTGGTCATTAGCTTACTTGAATAGGGACCGGATACGGTATCCTTAAAGCCCGGATAACCGGTGGTAGGTTACCACCAGTTCCTTCATGATATCCACGTTGTCACAAGGGTTATCCTATCTCGCACGTTAATCAAATGCCAATGAGCTGCCCAGTAATCATCATCCCCAATCACCATCCCGTCTGTCATAGCAGTAGCTAGCTATCCCAGTCACCGGTGAATAGTATCATGGCCTCATTCTACCCTCACCTAGAGAAACGCGGGGGTCCGTTAAAAACAATATTTTTGTTTTACTACTACACAACTCAATTAGAATTTCTATCTATCCCTTCTTCCCCTCCTCAAACCCTCTCAAACACGTACAAATACGCCAACTTCTTCAACTCTCTCACACTCTCCTCATCAGCTCTCACAACCTTCTCATCATTAAACAACACCCACCCCACCTCCCCACCCTTCCTAATATGCGCCACATAATGCCCAGAATGAACAGAAGGCCCTTTATGGGATATGAACGCCTTAAGCCGGTATCGAACCGGTACGTCTTTTGTTCCTTGTAGAGTTTTCGTCGTTTGCTCGGAAGTTGAGGTGGTGGTGGGGGGAGGCGCCTCGGAACCGTCGTCGTCCGGGTGGGAGAACAACCATTCTACTGCGCGTTCCATGTTGTTGTTCTATTAAGCGACAGAGCGAGAGAGAAGTAAGTCATCAAGCGATGAAAGACTAAGAAGGGAAGAGGACGTACAGTCTGGCGTAACGCCTTCTTGGCTTGCATAGTCGTGAAACCCATATCCATCAACATCGACACCAATTCCGCTGGAGGCTCAGGCAACGCCGCAGGTGCACCACTACCAGCGCTAGGAGCTTGAATTGGCGCATCGATATCTGCAATGGTCGGTCAGTTCCGCATTCCCACCTCGTCGATAACCAGAGGAGGTAAAGGTAAGAAGTAGGTGCTTACCAGGATCCTCAGAATGCTCCAACAACCAACCCAACGCCAAATCCGGGCTCTCATTCCCAGTTGCCAACAACGCCTTTTGACATCTAACCTCCGGAAACCCCATACTCACCAATTGCATCAGCACTTCTACATTAAACTGTGGCGTCGGCGGTGCTAGGCGCTAAAGTGTCAGTAATGATCATCTAACAGATAGGAGGGAGAGGGAGGGCGGCGTAAGTGAGAGAGAAAGTACGTACGAGCTTCACCTAATTCCACCTCTCCAGGCTGAATCCCCTTCCCAAGCTGCTTCTCCGTAAACTCGAGCACATCGCCCTCCGGGAGTATAACTGGTATATCAAGTTTCGCTGGGACCCAATTCACAAGCTGAAACTTCTTGGCATGCACCACAAGGGTTTCTGGGAACGTTGCAAATTTCATTTGCCTGGATAACATACCAGCTGAGTTAACGTATTGTACTGACGCAACAGCAAGGAAAGGAAGGGGAACAAAAACGCACTTCAGCGCATGCACGGTCTTCCTGCAACTCGGACATCCATACTCCAACGCCTCGACACCCAACAAAGCACCAAGACACTTTAGCAACTCCACATCTCCATAAACTGTCTTTCCATCCTCCGTTTTACCCTTCTCCGTGGCAGGGACAGAAACGCTCACGACATCCGCGTCTTCAGTCACATATCGTACTTTCTTGCAGTCTGAGCATTGGAGGCGTTGTTCCCATGCGTAAGAGAATATCGTTGTTGGACCGTGAAGGTCTGGAGATACACATTAGTTGGAAGTAATGGAGGAGAGGTGAACTGGGTAGCGAGACATACCAAACCCTTGGGATTTGAATTTATGCATATCCCTCCTAAGTGTCTGCACCAAATGCGTCAAAAACTCCTCTGAATCTTGTTGCCTCATCGTCGAAAACTCCGCATGCCCCTTCCCGATCACACTCTTAAACGTGACAGGCCGAATGCCATCCTGGAACAGCGTCGTCGGAGGCTGGTGCAACAACTCACCACCCCTCCACTAGCAGTGTTCGACGTGCGTGTACTGGGCACGGAATATCTCCCGCTCAACAGCCCATCTGCAACTTTACACATCTGACATTCCAAACACTCGGCTGGCAATTTCTCGCATGCGCGTTGATGAGCAGTGGTGTATGACGTTTTGTAGCGTTCTTGGAAGGGTTTGAGTGAGAAGAGAGTTTGGAGGACGGATGCCATGTAACAGGAGTTGCCTAGATTTTGGAGACCGGTGAGGCCAGGACCGAAGAGCGGTTCGAGAGCGGTGCCATCTTCGGAGAGAAGAGAAAAGTCGTATGTGAGGTTATGTTCGAGCTGCTGCATTAATCATCAACACAATTATGTGAACTTGTGAGTGAACGTGAAGACGATAGTAAGAGAGACGACTTACGAGTTCAGTCATGCTTTTTTCAGTTTTGCTGAGTGTTCGGACATTGATTCCGAATGTGGAGAGGTGAGATGCGAGTTCTGGGTCTTGTTTCATGTCGTCGCAGACGTAACAAAATATGTCTGTTTGATTGCGTCAGACTCCCCCGTGCTCGGTGATTGCAACACAGATATTAAGAAAATCGCACCTGCGCCACCTTCAGGTGTTATCGTTCCGAGCTTCACGCTAATCGGATGGCCCGACTCGTGATAGTGCGCTAGTCCGTGACCATTTCCACCTAACCCGCCGAACAATTGACGTCCACAACCGAGTGAACCACAAGTCATGCATAACCACAGATTTTCTTTTAAATCACAAGATCGACAATGTGCAAGGCCTGTATATCACGGCGAGAAAAAAAAAGAAGATCAATAGAAGCTCGGAGGGGGACAAGATGAACGAGTTTACCAGAAGCAGGAATCGGACCAGACGCCTCTTGCTGAAGCGTAAGCGTATGCTCACAAGGTATGATTTCTTCCTCCCAAGCTTTGACTTCGGATTGGCGCGCAGATGAAAGTGAGGACATGACACCATCTGTTAATGCTTTGATCTACAATTAAACATTAGTCAACGAAAGAAATATGTAAGGTCACCACACACCTTTGGATCTTGTAATGCGTCCGAGATGAGCTTTCCTCCAGCAGGTTCGCACTGCCAGCACCTGATAGTCAAAACGCGTTCGTATTTATCCTCTTCGCGTTCTTCAGCAATAGCAAGCTTTTTCATCTTCGCTGGTGGTTCCTCATCCTCCACCTATGGTCAGATCAGAATATGAAGACTTGTATAGTGCAAGGACAGGGGTTACATACGCGCTGCGCGTTCGGTTTGAGTTTTCTTTTGACATTCAGAGTAAACGGATGGTGCGCTTTCTCAAAATGTAGAACGCTGTGCCTCCTCTCAGGGTCGAGACATCCTCCGTTGAAACAGGTTAGGCAAACATCGACCCCAGTCGGGGAGTCCTACGCATGGTCGTTTGATTAGTGGCGTCGAGGCAACCGAAAACGACATACCTGGCCATCAAAACACAGAGTACACTCCTCCCTGTGCACAAGCTGCCCGCTCGGTGGTCGAATACTTCTTAGCTGGTCAAGATGCGCACAGGCCATAGTCGCAGAGAGTAGAAAGCAGAAAGCAGACCGCAGACTGCGAACTATGACACAATCAATTACTTATCAATTAATTACATAATTGATGGCAACATCACGTGTGTATGATGGATTGCGTACCGAGATTTGATTAATTCAGAAAAAAGTTTTGTCGTGTTTAAACTCTAAACTCTTTGTTCAGCATGACCTCTACGCCGCAGATCCCAAATGGCGTCGCCGAGCCGAGTGTCGAGCTTACATCTCTACCTCCTGTTGTAGGTATCAACTTTGGAAACTCTTACGCGTCGATAGCAGTTTTTACCAAGGTGCGCGTCTAAATTTTCAATGGTCCAGAAGTAAATGTTGACTAGAGAGAGGAATACAGGAAGGATCGGCAGAGTGCATTGCGAATGAGGATGGTGAACGTCAGATTGCCTGTGCTATTTCATTTCACGGCGAGGAAATGGTGAGCCTCTCATACGAGCCCTGAGCGCTATTGCTGATCTAGAGATAATCGCAGTACATTGGCAACCAAGCCAAACACCAGCTCGTGAAAAACGCACAAAATACCATCACAGGATTCAGAAATCTTCTTGGCAAAAAGTTTGTCTACACAAAATATCACTCTATCTCTGATTAACTTACGACGCTTTTAGATTCTCAGAGGTCCCACAATCCACGATCAACCTCTCCGCGCCCGTCATCCAACACCCTGATCTACCAGACACACCCGCCTACAAAGTCGCCGTTCTTCAACCTGCTCCTAGCCCACTCCCACCAGCCAGCACCCTGACCTCCAGATTTAACACACCTGCGGCCTCAGCTCTCCCAACCCCTCGATCAGAGCCCATTCCAGTAGATCGTTATCTCACCCCAGACGAGGTAACCACCATCTTCCTCCGCTCTCTCGTCTCCTCTGCAGAAGCATTTCTCGGGAAACGAGTCAGAGATGCCGTAATCACCGTCCCGTCCTGGTTCACTCCCTCTCAACGTTCTGCTCTCCAAAAAGCCGCTACAGAAACCGGCGTCAACGTCTTGCAACTCCTCGACGAAGCCGGCGCTGCCGTCGCTACTACTACAACTTCAACGTGGGGAAGCTCACTCTCGCCTGACAGGACTCAACTCATAGTCGACGTTGGTGCCTCCTCCACAACCATCACCCTCCTCTCTCTCCGCTCCGGTCTCACATACACACTCGCCTCGCACACTACCCCCTCCGTTGGGGGAGATCTCATCGACACCCTTCTCGTCAAGCACTTCTCTTCCGAGTTCACCAAAAAGACTAAAATCCCCCTCACAGTCTGCCCAGCAACCGAAGTCCAAGATAAACGCGCGGAGGCAAAACTCCGTCTCGCATTAGAACATACCAAACGCACCATCTCCGCTTCACCAGGCGCAGCAACGTGTTCTGTCGAATCCCTCAAAGACGGCGTAGACTACACAGGCTCAATCAACCGTATGCGATTCGACCTCGTCGCTCGTTCAGTATACGTCTCCATCACCTCTTCCATCATTTCTCTACTCCAAGAAGCCAACGTCGACCCTCACGAGGTAGACGAAATTGTCTACGTCGGTGGATCAACTTCTCTCCCTGGCTTGGATGAACATATCATCGTATCCGGTGGATTCCGCGAAGATGTCGAAACACCTTTCACTCGCGGTGTCGTGGTCGGTGGTGGAGTTGGCGACCCAACCACTATCATTGCCCGAGGATGCGCTTCACAAGCTCACTTGATCTCCGAGATCACCGATCCTGAATTACGCGCTGCGTTCACTGCTAATGGTGAAAACGTCGAGATCCGCGCCACGACGAAGACACTTGGGGTGTTACTCCCTAGCCCAACCGATAAAGACGACTCGCTCGGTGGTACTTGGGTTCCTATTATTCAGAAAGAAACCGCTCTCCCTGCTCGCCGTGCTGTCCGCTTCGACGTCGAGCTCTCCTCTTCCAATGAAATCGTCCTCGAAGTATGGGAATCAACCGAATCCATCCGCATCGACAAAATCAAACCCCCAAACCCGTATACTCCGACGACGAAGATAACGCAGACGAAGACGAAGACGAGGAAGAAGAGGAAGTCGAAGTCAAATCGAATCAAACCACCAAATCATCTTACCTCGGCTTGATCCGCCTCACTGCAAAGTTGGGTGTAACACATCGGGGCAAGAGTGAGATGGCGGGACGGACGACTACGACGATTGATGTGACGTTTACTGTGGGTGTTGGTGCGGGGTTGAGTGTTTCTGTGAAGGAGGTTGGTGCTCGTGAGGGATTGGAAGGTGCTGTTGGGACGTTGCAGGTTTCTCGAGCGTGAGACGTGGTATGTGGTGGATGACTTTTTGACTGAATATAGCTTTTGGGGATACGTAGTATGATAGAGTACATTGAAGATACAAGAAATATGAAAAAATAAAACAGATTCATCTAAAATGTCCAATCGCCTGAATATCCATTATACCACTGCGCCTTCCTTTCCTTCCTTTTTTTCTTCTTTCTTCCACTCGGACTCGAAAGCCACTGCAGAAAGGAGCAGCTTCTCGACTCCGACTCCGCGCAGTGTTCTGCAGAGCCATCATCAACATATGCCGACCGTCTTGCGTCCACAGGTGGTCGAGCTCCAGGCGGTCCCTGTATAGGGCCTACAGCGTCGCGATCTGATATCGGGACTCGTCTTCTTCGTCTCAATTGATAGTGTATTCTCAGTGAATTTGATGTTGCGGGCATTGCTGTTGGCAGTATGCTGCGTAGTAAGTTCTCTTCTCGGTCTTCGGTTGTGTTCAGCAGCGATGCAATTATTTACTGGTACTTGATAACTCTGTCGTCTTGTCTGCTTTGGATGAATGCTAGTGTTCTGAGGTTCCAGACTCGGGTTTCCTTTATTAGCTGGCAAGTACCCGCTTTCTCGTTCTTCCAACCGTGAGGGGCTCAGGATGTGAACCACCTCGGAGTCGGAAGTCCCATCCACGGCTCGAGGCACGACGTACGCCAGCACAGTCGCATATATATACCACTTCGAGGGCTCGTTCCCTTCCTCCTCCCACCATGAGTGGCTCACGATTTGAGCTATGGATGTAAAAACCCGTCGAGGGTCGTCGCGATCTGCATTGGAACGGGAGCAAAAGAAGGAGGTAACTATGGGTTTGTTCATGGGTTTTAGGACTTCAGCCAAGCTCTGCGCGATAGCCGACTTGCCCATACCGGCGGGGCAGTACATCCACGACAAGAGTTTCATACGGACTGGCTTGAACCAATCGTATACCCTACATCTCAACTCCTGGCGAGTATATCCATCAACGGCGTCGAGAGACAGATCCTTATTGAATATAACTGGTTGAAATGGGACAAAATGAGCAACCCCAAAGAGATCTGATGACTCTAAATGTTGGGTCTTACCGCTGAGCTGTGGTCTAAGAAGTTCCGGGATCAAAGTACAGGTCTCTGTAGGCTGGATAGAATCCATGGGCTTCGATATGCTGTCGAAGTCTTGGGAATGATACGGAAAACCTGTGGTGAGTGTTTGTGCTTCCATGACGTGTTGTGTTTTCTATCACTTAGGGTAGGGGTGTTGAGAGGGAGTGAGACAAAGGGAAGGGTTCGGACAAGGGCTAAAGTAGTGGAAAGCTGGCGGGTTTTAAAAGTCGGCTTTCCCGAGCAAAAAAAAATGAATTGTGCTGGGTAATGGCATAGCTTTTTCAAGAGAGGGCCGTTTCGTAACAGGTCTACATTATTACTGCCATGAGTGATACTGCCACACACGGGACCACATACACGAGGCTCGAGCCCTCCCAGCGCTTTTACATGCCAAATCAATTCTTTCCATTGATTTGGGGTCTACTTGATGTACCATTGTGATGAGGTGAGCTTCGACTCTGTCAAGTTTTCATTGGAATGGCCCAGTAGCGGAAAGATTGACCAACCTGGTATCCGCAAATAGGGCTTCATAGACTGTGCTAGAGTAACGTATCATCGAGGCTGTTCATTGAATAGAAAACGTGCTTAATAGAAGCAAGAGCGGAGTCGTTACAATGATGACAAAGCTATGTGACTGACTCCGATCATCAATCTCCCACTCGGGATCATTGGCGTGTGTATTAAAACACCCTCGTGCTCTGGAGTCTGCTACAGGATCTGAGTATACCTGGTGAATATAGCAATGGATCAGCCACGCGACATACACGCTGCCTTGAAAACCGGTGCATACACGTCATGGTCTAGCTCCTGCCCGAATTCCCTCCCTATACCAGACCGCTTATACTCACTGAAAGGAGCATCAACCTCAACCCATGAGGCACAGTTGACCTTTCGGTTGAAATTTGAGCCATACTTCCAAGGGTGAGGGGAAACGGCTTACCAATGAGCGCGCCTAAATCCTAACGGCCTGGAAGAAATGCTGACGGCGAGAGGAATATAGGAAGGATTGGCAGAGTGCATTGCAAATGAGGATGGTGAACGTCAGATTGCCTGTGCCATTTCATTTTACGGCGAGGAAATGGTGAGCCTCTCGTACTAGCCATGAGCGCTATTGCTGATCTAGAGATAATCGCAGTGCATTGGCAACCAAGCTAAACACCAGCTCGTGAAAAATGCACAAAATACCATCACAGTATTCAGGAATCTCCTTAGCAAAAAGTTTGCCTACACAAATTATCACTCTATCTCTGATTAACTTACGACGCTTTTAGATTCTCAGAAGTCCCACAATCCACGATCAACCTCTCCGCACCCGTCATCCAACACCTTGGTCTACCAGATACACCCGCCTACAAAGTCGCTGTTCTTCGACCTGATCCTAGCCCACTCCCACCAGGCAGCACCTTGACCTCTAGATTTAACACACCTGCAACCTCTGCTCTCCCAACACCGCGATCCGGACCCATTCCAGTAGATCCGAGTCGTTATCTCACACCAGACGAAGTAACCACTATCTTCCTCCGTTCTCTCGTCTCCTCTGCAGATGCATTTCTCGGGAAACGAGTCAGAGATGTCATAATCACCGTCCCATCCTGGTTCACTCCCTCTCAACGCTCTGCTCTTCAAAAAGCCGCCATGGAAACCGGCGTCAACGCCTTGCAACTCCTTGACGAAGCTGGTGCTGCTGTCGCTACCACTACAACTTCAACGTGGGGGAACTCACTCTCGCCCGACAGAACTCAACTCATTGTCAATGTCGGTGCCTCCTCCACAATAATCGCCCTCCTCTCGCTTCGCTCCGGTCTCACATACACACTCGCCTCACACACCACTCCCTCCGTTGGAGGAGACCCCATCGACGCCCTTCTCGTCAAGTACTTCTCATCTGAGTTTACCAAAAAGACTATGATCGCCCTCACAGTCTGCCCCGCAGCCGAAGTCCAAGATAAACGCGCAGAGGCAAAACTCCATCTGGCATTAGAACATACCAAACGCACCATCTCCGCTTCACCAGGCGCAGCAACATGTTCAGTCGAACCACTCACAAACGGCCTAGACTACACAGGCTCAATCAATTGTATGCGATTTGACCTTGTCGCTCGTTCAGTATAAGTCTCCATCACCTCTTTCATCACTTCTCTACTCTAAGAAGCCAATGTCGACCCCCACAAGGTAGATGAAATCATCTACGTCGGTGGATCAACTGCTCTCTCTGGCCTGGACGAACATATCACTGTATCCGGTGGATTCCGCGAAGACGTTGAAACACCATTCACTCGCGGTGTCGTCGTCGGTGGTGGAGTTGGCGACCCAACCACTATTATTGCCCGAGGATGCGCCTCACAAGCTCACTTGATTTCCGAAATAACCGACCCTGAATTACGCGCTGCGTTCACTGCTAATGGTGAAAACGTCGAGATCCGCGCTACGACGAAGACACTTGGAATGTTACTCCCTAGCCCAACCGATAAAGACGACTCGCTCGGTGGTACCTGGGTTCCTATTATTCAGAAAGAAACCACTCTCCCTGCTCGCCGTGCCGTCCACTTTGACGTCGAGCTCTCCTCTTCCAATGAAATCGTCCTCGAAGTATGGGAATCAACCGAATCCATCCGCATCGACAAAATCAAACCTCCTAAACCCGTATACTCCGACGACGAAGATAACACAGACGAAGACGAAGACGAGGAAGAAGAGGAAGTCGAAGTCAAATCAAATCAAACTACTAAATCATCTTACCTCGGCTTGATCCGTCTCACTGCAAAGTTGGGTGTAACACATCGGGGTAAGAGTGAGATGGCGGGACGGACGACTACGACGATTGATGTGACATTTATTGTGGGTGTTGATGCGGGGCTGAGTGTCTCTGTGAAGGAGGTTGGTGCTCGTGAGGGATTGGAAGGCGCTGTGGGGACGTTGCAGGTTGCCGGAGCGTGAGACGAGCGAAGTGGTATGTGGTGGATGACGTTTTTGACCGAACAAAGTTCCCCGGGATATGTAGTATGATATAGTACATTGAAGATATAAGAAATATGAAAAAATAAAACAGATTCTCCTAAAATGTCCAATCGCCTGAATATCCATTATACCACTGTGCCTTCTTCTCCTTCCTTTTCTTCTTCTTTCTTCCACGCGGACTGGAAAGCCACTGCAGAAAGGAGCAGCTTCTCGACTCCGACTCCGCGCAGTGTTCTGCAGAGCCATCATCAACATATGCCGACCGTCTTGCGTCCGCAGGCAGTCGAGCTCCAGGCGGTCCTTGTATAAGGCCTACAGCGTCGCGATCTGATATCGGGACTCGCCTTCTTCGTCTCAATTGATAGTGTATTCTCAGCGAATTTGATGTTGCGGTCATTACGGTTGGCAGTATGCTGCGTAGTAAGTTCTCTTCTCGGTCGTCGGTTGTTTTCAGGGATGCAATTATTTGGGGGTACTTGATCACTTGGTCGTCTTGTCCGCCCTGGATGAATCCTAGTGTTCTGAAGGATATTGTAACTGGGGTTTCCTATGTTTGCTGGCAAGTACTCGCTTTCTCGTTCTTCCAACCATGAGGGGCTCAGGATGTGAGCTACCTCGGGGTCAGAAGTCCCGTACACAGGAGGCATGATACACGCCAGCACAGCTTCACGCGCACACTTTCGCAAGTACTCCCCTCGTTCATCCCATCGTGAGGGGCTCGGGAGGTGAGTCACCTTCTCGTTGGAAGTCCCGTGTACGAGAGGCAAGGTGACCTCCAGCGGAACTGCAATGCCATTGACAGCTGTTGGCGAAGTGGAAGGTCGCGAAAAGCCCCCCCCCCGAAGTCACTATAAGGCATTATCCCAATCAAAAAGGGACAATCTAGGACCTGCTTGTAGATCCTGTAAAACCACCGGATATTCGAGCGGTTCAAATGGTTCCATAGTGCACCTTCTTTTATGAACTGGCGTCCTACTGAACAGCGATCCACGAGATCGCGGATAAAACGAACCACCTTCACCGGACAGGACGGAGCGTAAGAAGTTCCGTCAATAGAGTCTCGAGACAGGTCCTCATTGAATATACCTAGTTGAAACGGGACAAATGAGCAAACCCCAAAGACATCTGATGATTCTCAATATTAAATCTTACCGCTGAGCTGTGGACTAAGAAGTTCCAGGGTATCGAAAGTACAGGTCTCTGCAGGCTGGATAGAATCCACCGGCTTCGATATACTGTCAAAGGCTTGGGAACAATACTCAAGGCCGCTGCATATGCCGAGTACTTGTGCTTCCATGACGTGCCGTGTTTGCTATCACTTAGGGTAGGGGTGTTCAGAGGGAATGAGACAAAGGGAAGGGTTCGGACAAGGGCTAAGGTAGTGGCTGGCGGTTTTTAAAAGTCGGCTTCTCCGAGCAAAAGCCAGCTAATGGCATAGCTTTTACAGCAGAGTGGGCCGTTTCGTAATAGGTCCGCATCGCCATGAGTGACACCGTCACACACGGAACCACATACACGAGGCTCGAGCCCTCCTGGCGTCCTTACATGCCATTATACTTCCACCCATTAATTTGGAGTCTACTTGATGTACCATTGTGATGAGGTGAGCATCGACATTTCCAAATTCCAAGTCTCGTTGGAATGGCCTAGCAGTGAGAACCCAACAGAAAGATTGACCAGCCCGGTATCCGTAAATAAGGTTCTGCTAGAGCAACATATCATCGAGGCTATTCATTGAGTGGAAAACGTGCTTAATAGAAGCAAGAGCCTCGCCGCAATGATGGATAAAAATACTATGATTGACTCCGATATCATCGATCTCTCACTCAGTATCATCGGCATCTGTATTAAAACACCTCGTGCTCTGGAGCCTGCTACAGCATCTGACCAATATCAGGCCAGATACTCGTGTTGTTGCCAGCTGTCCAGAAAAAGAAAAAGAAAAGAAAAAGAAAATCGGAGAATGAGTCACAAGACCAAGAGATATCTACGGCACCCAACATCCATCAACAATCAGCAAGGGCTGCACTAACGTTAGTCCATCAGTAATACCGCACTGGCTCAAGTGTCAGGGCTGAATACTCGGCCATGGTTCGCTACAAGACCCTATTTATGCTAAATTTTCATTGGTCTATCAGAGGATACTCGGGTAGATAGGGGGCAATCAGGTTTGTAACGAGTGTATCTAAGCGCTTGCATTTACTTAAATCAATCAATACCGTACTTCATCTTGAGTTCAAGTGCTGAAATTGGCGTATCGGCCCATTGTTTAGGCCAGCATAGTGGATCAACCCCAGTGAAATTTTGATTTCTATCGAGGGAAAACGAGGATCAAGGAATATCAGCCAAGGTAAAATATGTGGCCTCATACGTTTGATGTCAAATGATGTTCTTCAATACCCATACACACAAAACCAGTCAAGCTAAACCACCATTAAATGTATTGTAATCTACTCTACTGACATCAAATGACATATTTCAATACAATAAATTTTTCGGTCAACAATGTCGTTCAATCCTGTTCGGCAGATAATATATCACATCAGTCGGTATTTCTCAAGTGGCTGTAATCACTCACCACAAACGATTGCAAGCTTGTTTATCACAATTTGATAGCATAGCCAGATAACACGAAAAGTGCCGAGAAAGCCCATACAGCCTGTCACCACCCACCATACCGCCCGTTCAGCATTGCAGCAACGCCCATGGAATAACATACGACGTTGCTGAGAGCCTTCAACTGGCTGCTTTAGAATACCTTTAATAGGGATCTTCAACAAGGCTGGTGTATGATTTTGTAGACGCTTGAGAGGATGCCGAACTGACTTTCCCAACTCTGGTCTGGTAATCGACATTCTTTCGAAGTCGTCCACGGGGCCGCCTGGGTGCCAGCTCACCTTCAGGCTTTGGTTTGCATGGCTGACCGTGTTTGCACCCCCCGGGGAGGACGATTCTGATGTGTCCTGTTGAGTACCGATAGGATGTGCTTGGTATTCTCGTACCAACACCTTCGCTACCTGTGTTCCACTGCTTGCTATCCCACTGGGACCTGCGTCAAGTCATGACATCAGTCAAGATAGCGTCAAACAACCCTGAACATGCAAACTGCTCTCGTACCTGCTGTTCTCGCGATTGAGCTACATCCACCAGGGATGGGAGAGTTCGGTAAGTGACTGAAATAGAGTGTTCTCTCTATCAGAACGGCGCCTTCATTCATTGATAACTTGATATCACACATACCTTATAGCAGCCTAGTCAAAGTATGAGAGCGATGCGAGCACGTTTCGAGGGCGTCATCGTTCATGAGTAACGAGTCGTAGGCAACACGACATATATAGAGGAAACGCGACCTACACCGAGGTCATGTGACTGATTATATAATCGGAATATTAGCTAAGAAATTCCAGTATCCGGTATCTGGCACCACCACCTGTAACGGGCCCAATATCAACGTGAACCGCCTCGACTTGAGTATACCTGGTTAATATAGCAATGGATCAGTCACTCGACATACACGTTGCCTTCAAAATCGGTACATACACGTCACGGTCTAGAGCTTCCTACCCGAATTCCCTCCCTATACCAGACCGATTATGCCCACCGGGAGGAGCATTAACCTCAACCTATGAGGCACAGTTGACATTTCGGTTGAAATCTGAGCCGTACGTCCAAGGATGAGGGGAAACGACTTGCCAATGAGTGCGTCTAAATTTGAATGGCCCAGAAGAAATGTTGACGGGCGAGAAGAATATAGGAAGGACTGGCAGAGTGCATTGCCAATGAGGATGTTGAACGTCAGATTGCCTGTGCTATTTCGTTTCACGGCAAAGAAATGGTGAGCCTCTCACGCTGAGCTTGAGCGCTATTGCGGACTTGATTTAGAGATAATCGCAAGTACATTGGCAACCAGCTCGGGAAAAATGCACAAAATACCATCACAGGACTCAGAAACCTCCGGCGGAGGCAAAACTCCGGCTCGCACTGGAACACACCAAACGCACCATCTCCGCTTCACCAGGCGCAGCTGCCTGTTCTTTCGAATCACTCAAATACGGCGTAGACTACACAGGCTCAATCAATCGTATGCTATTCGACCTTGTCGCTCGCTCAGTATACGTCTCCATCACCTCCATCATTTCTCTACTCCAAGAAGCCAATGTCGACCCCCACGAAGTAGACGAAATCGTCTACGTCGGTGGATCAACTTCTCTGCCTGGCTTGGATGCACATATCATCGTATCCGGTGGATTCCGCGAAGACGTTGAAACACCATTCACTCGCGGTGTCGTCGTCGGTGGTGGAGTTGGCGACCCAACCACTATTATTGCCCGGGGATGCGCCTCACAAGCTCGCTTGATTTCCGAAATAACCGACCCTGAATTACGCGCTGCGTTCACTGCTAATGGTGAAAACGTCGAGATCCGCGCTACGACGAAGACACTTGGAATGTTACTCCCTAGCCCAACCGATAAAGACGACTCGCTCGGTGGTACCTGGGTTCCTATTATTCAGAAAGAAACCACTCTCCCTGCTCGCCGTGCCGTCCACTTTGACGTCGAGCTCTCCTCTTCCAATGAAATCGTCCTCGAAGTATGGGAATCAACCGAATCCATCCGCATCGACAAAATCAAACCTCCTAAACCCGTATACTCCGACGACGAAGATAACACAGACGAAGACGAAGACGAGGAAGAAGAGGAAGTCGAAGTCAAATCAAATCAAACTACTAAATCATCTTACCTCGGCTTGATCCGTCTCACTGCAAAGTTGGGTGTAACACATCGGGGTAAGAGTGAGATGGCGGGACGGACGACTACGACGATTGATGTGACATTTATTGTGGGTGTTGATGCGGGGCTGAGTGTCTCTGTGAAGGAGGTTGGTGCCCGTGAGGGATTGGAAGGCGCTGTGGGGACGTTGCAGGTTGCCGGAGCGTGAGATGTGGAGTGAAGTGGTATGCGGTGGATGGCCTTTTTGACTGAATATAGTTTCTGGGGATGTGTAATACGATAGAGAGTATATTGAAGATACAAGAAATATGAAAAAATAGAACAGATTCTTCTAAAATGACCAATCGCCTGAATATCCATTATACCACTGCGCCTTCCTTTCCTTCCTTTCCTTCTTCCTTTTTCTTTTCCATGGACTGGAAAGCTACCACGAAAAACGGCTACCTCTCGACTCCGAATCCGTACGATGTTCCGTAGAGTCATCATCACCACACGCCGACTGTCCCACCTCCATAGGTGGTCAAGCCCAGGGTCCAGATGGTCGGTCTACAGCGTCGCGACCCAATGTTGAGGCTCGTCTTCTTCGTCTCCATTGACTGTGTATTCTTAGTGAAACTGATGATGCGGGCATTGTGGTTAGTAGTATTTTGTACGTTAATTTCCTTGGTTGTCGGTTGCGCTTGGAATTTACGATTATTTTGTGATTCGTGATAACTTTTCCGTCTCGTCAACTCTGGATGAGTCGAGCTTTCTCTGTTTTCTGGCGTGCGTGCATAGTACATGATGAACCACACCATGCAGTCAATGAGAGACTACTAGTAGGGTAGGGGGGTTGAGAGGAATCGAGGAAAAGTCTTGGAAGGGCACGAACAAAGGCTAAGGAGGCTACAGTCGACTCTGTTCTAACTGATAGCTATCATAACTGATAGTTCACCTAAACTGATAGCTCGAGGGCATGACCAAATCGGTTAGCAGGGATTTTGGCTGGAAACTGATAACTTTATCAAAAGTGATAACTGATAGCTCTCCCGAGCCGAGAAACTGATAACGCCCGACGGGCGCTCGGCGTAAAAACCAGAAAAAGTATCTTTGAGCGACCCCAAAAGTCAAGTGCTGGCAGTATTGTTAGTAGTATAGGGTCCAACAATAATTATTTTTCTCCTCCCCGCCTAACCATATCCAACCCAGCTCCTCACTTTGTCTCACTCGGTCCTAAAAAGGATTAGGAGATTTTCGATGCTGTCATGGACATGAAAGCCACAGCCGAGGCCAAACCTACATCTGACTGTCCGGTTGATGTTACTGAATACAAGGAAGTGACTCCCATTCCAATCATTCGGCAGGTGCAGGAAGTTCGAGGAGTGATCAGAAATGATCTCATGGCAGGCTCAGATGAGCTTTGTCAACATATTGAGCTCTCCCACAAGCCTCTGGACAGGAAGCTTCGTTCAGATGCTTTCACCGGTTTACGGGACACTTCTATTACTGACTTCTTTCCTCATATATAGGGTTTTGTGCACTCCTAGAATAATTCTGCTCAATTTAGTGCGCTTTTCGTCGGTGCTTATTGTGATGTACTAGCCCGAAAAAAATTATGTAATAAATGTCTATTCCCCGAAACTGATACTTGCTAAAACTGATAGCCCGCGGGCGTGCCCGAGAGCTATCAGTTAGAACAGAGTCGACTGTAGTTGAAAGATGGCGGTTCTTAACAAGTCAGATTCTCCGAGCAAAAAAGAAATTGTACTGGATAATGGCATAAAATTCGCAACATGATCCGTTTCGTAATAGATCCGTTATCATCGCCGTGAATGACACTAGAACCGCTCTCCTGTGTTCCTACATGCCATTAAGTGTCACCCATTAATTTGGAATCTACTTAGTGTACCATCGTGATGAGGTGAGCTTCGACTTTGCAATGTCTCAATGGAATTGTCTAGTAGTGAGAATCTGGTGAAGAATTGATTATCTCGATATTTATGAGCAAGACTCCCTAGGCTGTACTAGTATTAGATTTGGATGCTGTTCATTGATGACAGACGCACTTCACAAAAGCGGCACCATCACTGCAATGGGAAAAAATCTGCTCCTGTGATTGATACCGATGTCGCACTGAGCACCACGGGCATCTGTGCATAGGCTGTCTCGTCTACAGAACCTGACCAATGTTGATGTGAACTGCCTTGACTCGAGTATACCTGGTAGTAGATATCACAATTGATCAGCCACCCGACGTACACGGGACCTGCAAATCCATGGCATACACGTCTAGAGCTTCTTGCCTGAATTCCCTCCCTATACCAAACTGCTTATACCCACTGGAAGGGACATTGACTTCGACCTACGAGGCAAAGTTGGTCTTTCGGTTGACACTTGAGCTATACGCACAAAGGTGAGGGGAAACGACTTGCCAAGGTGGGCGTCTAAATTTGAGCGGCCTGGAAGAAATGTTGACAGAGTTAGAATACTGGAAGGATTGGCAGAGTGCATTGTGAATGAAGATGGTGAACGTCAGATTGCCTGTGCTGTTTCGTTTCACGACGAAGAAATGGCAGGGACCTCGAAAGCCTACCATGACTATAGTCAGCAATCATGTTTATTTTAATCACACTTACGATTTCGAAATCGTGATTATGATTATATGATAATCCCACGCTTATTCGGGACACAATTGATTGATACACATTGTGTAATCAGAAAGAGCTCGACATAGGATCGCACCAGTGCTGCCATTGCTACTACTACAGCTTCAACATGGGGAAACTCTCTCTCACCTGACAGAACCCAACTCATAGTTGATGTCGATACCTCCTCCACAACCACCACTCTTCTCCCTCTCGGCTCCGATCTCACGTACAGATTCGTCTCGCACACTGCTCCTTCCGTTGTACGGGACCTCACCGACACGCATCTCGTCGGACACTTCTCATCCGAGACGGTATGGACTACACAGGCTCAATCAATCTTATGCGATTCGACCTTGTTGCTCGTTCAGTATACGTATCCATCACCTCTTTCATCACTTCTCTACTCCAAGAAGCCAATGTCGACCCTCACGAGGTAGATGAGATTGTCTACGTCGGTGGATCAGCTTCTCTCCCTGGCCTGGACAAACATATCACTGTATCCGGTGGATTCCGCAAGACATCGAAACAACGTTTACTCTCATTGCCCAAAGATGTGCTTCACAAGGTCACTTGATCTCCGAAATAACCGATCCTGAATTACGCGCTATGTTCACTGCTAATGGTGAAAATGTCGAGGTCCGTGCCCCGACGAAGACACTTAGAGTGTTACTCCCCGGCCCAAGTAATAAAGACGACCCTCTTGGTGGTACTTGGGTTCCCACCATCCAGAAAGATACTGCCCCCCCCCCCGCCCGTCGTGCAGTCCGCTTCGAGGTCGAGCTTTCCTCCTCGAACAAAATTGTCCTCGAAGTATGGAATCGATCGAATCCATCCGCATCGACAAAGAAAACCCCATAAACCCGTAGATGATGACGATGAAGAAAACGCAGACAAAGACAAAGACGAGGAAGAAGAGGAAGTTGAAATCAAATCGAAGCAAACTACTAATTCCTCTTACCTCGGCTCGATTCGCTTCACTGCAAAGTTGGAAGTAACGCATTGGGGTAAGAGTGATATGGTGGGACGGGCGCCTACGGCGATTGATGTGATGTTTATTGTGGGTGTTGATGCGAGTTGAGTGTTTCTGTGAAGGAGTTTGGCGCTCGTGAGGGGTTGGAAGGCGCTGTTGGGATGCTGCAGGTTCTTGGAGCGTGATCGGTGAAGCGAAGTGTGTAGACCGTGTGGTGGGATGGTAATGTGACTGAATATAGTTTTTAGGGATGTGTAGCATGATAGAATATATTGAAGATACAAGAAATATGAAAAGAAAAAGAAAATAAAACACATTCTCCTAAAATGTCCAATCGCCTGAATATCCATTATACCATTCCGCCTTCCTTTCCTTCTTTCTCTTCTTCTTTCCTCTACACGGACTAGAAAGCCACCGCGCAAAACAGCAGCTTCTCAACTCCAACTGCGACTCTGTACAGCGTTCTGTAGAGTCATCAACACACGCTGATCGTCTTACCTCCACAGGTAGCTGAGCCCAAGCTCCAGGCGATCCTTGTACAAGGCACATAGTGTCGCGATCTGATATCGAGACTCGTCTTCTTCGTCCCCATTGACTGTGTATTCTCAGTGAATTTGATGTTGCTGGCATTGCGGTTTGCAGTATTTCGTGCAGTAGGCTCTCTTCTCGATTCGAGTTGTCGGTTGTGTTCGGTGATGCAATTATTTGCAGGTACTTGATAACTTTTCTGTCGCGGTTGGTCTATACTCTCCTCAAAAAACCTACAAATTAAACTCTCTACTTCTTCCGGTCTATTAGGGGACACCTCTACTTGTTTGCCCGCCATTTCGAGTAGGCGTGGGATGAGGGCCATCTCAGGCTTGGAAGGCGCATCCATGATTGCACAGATGAGAGGCAAAATGTCTTTCATCGTGGCTGCGATGTCCGAGCCAGCTTCTGTGGGAGTCCGTGGAAGTAGTAGAGAGCCATGGTAAAGCCCAGGTCCCTGTTTCTTCTTCATAGTATAGGTTCTCACCCTAACAGTGAGTGACGTATAAATATCTAGTTTCGGGAATCAATGAGAAACGCGATCGAACATGGTCGAGGTAAGGGAAAGGAGTCGACACTTACTAAGACACTCAGTTATACGTCGGCGCGCTTGCACTGGACCTGCAAGCTTGCTTACGGGGACCGACTCATTTTGGTACTGGAATGGAGTTGGAGTTGGAGTAAGATGAGTAAACCTGACGTGGGTTTGGGTAGATTGCTGGAAGGAAGTCATTGAAAGGAGCCAGAGAGAAGGGGAAATAAAGACGAGGGCAAGGAAAACCGAACAAAAAGATCACAGCTTTTTAAAACCCAAGTTGGCTTCTCCGAGTCAAGAAAAATTATTTGCATCATTCAGCAGCTGTTCAAAGAACAATGGCTTGCTGGAGTGGGTTATGTTCCGGGTTGCGAACCATCGCCACGTGTGATCCTCCCAGAGGAACCACGTATATAAGTCTTCCTATGCCAGAATTGCATGCCATTATAATGACATCCATTATTTACGAGTTTGCTTGACGTACTAATTCAAATATCATCGCGGTCTTTATGTTGAGGCAGCCTTCGACTATACAAAATCTCATTGCAATGGCTTAGTGAAAGGATTGACCTCTCCGCAGTATTTTGATATCTACAAGGTAAGTTTTCTTGGCTGTGCTGATGTAGCGAATGAGGCTGCGCATTAACTGCTGTTGCTCCATGAGAGACATGAGCAGAGCATCACTATAATGGGAACAAAACTGCTCCTCTGATTGATGTTGATCTCAAGCTCAACACCATTGGCATCTGTCAATAGATTGTCTCGTGCCCTGGACTCTACAGAACTTGACCAATGTTGATGTGAACTGCCTTGACTTGAGTATACCTAGTGGATATGACAATTGATTAGCCATCCGACATACACGGTACCCCTTCCCGTTGGAAGTTAAACCAGATGCCCAAAGGTGAGGGGGAAATGGTTTGCCAAGGTGCGCGTCTAGATTTGAACGGCCCGGAAGAAATGTTGACGGAATTAGAATACAGGAAGGATTGGCAGAGTGCATTGCGAATGAGGATGGTGAACGTCAGATTGCCTGTGCTGTTTTGTTTCACGGCAAAGAAATGGTGAACCCCTTGTGCTGGCCTTGAGCGCTATGGCTGATCTAGAGATAATTGCAGTACATTGGCAACCAAGCTAAACACCAGCTTGTGAAAAATACACCAAATACTATCACAGGATTCAAAAATCTGCTTGGCAAAGAATTTGTCTACCAGGGACCTCGAAAGCCTACCATGATTATAGTCAGCAATCGTGTTTATTTTAATCTCGCTTACGATTTCGAAATCGTGATTATAACTATATGATAATCCCACGCTTATTCGAGATACAATGGATTAATACACATTATGTAATTAGAAAAAAGTTCAACTTAAGTAGGATCGAACCAGTGTTGCTGTCGCTACTGTTACAACATGGGGAAGCTCTCTCTCACCTGCCAGAACCCAACTCATAGTTGATGTCGGTACCTCCTCCACAACCACCACTCTTCTCCCTCTCCGCTCCGATCTCACGTACAGACTCGCCTCGCACACCGCTCCTTCCGTTGGAGGAGACCTCACCGACACGCATCTCGTCAAAACACTTCTCATCCGAGATCGTGTGGACTATACAGGCTCAATCAATCATATGCGATTTGACCTCCTCGCTCGTTTAGTATGTGTATCCATCACCTCTTTCATCACTTCTCTACTCTAAGAAGCCAATGTCGACCCCCACAAGGTAGATGAAATCGTCTATGTCGGTGGATCAACTTCTCTCCCTGGCCTGGACGAATATATCACAGTATCCGGTGAATTCCACAAGACATCGAAACACCGTTCACTCTCATTGCCCGAAGATGCACTTCACAAGCTCACTTGATCTCCGAAATAACCGATCCTGAATTACGCGCTGTGGTCACTGCTAATGGTGAAAATGTCGAGGTCTGTGCCACGACGAAGACACTTGGAGTGTTACTCCCCGACCCATATGATAAAGACGACTCTCTTGGTGGTACTTGGATTCCCATCATCCAAAAAGAAACTTCTCTCCCCGCTCGTTGTGCCGTCCGCTTCGACGTCGAGCTTTCCTCCTCGAACGAAATTAGCCTCGAAGTATGGAATCGATTGAATCCGTCCACATCGACAAAATCAAACCTCCTAAACCTGTATACTCTGGCCACGAAGATAACGCAGAGGAGGAAGAAGACGAGGAAGAGGAGGAAGTCGAAGTCAAATCGAATCAAACCACCAAATCCTCCTACCTCGGCTTGATCCGTCTCACTGCAAAGTTGGGAGTAACGCATCAAGGTAAGGGTGAGATGGCGGGACGGACGACTACGACGATTGATGTGGCGTTCATTGTGGGCGTTAATGCAGGGTTGATGAAGGAGCTGTTGAGATGTTGCAGGCTCTTGGAGCGTGATATGTGAAGCGAAGTGTGTAGAGCGTGTGGTGAGATAGCATTTTTGACTTAATACCGTTTTTGGGGATGTGTAATCTAATACAGTACATTGAAGATACAAGAAATATGATGAAATAAAACAGATTCTCCTAAAATGTCCAATCGCCTGAGTACCCATTATACCACTGGGTCTTTTTCTTCCTTCTCTTCTTTTTTCTTCTCCATGGGCTGAAAAGCCACCGCATAAAATAGCAATCTTTCGACTCCGGACCCGATCTTGCAGAGTCATCATCAACACACGCCGACGATCCTACCTCCACAGGCGGCCGAGCCCAAGCTCCAGGCGGTCCTTGTAAAAGGTCTACAGCGTCGCGATCTGATCTCGAAACTTGTCTTCTTCGTCCCCATTGACTGTGTATTCTTAGTGAATTTGATGTTGCGGGCATTGCAGTTGGCAGTAGGTTGTGTAGTAAGTTCTCTTCTCGGTTCAAGTTGTCGGGTGCGTTCGGTGATGCAATTATTTGCTGGCACTTGATAACTTTGCCAACTTGTCAACTCTGGATGATATGGGTCTTCTCTGTCGACTAGTACGAACTCAACTCTCCTGTAAACGATATCGAGGATTATGTGCAGGATCGCTGGTGTTTTCAACAGTACGCAGCTCGGAGCGTGAGCCACCTCGGAGTGGGAAGTCTCATCCATGAGTGTATCGGTGAGAGGCAAAGACTCCTTCATCGTAGCTGCAATTACATTGGCAGCCATTGGCGAAGTGTACGATGACAAAAAGCCTCGCTCAAAGTTCATATTATGATTTCTTCGCCGGCCCCGCCGCTGAGAAGCGGCCACAATTGACTCGGAGGGGGACGCAATTGAGGGGGAAACAATATGTCTAGGCGACATTTGCCCGCAATCGAATCCGGACGCGAGGTTGGATTCATCTGCCATTGTGGATAATGGCATCAGCGGTCCAAGCAGGTCAGGAGGGGGGATGCCACAAAAGTCACTGCCGAGATACAGCTCATTGAGATCACAAGCAGGTCCCCCGAAGAGAGGATCCAAGGTTGGAGCGGAGGACCAGGGTGAACTGTAAGAATACGCGTCGATGAGGTCAAGAGAAGGATCCTCATTGAGTATATCTAGAAACAGCACAAGATGAGCAACCCCACAGACACCTAGTGATTCTCAATAAAACAAAATAATCAAATCTTACCGCTCAATAGTGGATAGTGAAATTCTGGGGTCGAAGTACAGGTCTCTGTAGGCTGTATAAAAAACAGTGGCTCCGATATACTGTCGGGGTCTTGAGGGTGATACGGAAAGCCTGTGATGAAGGCTTCTGTTTCCATGAGGCGCTACTTTTACTATCACTTGGGGGAGGGGCGTTGAGAGGGATTGAGGCAAAAGGGAGGGTTCGGGCAAGGGCTAAGGTAGTGGAAAGATGGCGGTTTTAAAAAATCCAGCTTCTCCGAGCCAAAAAAAAATCGTGCGGGTATTAGCGAGCTTTTGTAACAGAGTAGAAAGGTCCGCATCATCATCGCCATGAGTGACACACGGAACCGCACAGAACTACATATGTACACGAGCCCTCTGGCGCTCCTAAATGTCATTATAATTCCACCCATTAATTTGGAGTCTAAGTGATGTACCGTTGTGATGAAGTGAGCTTCGACTTTGCAAAATCCCATTGGGATGTCCTAGTAGTGAGAACCCAGCAGAAGGATTGTCCAACACAGTATC
Source organism: Leucocoprinus leucothites (assembly GCA_013368445.1). Classification (NCBI taxonomy): domain Eukaryota; kingdom Fungi; phylum Basidiomycota; class Agaricomycetes; order Agaricales; family Agaricaceae; genus Leucocoprinus; species Leucocoprinus leucothites. Next base: position 307,229 of record JAACJO010000031.1, read on the forward strand.
CATGAGTAAGGTTTCCTGGGTTGTGCTAGGGAGTCAGATGAGGCTGTTCATTGGTTCCATTTGATTGGGACACGTTTGACAGAACATCACAGGCTGTAATGGAAACAAAAACTGCTGCGGTGATTGATATTGATCTCGCCCTGAGTAACATTGGCATCTGTACATAGATTATCTCGTGACCCAGTCTACAGAACCTGACCAATGTTGATGTGAACTGCCTTGACTTGAGTATACCTAGTGGATATAACAATTGATCAGCCACCCGACATACATGGTACCTTCAAAACCATGACATACACGTCAAGAGCTTCCTGCCCGAATTCCCTCCCTATACCAGACTGTTTATACCCACCGAAAGGCACATTAACTTCGACCCATGAGGCACAGTTGACCTTTCGGTTGGAACTTAAGCCAGACGCTCAAAGGTGAGGGGAAATGACTTACGAATACACTACCGGCTTCCAAGGCATTTGCCATGCGAATTGCTCGAGCAGAGTTTTCGGTCAGAACGCTCGCAGCAAGTCCATACGTGGTATCGTTGGCCCATTCAATCACCTCTAGAGAAAGGCATACATAAATCAGGGCTGATCATCTCGTTAGTTTCTCACACCTTCTTCAGTCTGGAATTTGACGATAGAGCAGACGGGACCAAAGATCTCTTCTTGCATAATCTTCATAGAGTGCTTTGCATCCACGAAGACGGTCGGCTTGATGAAGTAGCCCTCTTCTCCATGTCTCTCCCCACCCATGTGAACTTTAGCGCCTTCTGATTTTCCCGAGTTGATGTAGCCCATGACACGCTACGGTACAAAATGCATGAGAATGGCCTGATGAATCCGCTATGAGGACGGAGGCTGGAGCTGACCTCAAATTGCGTTTTCGAGACTTGAGGACCATGCTGTGATCCTTCTTCGAAAGGACGACCAGTCGCGCTAGTCAGGGTTGCTGCCACTTTTGTGAACCCTTCCAAGAACTTGTCATAAATTCCCTCTTGTACGTAGATACGTGAACCAGCGATGCACACTTGACCTATACACACTCAATACACAGGATACGATATACGCTAAACATAGACGTACCCATGTTCATGCTTCCATCGCCAGATGTTTATTTTAGTTAACTGAAGCAACGCAATCCCGTTTTCAAGACTCACAAAATACCCTGCGAAGCCCATTTTATTGCCTGATCCAGATTGGCATCGTCGAAAACAATCGTCGGGCTCTTGCCACCGAGTTCCAGAGTAACGTTCTTTAGGTTTGACTCGGCCGACGCCTTCAGGATTTTTCGCCCAGTTAAGGTGCTACCAGTGAAAGTAATCTTATCAATACCAGGGTGTGAAGACATAGCTGCACCGACGGTATGACCTAATACGTAGCTTTAATCAGAAACACGTGGTGTCAGAGCAACAAGTTTTGAGCCACCAACCGTAGCCGTTGATAATATTTACGACCCCCGGGGGCACCCCAGCCTCGTTTAGGAGGTCGGCAATGAACAGGGCACTCAGGGGGGTAATTTCTGAGGGCTAATGCATAGAATGTGAACAATAAGTCGTCCGTCTGGTACCAGGGGACATGGCTTACTTTGAGGACAACAGTATTTCCTGTGGCAAGGGCCGGAGCGATCTTCGTTGCTGCCACCACCTAGAAAAGTTGATTGGCAAGAGTGATCGTTCTGATGCCCTAAATACACACCAGCGGTCCGTTCCACGGCAAAATCGCACCCTGTGGATACATAAGATTACGCATTTCGAAAGTCAAAACTTGACTTACCACGACACCCCAAGGTTCATGCCTCGTGTATGCCATTTTCTTATCGGTCGTCTAGCCCACACATGAATTCAAATAATCTATTTGATGAATGAAAAGTTCCCGAATATACCTCGATTGTTTTTCCGTGGATTTTATCAGCCCAGCCCGCATAATATCTAATCATTCCAATACACCCCGCAAGGTCAAGAGCTCTTGTTGCAGGCAACGGCTTTCCTGACATCATGTCTGATGAATAGTATATAAGTAATATTAGAGATTACGGACCTAGGTTCAGGGCTTCGACGGCAGCAAGCGCATCAGCATGTTTTTCCAATAAGTCTGCAATATTATCGAGAATCTTTCCTCGACGAGACCCTGGAACTTTGAGACCCCAACACGTTTTGAATGCCTAGAAAGAGTTAGAAATCAGGTCGTGCGGTTGGAGAAGTTAGTTTTAATTCACTTTTCGGGCTGCTTTGACTGCCCGGTCGACGTCATCTGCTCCACCTCCTGGGATTACAGTAATGACCTTCCCAGTTGCTGAAGGTTATGATAAGCAGGAGTGCTCTACCGAGCATCCGACACTTACAAGGATCCACGACACTAGGCAGACTCAGTAAGGTCCCTCTTGAAGCTCTTAGAAAAGCCGGGTTGAATTTACGCACTCGATCATATCCCCGCCACCAGTCGGATCAACCCATTGTCCGTCAATGAATAATCTAAACGGAACATTCATTCTGATCGTCCTGACTCCTGAGTACTGTATTATGTGCTTACCCCGCCTTAATAGCGACAGTACCCTTGTAGAGCTTGGTGTTGAACTTGTGAGTAAAAGTTTTAACCATCTTCGATAGTTGACTAGATGGGATAACAGTTGAACACACTCCGTATCTCCATAGCTTATATATATGTATTTTATGTGAGCCTCAGTCCACCACACCTGTTATCAAAGAAGCTAACCTTGGATATTCTGTCTCCTTGCATGCCTTAAATGGCAACTAGCTTCTACATCTTCGTAGCTTACTATGAGAAGAGAACCATTCGCCCGAGGACACTGAGTAATCCATTTCTCAGGCCGTGGAAGATGGATCAGCGTAGTAACCTCTCGTATGCGTATTATGTGTGCTCATCCTTATCAATGCATTCATTCATTCCAATACCAACCTCCTGATGATCACCCCCAATTCATTATCATTTGTATGTCCGGTCAATCAACGGTACCCAGAAAAACTGCCTGAAAATTGATAAGTCAAGGTGGAGACGAGAATCCCTTTTTGCTCATATAAACTCACCCTGATAGCTGAGCTGACAAGAGGTGACATCGTCAACTTCAGAAGCGGACGGTGCATGGGACAACACCAATAGAGCCCAATGCGCTCACTAAAAAAAGAACGAAAGTCTCAGCTACTCTTATGGAATTTTACACGCCAAGAAGACGGCGTCCGAAAATGGACCACGAAAGGTCTAGAGTGCTACAAAATCCAGTCTAATTCGGTGTTAATGGCGTCGACCTGACGATAAATTTGTGGAATCCGTTGGCGCACCCAGGGCATTACGATCGAATTCTCGTCAACTATGACAAAGGAACCGCCGAGCTTTGGGGTACCAGCCTGCACTGGTGAGCGTAGGTGTCAAAAAGCGCATGTGGGAAAGGACAGATGGAAGAGGGGGGTTCACTGAGTTCCAATATAACCTTCCCTTGAATATAGCTCTTCAGCGCCGATGGCTTGAAGGTAACCACTCAGCCCAGATTCAAGCCCAACGTCATGACCTCCATTTGCACAACATAACAGTTGGGCCTATGACAAACATGAGCAAGTGAGGTGACAAGCACGGCCAGGGGGTAATGTTTAGGAATACTTATCTTAGAACGAGGTCATAAGAAGTAAACTTGACTCGAGCTATAATCTTGATACATAGCTTAGCTGTATCCATCCCATCACTGCCGCAGGAGCTGACTCTATTTGACGAGGGGCCATCCCTCTAAGTTGGTGTTAGTGAGCATGAAACGAGCTCGTGCGGCTCCTGGGGGCTGAGAAAAGTGAGCAGGGGTTTGAGTGAAGGGGTCCTGCTCTCTTCGATCTCCACGAAATTTGATGATTACTGATTTTTAACGTGGCCCCGCCGGGACAACGATTCGTGAGATTGCGCAGGCTGTGCAATCAGATATAATGCTGCAGGTAGCCCAAGCTACTATATGCATATTGAAGGTGAAAGCTCAAGTTCAAAATTCAAGCAAACATGATGGGATCAATTAGGGGTAAACATTCAACTGATCTGCGGTCAGGAGCTCGTATCAACGAAGTCATCATTGGCGCTTTACCTAGACCCTTGAATCTGCCCATTCAGTTTATCTTTAGTTATCGATCGATCGTGGCCAAAATCCGAGTGGTGTGTAGGACCCAGTGTATCGGTTTGGTTTTAATAGCGCAGAGCCCGCTCAGCCTAGTATCCGATCAAGGATTGATTCACATTGCAGAGTTACTCTGCCGGGCTCTGGGTTCACACAACTCACGTCAGAACCATAGGCGTGCTGATGATTATATGGTATGCCAGTGGTTATCGATAGGGAACCTTCTAGACAGAAAATGGAGGGTCAAGTCACTGGCGCTGAGGAGAGTAGACATTGGCAGTGACCGTTTCCCAGTGTATGCTATTGCGTGGCGATGCGTCACAGCTGGTGGATCCGATTTCAAATGCCGGACAACACGATCAATAAATAAATTGCAACTGAGGTCAATACAGCTGAGAGTTACAGCTATGTAAAGACCTGGTTTATTCACAGGGCCTGGCCGATATTGACATGGACAGCTTTCACTTGGGTGTACCTTGTGGGAGCCAAAGTACATCAGTAATAGCGTCTCGAACGCCATTTTCAGATGCAACTCACGTATCTAAGGCCTCCTGGCCTAGCTCCCTTCCCATTCCGGATTGCTTGTATCCACCAAAAGGAACATTCAGTTCCATAGACAGAGAGCAGTTAACCTATGGAAATGCAAAAGTCAGAAAGCGCGCTTGGAGGATGAGATAAAGCTTCTACATTGATGGTTCCGGCCTCGAGAGCATGCGACATACGGATAGCACGCGCAGAGTTCTGGGTGAACACATTGGCGGCAAGACCGTAAGTCGTATCATTCGCCCATTCAGTCACCTCTGTGAACAATAGATTAGCTTGACACTGTTTAGAAAAACGCCAATATACGTACCTTCCTCGGACTTGAACTTCACAATAGAACAAACAGGACCGAAGATCTCCTCCTGCATAATCTTCATGGAGGGTTTGGCATCCACAAAGATAGTGGGCTTGATGAAGTATCCTTCATCGCTGGATCTTTCACCGCCAACGTGAACCTTGGCGCCCTCAGAAATCCCAGAATTGATATAGCCCATGACGCGCTGGGGAGAGTAAAAGTCAGTTTTCTGGCGCAGATTAAAATAGATTAAACGTACATCAAACTGGGTTTTCGACACTTGAGGCCCATGTTGTGTTCCTTCCGCAAAAGGAGCACCAGTAGCGCTCGTAAGCCCTTTGGCGAAGTTGGTAAACCCGTCGAGGAACTTGTCGTAGATGGCCTCATGTACGTAGATGCGGGAACCCGCGACGCAAACCTGACCTGTTGTACAATGTTAGTGAGAGAATCTTAGCCTACTAGGGAGTGATTATACCCATGTTGAAACTGAAATCATCGCATTCGTGTCAGGGGAAATGGCGCGCTAAGTTCGCAGAAGCACTTACTAGACACCATAAGCAGCCCACTTGATTGCCTGTTCCAGGTCAACATCGTCGAAGATGATGGTAGGGCTCTTTCCTCCAAGCTCGAGTGTTACATTTTTCAAATTGGATTCTGCAGCCGCCTTGAGAATCTTTCTACCAGTAAGGATGCTGCCTGTAAAAGTGATCTTGTCGACATTCGGGTGCAACGAGATGGCAGAGCCAACGGTGAGACCTGGGATGATACAACTTCAGCTAATTGGTTGGCGTTAATGGAGGGAAACACACCGTAGCCATTGACAATGTTCACGACACCTGGAGGGACCCCAGCCTCGTTCAGGAGATCAGCAAGGTAGAGGGCAGTGAACGGTGTTATCTCGGAAGGCTAGAGTATCATGGAAAAGGACAACTCATGAGTGGTTTGTTCTGTGATGCCAACAGAAGCACCTGGCTAACCTTTAATACGACGGTATTTCCCGTGGCAAGCGCTGGAGCTATTTTCATAGCAGCCGACACCTAAATGCAAATCCATCAATCATATAAATACAGAGCATACGCTCGGGATAGCAGGTTCTTACCAACGGTCCATTCCATGGGACAATAGCTCCCTGGTAATATAATTTAAAACCAGAGAAGATGGCCAAGGGCGTTAAATCCAACGTACGACCACACCCCAAGGCTCATGCCTGGTATACGCGAATTTCTTCTCGTTGGTCTACGGATGAATCAATCCACATTCTGAGAAGATTGAGTCGAAATGGTTCAACCTCAATAGTCTTGCCGTGAATCTTGTCAGCCCAGCCCGCAAAGTACCTCGAAACATAGACGGCGGCTGGTATTTCAAGCTGCCTGGCACCAGCGAATGGTTTTCCTATGGAAATATTCGTGATCTCACTCCAACCAGATAAGCGAGGCTCATACTTACCAACATTCAAGCACTCAAGAGCAGTCAATTCATCACTGTGTTTTTCGAGCAAATCTGCCAGCCTGCTAAGTATATTTCCTCGTTCTGATCCCGGAACCTTGAGACCCCATGTGGTCTTGAAGGCCTAGATATATACCCGCCAATCAGGTTCACATAAGGATTGGAGTGATGACTGCACATACCTTCCTCGCTGCCTTGACGGCAATGTCAACATCTTTTGTGTTGCCTCCAGCAACGGCCGTGATAACCTTGCCAGTTGCTTTACCGAGCATTTCTCATTAAGCACACTGACATTCTAACCAGCCTTCTGAGCAAGCTTACCAGGGTCAATGACACTATGAGAAATAGTTCCAATGAGATCACGTCCTGACAATCAACTGGGCCCGACCTACTCAATCATATCACCTCCATCGACTGGATCGACCCATTCACCATTGATGAACAATCTGAGATTTCAATTTCGAATTATTCAGTGTTTTGCTTCCGGCCCAGATAAATCTATGTGACTCACCCGGTCTTGAAACTGACCTCGCCCTTGTAGAGCTTGGTATTAAATTCGTGAGTATAAGTCTTCACCATCTTGAACAAGATACGCTCGGTTGCTGGGGCAATGAGTGAGTGGGGATAAAGTGGGGAACTCGTAATGACTTTTCTTCTTTCTCTTCAGCTTTTTATACGATTCCCTACCATCAACAGAGCAAACAATATCACTCCAAGGGAACCAGCTCAAGAGTTGGATTCGAGCGCGGATAAGCATTTCGTCCGGCATCCCCACACCAGTTCCAGGATTGAAGTGCTGACGTATATTGGAGAATGTTTCGTGTTGGGCGGCATATTGTGAAGTCCGAGCCGCAAGGTATGTCGGCAAACTCATGGAGAACTCTTTTGACCCGCCCTGCCCCGGTCTCAGGTTGGGCATTAATCGATATGTGCCAAACAGTGTTCTACTAGTGGGACGCTGAGGCTGAGTCTAGGAGCATTGGTAGCGAAGTTGAACACCATCCTATACGTGACGGAACGAGTCAGGTGTATTCAAGCTTCAAGACAGAGAACACAGAAGGTTGGAGCAGCACCAGGGACAGTAGCTTGAATCCTCCGAGGTCTGCGGCTGATTGTCCCCAAGTCCACCGTGATCGTTGTGATCACGACTATCAATTTGGTGATCCATAAATATTATTGTGGCCCCCACCTGCCTCTACCTGGGTGTTCATCTTCATAAATCCAAAAACTCCGAATGCCAGGATCTTGTGTTTCATTGAATCAAGGCATTTCAAAAGTGAACCAACCATTCCCACGACTTAGCTTTGCCAGCCTGCTTTCAGAAATTCAAACGTATCTCGCCGGATAAAGTGTTCTCAAACTTCTGCGGCCAGGCAGCTCATGTGCCTGTTCTCGGTATCAGCCTCTTGATTTTGCGATAAAAGATTTCCGGGACTTTCTCAACCTTGGATGGTCGAGAAATCGGACATTACGAGCCAACTCGATCGGCGGTTTCTTCACCTACCGGAGAAATAAGGAAATAGAGCAAAGGGCCCCAGGGTACTCCACCATTTTATTTCCAGGACTCGGGGCGCCGTCGCTGGTCCGGGACTTATATTTGAGTGGCAGTGCGAAGGGAGACTTTCTGAGGTTAGATATCGCTACTCCACCCAGATTAAGGGCGGCCTCCTCATGGAAAAGTACAGCTGTGCATCGCACGGTTCAACCGGATTCATTGTTTCTAACCGTCCGGTGGGCGGAAGATGGAGACGAGTTCCATAGGCTATAGGCAGGAAATGCCATTTCAGGCTGGCTGAAAATGTGATGACCATCCGAATTTCTAGTTTGACTTGAGGGTAGGGAAAAGGAAAACTTGTTGGATATTTACCAAGTGATTGATGGCTCACATGCCGAGGGTACCGAAATCCTTAACTTCCGTTCTGGGTGTAATTGATGAATACTCGAGAAAATCCAAGATGCTCCAATTGGCGGATGCCGGATTGTTGATCTATAAACGGGGATACAGTCTTCAGCATATCGCTTTTAGAAACAGGGAGAGTTGTTTGCCTACTTCACGCTCGGGAGCATTCGCACACCGAAATTGAAGTTGCCCACTGGTTTTTCTCCATGAAGAGATTTACGGCAGGTCGCACGTAAGGATTATTGGACCGGTCATGTCGAGTGCTCGTCTCAACCGAGAGATTTAAGAGAACATATGCCTGGGTTAACGGTCTTCATAGCCTTTATACTATGTATGCAGTAGTATAATTAAGGATATCCACTGCTCACTCAGCAACATAAGCATATCTAGTCTGTCCCTAGGAATATTGATACTTTTCATAGTTTCAATCCAATATTGATATGAACGGCCTTAACTTGAGTATACCTATCATCAATTATGTAGCGTTAAAACCATATATTCCAAGAGGCTGATGAGGTACTCACATATCAAGTGCATATTGTCCGAGGTCTCTTCCAATGCCCGATTGCTTGTACCCGCCGAATGGCATATTCATCTCTAATGCCTGAGCACAGTTGACCTGTGCAAAATAAGCAGTTAAGTCAGGACGGAGTGAATGGCTTGAATACGATAGAAGCATTCATACCCAAACACTCCCAGCTTCCAAGGCATGCGCAACCCTAATCGCCCTACTCGCGTTCTCCGTGAATACATTCGCCCCTAGTCCATACGCCACGTCATTCGCAACCTCAAGCACCTCTAGCATTGAATAGTACTTAATGTACACGTCGAACAGAAAAAAACCGACACTCACCTTCCTCAGTCTTGAACTTCACAACCGAACAAACCGGTCCAAAGATCTCATCCTGCATTATACTCATCTTCGAGTCAACGTCCGTAAACACCGTCGGCTTGATGAAATATCCCTCCTGTTCATGCCTCTCTCCACCAATAGCCACCTTCGCTCCCTCTTGTTTACCGGAATTAATAAATCCCATCACGCGATTGAACTGGGTTTCGGAGATTTGAGGTCCATGTCGGGTGTTTGGATCGAATGGAGAGCCGGTATTGTCTGTCAGGTGTTTTGCGAGAGCGATGAATTTCTCGAGGAAAGCCGGGTAGATGGATTCTTGGACAAAGATACGAGATGCTGCGACACATGATTGGCCCATGTTGGTACTTTGAGGATTGAGATGGTAATGAGCAAGAGCGGTATTTCAAGGGAGGGAAGGACGTACAAAATCCCTCCTGCAGCCCGCTTCAACGTTTGTTCCAAGTCGGCATCATCAAATATAATAGTCGGACTCTTCCCACCCAATTCGAGTGTAACGACTTTCAGGTTGGTCTCGGCAGATGCTTTGAGAATCTTCCTTCCTGTGAGCGTACTGCCTGTGAATGCCACCTTTTGGATTTTCGGGTGTTCAGCGATGGCGTCGCCAGTAGTAGCGCCTATCATTTAGTTGTCAGCCCAACCAAATAGTTCAGTCGTATGTAATAGGCGCTTACCGTAGCCATTGGTAATGTTGACTACACCGGGAGGGAAGCCGGCTTCATTGAACAAGTCTGCGATGCGAAGTGCAGTGAGCGGTGTCATTTCAGACGGTTTCAGAATGATGGTGTTGCCAGTTGCGAGTGCAGGGCCCAATTTCCACGAGGCCATGAGCTACGAAACGGGCTCAGTAATCACATCGTAAGTTGTGAGAGCTAGGCATAGACATACCAGAGGGAAGTTCCAGGGAACAATGCCCCCCTACGGAAATTTGTGAGTGTTATAGGAGGAGACGAACGGACGAGCAGCAGACTCACGACAATACCATACGGCTCATGCCTTGTATAGGCCATCTTCTTGTCCGTCGTCTCAACCGTCTTAGCATGGATCTTATCACCCATCCAGCGAAGTATCTGAACGTGCCAATAGCGTTCGTCAAATCTAGTGCCTTGGCATCGCTAAAAGTCTTCCCTATAAGTCAAATGAACAACCACCACAATATATCAGTGTCCACCCTTCCTTCAGGGGGGCGGGTCACCTCGAGTATGGAAAAATACTCACCGACGTTCAAAGCTTCCAACGCACAGAGCTCATCCTGATGTTTCTCCAACAAATCCGCAAACTTTGAGATAAGTCTTCCACGTTGTGCACCAGGAACTTTGAGGCCCCATGATGTCTTGAATGCTTTCTCTGCTGCGTTGACGGCATTATTGACATCTGCGGCTGATGCACCTGCTACGGATGTGATGACTTTCCCCGTGGCTGGGTTTACAAGTGAATACTGATTTTGAGATGGAGAATAGGGAGAGAGGAGACGTACTTGGATCGATAACGCTGATTGCGGGCGAGTATGCAAGTAACCGGACGAAGGGATGAATCTAAGATAGGCGAGGTACATACTCGATACTACCCCCTTCAACAGGATCCACCCATTTTCCGTTGATAAACAGTCTAATATGAGGAATGCTTTGAGTATGTGTGTTTGAAATGAATCTAGAACACAAGCCCAGTGTTCACAGTAACGTCACCTTTGAAGCTCGGGGTATCAAAATGATGCGTATAGGTTTTAGGCATTTCGCAGTTGTTCGTATTTTGGTTCCGACACAGGTTAAACTTCATTGTGTATACTCAATCCAGCCTGACGTTGTGGATCGAGGAATAGTCATACATGACAACCAAGACGCCACAATTTTGGTGCTAGCGCCCAAGCGAAGCCAGGATCTGTCAGCCTAAGTGGAGATTGGAGAGGAAGCGTCGCCTGATGGGAGCTATATATTGCAATGACGTGGGGTGTGGGTTCCAGTGTTCTCGTGCTTTTCATTTAGGATAAGCCAAGATCCGCTAGTGTCTAATAGCGAGGAGAGGGGAGATTCCCATATTTGTGATTTGGCGATCACGAAATACTGTTCGAGGAATTTAGGCTGATATACATACACTAAAAAGTGGGGTCGAAGAAGCGACGATATTACACCCAAACAACCATTCTATAGCCCGTCTAACTCAGAGCTTTGAGGGAACTTTTAAAGGAGCGAACTTCGGGGCTCGTTTTTCCTGCATTGCAGTGATATTCTCCTTCATATCCTACGCAGAAATCACATCAGCGATCCGAGGCTCAACTCCCTATTTTAAATAGGGGTCAACTCACGTTCGTCATCAGCGCATGCGCATTCCAGCTTTGCGTGTACTCCAAATTCTCTCCGACGGAATGGTCCCTTGCGTGTGAGACTAGCTTCTTTGTACCGCTGACGGCGATAGGACTCTTCTTCACAATCGTCTTTGCCAGTTCCAGAGCTGCTTGTACGACTTCATCTCTGCTCCCTGGGATAATCCGCGATACAAGGCCGAGTTTCTCAGCTTCAGCTGCCGAAAAATTTCTGCCCGTATAGGCTAGTTCACGAATTAGCGACTGGTTTCCGGTGATCTTGGGGAGGTACGCTAGCGACCCGATATCTGCCGCCAAACCAATGTCCACTTCCTAAGTATAACGCATCGGTATTTCGTAAATATGCGTGACGAGGGAGGGAGAGCGTACCTTGATAGCAAAAACGCTATTCTCAGCAGCATATCTCACATCGCACGCGCACATAATATCCACACCCAACCCGATAACCGTACCATGGACGGCCGCAATAACTGGGAATGGCGCCTTCTCGGGTTTGGTAATCGCGTCCTGGAACGTTTGGATGAGTTTGTGCATCCCAAGCGACGCACGAGCACCATCCGGTTTGGTTATTGAGGCATTTTCAGAGCCGAGGACAGATGCGTCCTTCACTGTGTACCATTCAGCGAATGTGAGCGTTGAATGATAAGGAAAGTCGTACAGTCTAGCCCAGCCGTAAATATCTTCGGGAAACTTGAGCAAAGCACAAGTGCTCGAACGTCGTAGCCATCTTCAATGATGTCTCCAAACAACTTTCCATAGGCCTTCCAGTATCTATTCAGCCCGTCCAGCACTCCATCAATATCGGCGAAGAAAGCCGGCTTACTCGACGTTAAAAGCATTCACGGGCGCCCTGAAATGAATGAACCCAATCACCATAGGTGAAACAATCCCTGGTTCAACGCAAGTCACCAGCTCACCTAGCAAGCTCAACCAATAACACCGTCGGATACGGCTCCGTCACTTTGAGCCATTTCGAGGAATATTGAGACATCGTTCAGGCGTTGAGAATTATGAGACGCAGAAACGGTAATCAAAATCATATTCCTGTCATAATACCGAGGGCAGCGAACATGGGGGCGGACGGCGAAATCATATGCAACCTGTTCAGAGTCCGGAGTCCGCCGTCCGGACGGCTTAATTGCCAGCCGGAGCGGTCAGGTGACCACGACCCACACCACCACGACTCTGCTAGAGTCTGCCGCTTGGTTACGATTCTCAATGTCAAGATCTGGGAATTCCTCAGCACCGCGAGGCAATGCCAACAACTAAAAACACTCTGCAACATGACTCATGCATCAAGTCTCGGTAATACGCAGACTTCTTAGAACAGCCTCAATCAATCTCTTATATCTTATCCAACTCCGAATAATGACATCGGGATCTACTGGATTCTGATAGTGTCACTGGCATGCTTTCGTTCGGCGTTATGCAAGTGCAATTCAGCTTGAAACAACGAGGTCAAGCTGCGCGATATTGATATGCCTCTGGTGCCCTTCTGCTTTCAACTGCGCATGATGCTATTTCCGGTCGCCGAATGTTTATCTGGCTGGCTCCGCGTCAAATTGAATACCGCTGGCAGCTGGTTCTAACGGTGTTGATATCTAGCAAGTTATCTGCGTATCTGGATGATTAATCAATGGCTGTACTTCACCCAAACCTACCACGCCGTAATTCAGTTTTTTTTCTCAATCCAAGTTTAGGCGAATTGATTTCTTGGACTGGCCGCCCCGCCCGCCAGATGCCATGCCAACCCCCCCTTTTTTTTTTTGAAAGGAGTTCGATTTTCTACATACTGTCAGCATTGGCACTGCATGAATGCAGTGTGGGTGACAGGATAAAAGCCTGTCGTTCGTCTGTACGGATCTCTATCCTCCCATACGGCTCGCCTGGGTCTCGATGTCCTTTCCATCCAATCATCATGATGATCCGGGAGGGTCATTTTCCTTTCCTCTCTCTACAAGTACTGGTTCAGCTATACATACCAATGGACGCAAAATTGACTTCATTTTTTATATCGTACTATTTAACGACTCCCTTCTTTCCAAGTAAGTAATTTCGTGGCACTCGTATAGAAGATTATCTTATTCATGCTTGGAATTAGCCTGCATTGACTGCGTTTATACAGGGGCCGCGACCCACTGCTATCCTCTGCGAGAGGACGGTTATTGGGTCTAAAGAGTGCGATATCTCATATCACGAGAGGCGACGAGGTCAATGCGTCCTCTCCGAAAGATGATACCCTCTACCCACTAGTGCCATTGGCACACTGGTGCGCGGCACCCATTTCCCCTTCGTTCCCCTTTTCCCCCAATTTATCAATATTCCTACCGAGCTAGACTCCATCATTTGCCCACATGCCCTCTTCAATAGCTATGAAGATGACTTGGCATCGACCACCCCCTCAACGCAATTCGAATCGCGCATTAAAGCACCATAATAGGTCCGACCCCGCACCAGGGGCATGGGCTCGACCTACTAAGAGACCTACTGAACGCAACACAAATTCTCAGACGGCGACTACTTCACGACTATCACGGCTTTCATTTATTCGATCACTTTTTCGGCGGCGACAAGATTCATCCTCACCTTCAGTTGGTGGAGGTCGGAGAAAGAAAGACGAACACATGAAACGGAAAACATTCGTTGGTGATTGGTCATTTTGATTCTCTCAAGTCATCTATTTTTCTTTCTTTCTTTTCGGGATTATGTACTGGCATTGGACTATCTCAAGCTCTTCCTTTTGTGGCCTTGACTTTACATCTGAATAAACTGCACTAATATGTGCCTCGACCCTTATCCTGATTTGCAACAGTGGCGAGTAGAAACAATAGCAACTCAGCTTGCAGGCTAGAATGACACTCGAAACCTACTGCCACACTCACCCAGGCGAACAAAGTTGCAATCGTCGGTATCTTTCCGATATATCCAGAGCGATAACGTCAGTGCATGTTGCAAAGAAACTTGACACGGCCGCACCCAGCTTAAAATTAGAGCTTAAGGCAGTTCGTACATCACTTCCAGACTTCTCGGAAACACTGCCAAAGGGCAGTGAGGACAACGAACGACCTTACAAATATTCTTCTCCGCAGAACAATTGCTGACCCGAGTCTGCATCAGAGTGCTGTTCAGAACCTGTGCTCGGTTTGGCCGTTTGGTAATATAAAGGGTCTCCCTGTTCAGGCTTCAGGCCTCAAGCTTCATCTTCTCCCTCCCCAAAACCATACGTACCCCAAGCAGAGTGAAGTCGGCATCGACGTTTATTGCTGGTGTTGTCGGAGACCCCGGAGCACACTTGTAGCATCCCGCCATGCGTCGGCTCAGACCCAGGGACGCATCGGCGGGATTGTGCGACGCCGTGGTGCCATGATGTCCTCCTGGCCACTAAGACCCAACGTGTAAGTGCAATACTTACCCCTATCCATAATTTCTACGAATCTGATCCTTTTGGTTGTAGCGGCGGGCGACGTTCGGACTTGGTGGACCACTTTTTTCGGCATTGCTGTCCTCTTAGGTCGCTATCGCATTTATACTCCTGGAATATTACCATCTCTCCAAACTACAGTGCCTTCAAATTTCAACACATTGTTCCCAACCATGCCTTCATCTGCAGCCATGAGAGTATCATGGCAGTGGAAACATTCGCGATGCACATCACCACCTACCTACAATCGCTCCGCATACGCCTCAAGGACACCAACCACAGACGTCGATCAAGTCTCCGCAAGTTCCACAGTCACAGCGCCAAAGTTATATTTGTTTTCGAGTTGGACCACCAGACTACGGACTGGTTCCTCTCCGGCGAAGAAGCGAATAAAAAAGCGGAGATGTTTAGGTGGAAATAAAACTTTCGAGGCTGATTGGTCGTTTTGATTTGGACTTTTTTTCTCCCTCTCTTGGTTTTTCTTTGTCTTTGTCGCAACACATTAGATACCTAAGCATGATATAGATCTTCACTTCAATCCGGACCCAGTTTTTCACCCCATTTAAGAGTCAGAAGAGTAAGGTGTGAAGCTCGCAAGAATGAAGCTAGGCTTTGAGTGTGTAATAGCAGCGACAAAGAACTTAGTCTCATAATATCTGGTGGGGGTAGAATTGGAGGCTCTGGATCATACACAAAGAAGAGTCGAAGCCTCGCAGCCCCTAATTAGAAACGAAGAGACGATCATGTGATCGGTATTTTGGGCAATGCGGCCCGGGCGTAATGTACATGTTCCACCACAACACCGAGAAGTCAGGCCAGAAGTACTGCCTACGCCGGTACTCCAAGTCTATCGGACGACGAGAAATTGCAGTGCAAAATCCCGTCGGACTCTATACTTACATGAGTTAGAACGTATGGAGTCAAACCGCCCTCGAGGTTAACTCCGACCTATGTGGTGCTTACCGTTAATCACGGTTGGAGACTCCCGGGACCGTTTCATCGGAGGCGGGATCGCCGTGACTCAATCCGAAATTGGCACTATTTCTTGCCTGAGGGTGATGATTTGAACCCTCATTCGCCTCAACCACCAGCATCACCACCAGCATGGTCCAGACACACACCCACGAATTCAACACAAAAGTATACAAGAATAGTGTAACTATTAAGACGGGGTACGTATGTTCCTACAGGTCTTCGGGACGGTGATGCTGATGTATGATCGCGTGTTCCAGGTTGTTCATTGGCGGACAATGGGTTGATCCCGTCAACGGAGATGATTTAATAGAGTGTGTTTTCTGCTCCTCTCATTTTATTACAATACTGATGCAATAGCCTGTAGTATTGTCGATCCTGGTAAGTAGAAAAGCACTGATGGAAATTATTTATAATAATATTTGCGTTGTAGCAACTGGCAAAACCATCACCACGATCGCGGGTGGGGGAGCGGAAGATGTTGATGCCGCTGTTAAATCAGCAAGAAAAGTCAGTACCCGCTAGAAGTGTAATCAACCGGATCAATGGCTAAGTGGGACCAAATTTCTAGGCCTTCAAAACTAGCTGGGGCCTCAAAGTACCAGGAGCTGAGCGAGGACGTATTCTCAACAGATTCGCGGACCTGCTAGAAAAACACAATGACGAGCTGGCTGCTCTGGAAGCTTTGAACGTTGGTATGTGTCGGTTCCATATCTTTCTAATAAATATCTTGATGAACATCTTCAGGAAAACCGTTCCTTCCAAGCAAGATGTGGGAGATGGCTCACATCGTGAACATTGTGAGATATTTCGCCGGATGGGCTGATAAGATTCATGGCAAGACTATTGAGGTGATTGATCTTTTGCTTTCAAAGTGGTCGATTGATGAACATAGGTGGTTCTGGTAGACCAACGACAAAAAGATGGCATATACAAGACACGAACCATGGGGTGTCGTGGTATGTTTCGACTGTCAAGCGTTTGATTCAACTTCCTGACCCGATCACAGGCAGCAATTGTTCCGTGGAACTATCCCCTCGTACGCTGAATTTACATCTAAGGATTTAATATCTATCTGATGGTGATTGGCTTGTAGGCGATGGCCGTCTGTAAGGTCGCTCCCGCACTTGCAGCAGGGAATACCGTCATCCTCAAGGTACATTTTTTTAACATTTACAGCCTTCACCGTCCTGACAGGGAACTGATCTAGCCCTCCGAACTCACCCCTCTGTCTGCTCTCTTCATCGCTGACCTCCTGAACGAAGCCGGTTTCCCTCCTGGTGTCGTGAACATTGTCAACGGATACGGTAAAACGGAAATTGAAGTCAAGCATAGCATAATCTAATGATTTTGTGTCCCCCTAGGTCACTCTGTTGGCTCAGCCCTCTCTCTTCATCCCAATATCGACAAGATCTCGTTCACGGGTAGCACTATTACCGGACGGAGAATCCTCAAGGCAGCAGCGGATTCAAACCTGAAGGCAGTCACGTTGGAACTTGGCGGGAAAAGTCCGACAATCATCTTTGATGATGCAGATTTAGACCAGGCAATCAAGTGGGCAGCGATGGGCATCTTGTGAGTGAGGCGATTTTTCATTCGCGAGAACCATCCTCACATAGTTCTTTATTGTCAGCACCAACATGGGTATGTTCATACTTGAATAGAATAGGCTGGCCGGTGAAATAAAGAGCCCTCTAGGACAAATTTGCATTGCCGGTTCACGAATATACGTTCAAGAAGGAATTTATGACAAGTTCTTGGAGGGCTTTACTGAATATGCGGAGGGTCTTACCAAAGCGACCGGTAGCCCTTTCGAAGAGGAAACACGTCATGGACCCCAGGTATCAAAAGCGCAATACGAGGTACGTGTCCCTACAATTCATTCATTCTCCAGTCTCAAACGCCTCTCTAGCGCGTGATGGAATACATCGAATCTGGAACGTCAGAAGGAGCTAAAGTACACACCGGTGGCGGGCGCTTTGGTGAAGAAGGGTATTTCATCAAGCCGACCGTGTTCGTGGACGCGAAGCCTTCCATGAAAATTATGCGAGAAGAGATATTTGGACCTGTCTGCTGTATCGTGAAGTTCAAGACTGAAGAAGGTACATCTCATATTTGTGTTGAGATATTAGATCGCTCACAGGAATCTGCTGCTCCCCCGCCTTTCAGAGGTAATCGAATGGGCGAATGATACCGCGTATGGACTTGCCGCAAACATTTTGACCGAAAACTCAGCGCGAGCCATACGTATGGCTAATTCAGTGGAAGCTGGGTCCATCTATGTAAGTTCCTGGGTTCCTTCGATGTAGTGCACGACTTGACAGGTCACAGGTCAATTGTGCTATGGATGGTGGTATCGGAGCTCCATTTGGTGGATACAAGCAGTCTGGTATTGGTCGGGAGATGGGCGAAGCTGCCTTGGATACGTGAGTCGTCGAATTGATTAAAATACCACACTTACCTAGTATATCATGATAGATATACCCAAGTGAAAGCAGTTCACATTAACATTGGACAGAAGTTATGAAGACACTTTTCTACGAGGGCCCTCTCAACCTGGTATAGTACTGTGTAAAGCATCATTATTCTATCTGAACGCCATCCGTCGATGACACATTTTTGCTATTCGACTCATGTCAATCGCCATTTTCTTTCAGTTTGCGGTGCTCGAAATGCCAACTAGGACCCTGAGGATTAGATTGAGCTTATTGTGAAGCTGTATAATATACAAAATTTAGTGTGCCTGCCCTGGGAGCTTCATTTTGGGGTAGTTGCATTCGTGGGGTGGAATTGACCTAGCCTTTAAAAAGGTCCTAGTGACACGTTGGCCACTAGTAACCTCAGAAGTCCGGGAGCCTGAAGTTTCCGTATATGAGTATATCCCCTGACAGTAAGATTTTCATTTTTCAGCTATGAATTTGGGCAGAAGGTCAAAATACGGACTGGTCTTAGTTCTGCGTAGTTGTGGAATGTAGACATAGGCATATTTAAGAGATCGAGGCCTTTCAAGACCATCACCATAGTACTTACCTACTTTTCGCTGAACCTCAACTGCATAACCAATACACATATAGTCAACGCACCGGAATGGTCAAGACATATACTCAAAATTTCAATACTACCGTTTACCAGGGTACTATTACAGTCAAAACTGGGTATGCAACCTTTCGTCTGCCGTCGTCGGTGTTGCTTTTAATCCTGACAAGTGTCTCATTGTAGACTGTTCATTGACGGCCGGTGGGTTGACCCGGTAAAAGGAGGAGATTCGATAGAGTATGCTCGTTCTCTTTTTGTCTTGGAGCTCAGTTAATTGAAGCCATTCGCCGCAGCGTCGTTGATCCTAGTAAGTTTTCTAGTTAAATTAATACTCTGACGGAAGTCGTCTTAGTATTACGATGCGATATAGCCAACGGGAGAATTATTACCACCATCCAAGGTGGTGGGCCACAGGATGTTGACATCGCTGTCAAGGCAGCCAGGAAGGTTGGTACCCGCAATCTAGACTCGATAAATCAGTAATATTCAAATATTATATCAGGCGTTTAAGACGTCTTGGGGCCTCAAAGTACCTGGATCTGAACGAGGAAGGATACTCAATAAATTTGGAGATTTATTGGAGAAACACGCTGAAGAGCTGGCTGCTCTTGAAGCCCTGAACGTCGGTAAGACAATCAGCTGGTGTCTCTCCCAACCACCTTCAACAAGCCCGCGCAGGAAAGCCATTCATCCCCACTAAGCTCTTTGAGCTTCGAAGTGTTGTTCAGGTGGTTAGATATTATGCTGGGTGGGCCGACAAGGTTCATGGCAAGACCATTGAGGTGCGCATGATTGATTCATGACGTCGAAATGGAACTAATACCTTTTGGTTAGACTAATGAGAAGAAACTGGCTTATACGAGGCACGAGCCTTATGGAGTTGTGGTACGATCGCTCTCTCCTCCCCATTTCCTAACTTGAAATATGGAATCTAGGGAGCAATCATTCCTTGGAACGCTCCGCTCGTAGGTTGTCAGAATTTTACGTCGAGGTGGATGCTCACGGAAAAATAAATAGATGTCAACTGTGCTCAAAATAGCACCTGTGCTTGCTACGGGAAATACCGTAGTCTTCAAGGTGCGCACGTCGGCCTACGTACCGTTCCTTGACCAAGACTCAATATTATGATTAGCCCTCTGAGCTCACGCCTCTGACTGCCCTCTTCATCGCCGACCTTCTCAATGATGCCGAGGTTCCTCCAGGTGTCGTGAATGTCGTGAATGGCTATGGTGAGTATGGACTGTTTACCTCACTGGAATTGTTTCGGAATCTGAGCTTACAGGTGATGACAGGTCCCACCGTTGGTTCTGCCATCGCCTTACATCCTAATGTCGACAAGATCACCTTCACCGGCAGCACTCTCACAGGGCGTAAAATCCTGAAGGCATCCGCTGAGTCGAACCTAAAAGGTGTTACTCTGGAACTTGGTGGGAAAAGCCCAACAATCATTTTCGATGATGTCGTCCTGGACCAAGCTATCAAATGGGCCGCACTGGGTATCTTGTAAGTAATGTTGTATCCCGTCCAAACCAGCTGATATTTATGACGTGTCTTTCTTCTATTAGCTCCAACATGGGTTCGCTTGCTCGCACTCAGAGTTTTGAGCCGTTTGCTCAGAAATTTATACAGGTCAAATTTGCACTGCAGGATCTCGTATATACGTGCAAGAGGCAGTTTACGACAAATTCCTTAAGGGTTTCACAGCTTACGCGGAAGATCTTACGAAGGCGACTGGTCCACCTTTTGAACAGGGAAGTCGGCATGGCCCCCAAATTTCAAAGATACAATTTGACGTGAGTGACAGCTCTTTCTCGCGCACGAGAAACCAGCTCAAAATTGGCCATAGCGTGTGATGAGTTTCATATCCTCTGGAAAATCAGAAGGAGCTAAGATACGCATCGGTGGTGAACGGTATGGCGAGGAAGGGTACTTCATCAAGCCGACTGTCTTTGTCGATGCAAAACCATCCATGAAGATTATGCAGGAAGAGATATTCGGCCCTGTCTGTTCCATTGTCAAATTTAAGACTGAAGAAGGTACTTCCTCCTTTTCCGTGACGTGCGGGCACTAATTTCATTGCTATTGTTTCCTTAGAGGTTATTGAATGGGCCAACAACACAACATACGGCCTCGCAGCCAACGTTCTGACTGAAAATTCTGCGCGTGCGATTCGCATGGCCCATGCATTAGAAGCTGGAGTCATCTATGTGAGTTTCCGAACGATGTGCGGCCATATTTGCTCAGAGGAGCGACTTTTCCCATTTTATAGGTCAATAATACCATTTCAGGCGAGATCAATGTTCCGTTTGGTGGCTACAAACAATCAGGTATGGGTCGAGAAATGGGAGAAGAAGCGTTAGCTACGTAAGTTTCTCGTGATTCTTTTCAATAACCTTATTTCCAAATGCCTTTGCACCCGGCAGATATACGCAGGTGAAGGCTGTACACATTAACATTGGTCAGGTCTTGTGAGAACTTGATTTCAACAGTCGAATGATCTCAATGCTGCAGTCACTCGATATAATGGATCTTATCATTCCACCACTCAATCAGCACCTGCTTAGGGTTCTTTTACTTCTCCAAACAGGAACTTCATTTATTCTTAATATACAAAGCTTGGCTCACATAAACCCGCTTTTCGACGTTCAGTGATCAACTCGTGAACTTTGAAAGGGTATAAATACTTTTAATTGGTGTGGAGTGACGGAGAATTGACCTTTATCCTTACTAGTATTCTCCAGAGCATCACCTTTCAGTTGAGCTGATTGAGGTATGAAACTGGGTAATGCGTAGTCAGGCGGCACTGCATGACATATCTGAGTACGCTACCAAGCCGTCTGCAGACAAGACCTTAGCACAAGTGTAGAGGAAAGCGCCTCGTTATTTTGTAGCGCCCGTTGTGTCCGATAAATCTCTGACGGTGATTTCAGTCTTCGTCCTATCGATCTATTCACTACTCGATACTGTTCTCGGACTATGAAAGCACGCGATACAGCTTATTCCAACTTGGCATTAATTTCCTCTGTATTTCTATTCATTCTTGGCTCCTAGGAAAAGGAATCTCGTTCATTTTAGTTCATTTCAGTCGCATATCATCTTAATCCGTACGTTGAAACGCCACAACTTGAAAGGCACGTGTTCTGTAAACGAGAGATGAACAACGCATACAAAATTTCGAATGCGAAATCAAGCTTTTGGGGTACATACATATGATGATCTTGATTCGTCTCTAAGAGCTCGCTAATGGAGATGTAAGAAGCCGAGAGTGCCGTCACCATTCCTACCAGAGAGCATTTTGATGATGATCAATCTTCTAATCATTTACCTCATCCATCACCGTACATCATGAGTCGTGCAATCCCCATACAACCTTGATGCGATATGCGTATCCTTGCTGAATATCATCAGGGTCTCTCAAATTCTTCCACGGATCCTTGCCTCTTCCCCGGGAGCTGGGGCGATTAGACCGACGGGGGCGCTGGGGTTGCATGTCTCGAATTCAGAAGACCAAGGGAGACTCGGCTCGTTTTCTGCCAGACTGATGACCCTGTGCGTTTGGATAGCCCTTCATCCCATGTACGAAACAATAGAAACGCGCTACCTAATTCGACTGATAAGGTGCAAGTGTGATATGTATGACGAGCTTGGAGAAGCTCAAACATGGTCCTCAATTAGGGGGGCGGATTGTAGGTACTGATTGTGTCCTCATCGGTCACACTTAAGCTTACTAGCTCTGCATTGATTAGGTACGCTCACTTCTCCGAAAAAATGGTTGGTGAGGAGAATCGAGATGGCTTATTGAGATTTCAAGAAACGTGGAAGCTCAAGCTTTCGTTTCAATGGCCCGCCAGCTCAGGGAGGCTTGAACGCCGTATGTATGGACCTTGTACCGCTTTGGGGATGCTGATCAATACGAATCCCGAAATTGAGACACTCTGGTAACATATATAAACGCAGTACCTTCCTGGCTGCCGAGCCTATCAGAACCAACATCTTTTACTCCCAGTTCACTCGCAAAACCGCCATGGTAGCTACTTACACTCATGATTTCAACACGCCCTTGTACAAGGGAAAGGTTACTGTCAACACTGGGTATGCGCTCGCTGTGTTTCCCCTACCTTCATTTCTCATCAACGAGCTATGCAGGCTGTTTATCGATGGTAAATGGGTCGAACCTGTAGAAGGAGGTGATAGAATCGAGTGAGTTTTTGTTTACACTATGCTGAGGTTAAGCAGTCGCTGATATGCTGCCGGCAGTGTTGTCGATCCAAGTGAGTAATCACACTTCGGGTGCATATATGCGCCTCAACACACGTGAACTAGCGAGCGGAAAGGTCATAACCACGGTTGCGGGAGGTGGAGAAAAGGATATCGATATTGCCGTTAAAGCGGCCAGGAAGGTGAGTATTAGCCCTTGGATCATCTCAGTTACACACTAACAGCCCTCTCTGCAGACGTTCAAGACCTCTTGGGGCCTCAAGGTTCCAGGAGCGGAGCGTGGTCGACTACTAGGAAAGTTTGCGGACCTACTCGAAGAGCATCAGGAAGAGTTGGCGGCGCTCGAAGCACTGAACGTTGGTTCGTCCTCATTAGTAATCATTAAGCTCTACATCCGAGTCCCTCTGATATCCTACCTTCATCCAGGCAAGCATTTCAATCATGCTAAATTTGCTGATCTGGCTATGTCAATTGCAACGATGAGGTATTACGCTGGTTGGGCCGACAAGATTCATGGGAAGACCATAGAGGTAAGGCTCTTCCTTATATTATCCCTGCACCGGTGTCTGATGTGTACCCATTGTAGACCAACGAAAACAAGTTTGCATACACAAGGCATGAACCTTGGGGTGTAATCGTACGTCGTTGCCCGAGCTTCTCACGCAGCAATACTGAGCATCAATTTAAGGGAGCAATCGTTCCTTGGAACTTCCCTCTGGTATGCTACAGCGGCAGATTTCCGGTTGCGTCTGATCACGCTGGTTCTAGATGATGGCTGCCATCAAAATTGGTCCCGCCTTGGCCACCGGGAACACCCTCGTTTTAAAGGTGCCTTATTATATCATCGTCTATACACTCATGAGCTGACTATCGCAGCCGTCGGAAATAACTCCTCTATCAGCCCTTTACGTCGCCAACTTAATCAATGAGGCAGGCTTCCCTCCTGGTGCCGTCAATATCGTCACCGGATATGGTGGGTGGCCCTTCCGCTCTTGTTCACTACAAGTCAGATTTAACGTTGGCCATACAGGTAATACTGCTGGGGAAGCCGTTTCCCGTCATCCTGATGTTGACAAAATCACATTTACCGGGAGCACTCTTGTTGGAAGGAAAATCCTTAAAGCATCGGCGGAGTCCAACTTAAAGGCAGTCACTCTTGAGCTTGGTGGCAAGAGCCCGACTGTTATCTTTGACGACGTGAACCTAGACCAAGCAATCAAGTGGGCGGGGCGAGGAATCTTGTGAGTGAAGCCTTCGTTCGATATCTAAGCACATTTCTAAGCCCCAGCATTTTTACAGTCCCAATATGGGTGAGTGCAAGTTTTAGTGCGGATTGTACCCCACGCTGGTCTTATCTAGAGCTCAGGTCAGGCGTGCATCGCGGGTTCCCGCATTTACGTGCAGGAGGGCATCTACGATGAGTTCCTTACAGGATTTACAAAGTATGCAGAAGGCCTCACCCAATCAGCCGGTGGACCGTTTGAAGAGGGGGTGCAGCACGGGCCCCAAGTGTCAAAGACCCAATATGAGGTCAGTACGAAATTAAGCTCTCTCGATGCGACCGAATCTGACTGAGCTTCCCAGCGCGTAATGGGTTACATTTCTTCTGGAAAGTCGGAAGGCGCTAAGGTTCTGATCGGCGGCGAGCGCCTGGGTGAACAGGGGTACTTCATCAAGCCAACAATCTTCGTTGATGCGAAGCCGAACATGAAGATCATGCAAGAAGAGATCTTTGGCCCCGTTTGCTCCATTGTTAAGTTCAGAACCGAAGAAGGTAAGCGCTTCTGACCTTCGGAAGTTCACAGCACGTGTGCCAATCAAAACTTCTCGACAGAGGTTACAGAATGGGCGAACGATACGACGTACGGTCTCGCTGCGAATGTTTTGACCGAAAACTCGTCCAGAGCTATTCGAATGGCGAATAACCTCGAAGCAGGTGGCATTTATGTAAGTTGGACAACTATTGAGGCTCGGCAAGGGACTCAGATAAGTGAAATTAGGTTAACTGCGCCCAATCACCCGAGGTCAATGTGGCATTTGGTGGCTTCAAGCAGTCCGGTTTAGGTAGAGAGTTGGGAGAAGCGGCTTTAGAGACGTAAGTAGCAGTTTACTAGGCGTTATTGGATGGGAAGCTGATGGATTCCTGCGCAGCTATACTCAAGTCAAAGCCGTCCATATTAACATTGGGCAGGTTCTGTGAACTCCAGAGTGCCCACGCAGAGTGTATTGATATTCCATCAGTAATAGCTTCTTTGTGATATAAAACATTTGTTTGGTCATTTGTGACTGTCTTTCCCAGTCTTTTGGCAGCTCATCAAGCGTTCATAGAAACGATCAAATCCGGAAAATGTACGTTTGCATATTGTCACAGACTACCAAGCTTAAGAAGATGAAACATCCTTCGAAGACGATAATACAAGATAAAGAATATATTCCAATTTCACCTGCCTGTCAAAGTCCTTATCTTTACATCTTCCAACCAAGGTTAACGTGCACCGCTTTGACGCTCGTGTAGCTGATTCCTATTGAGCATGCAAGGAAGAAAATAGGCCAATTAGGAAACTCACTTTGAGAGGGCGTACTCTCCTAATTCGCGACCGATACCAGATTGTTTGAAGCCACCGAATGGAATGTTCGAGTGCAGTTGGTTGGCACAGTTAACCTATGCAAACAACTTCAGTCTCTCGTTCAATGGATAACGTGTGTAATCGTACCCAAGCGGTTCCAGCCTGGAGCTTGTGCGCTGTCTCGAGCGCTCTGTTGATATCCTGGCTGAAGACCGAGGCTGCGAGGCCGTAGGTGGTGTCGTTTGCTTGTTTGATGACGTCTAGAAGTTTTGATTTGGTCAAATCAGGAAGTGATACGACGAACATAATCGAAAGAAGACCTACCAGCTTCGTCCTTGAATTTGATGAGAACACCGACAGGACCAAAGATCTCCTCCTTGACGATCTTCATGTCAGGCTTGGTATCGGTGAAGATGGTAGGGTTGATGAAGTATCCTTCGTTACCGAAACGGTCCCCGCCGAGATGAGCGGTAGCACCCTCAGCTTTGCCAGAGTCGATGTACGACATGATACGCTACAGTGATTACTCAGTATTTGTGCAAGGAGAAAGGCCTTAGGCTTACGTCGTATTGGACTTGCGAAACTTGAGGGCCTTGGTCAGTACCCTCGCCGAATGGGTCGCCCAATTTGATTTGCTTGGCTTTCTCAGTGAACTTTTTCAAAAATTCGTCGTAGATACCCTCTTGGACGAAGATACGAGTGCCAGCGCAACAAGCTTGGCCGTGGTTCCAGCTTTACAATTGAGTCAGAACTGAGGCCGCCGTTGGAAAGGGTATCACTTACAAGAGACCGTGCGCAGCCCAGTTGACAGCCTGTTCAAGGTTGGCGTCGTTGAAGATGATGTTTGGTGATTTACCGCCAAGTTCGAGGGTGACGTTCTTCAGGTTACTCTTTGCGGCGGCTTCCATGACTTTCCTTCCAACGAGGGTGCTGCCGGTGAAGGCGACCTAAAACTTCGTTTAGATTCAGCGATCATAATATGGGGCGGGGACCTACCTTTTGGATATGCATGTGCGAACTGATGGCATTTCCAGCGGTATTTCCGTAACCAGTGACAATGTTGACGGAGCCTGGTGGGAAGCCAGCTTCATTGATAAGACCACACATGCGAAGAGCCGTTAGAGGAGTGAATTCGGAAGGCTTAAGAACAATAGCGTTTCCTGTAGCGAGGGCGGGCCCAACCTTCCATGCGAACATAAGAACTAGGCTTAGATGAGCACTCATAATACAGCAATAAACAAGGGAGGAACCATACGAGGGAAATTCCAGGGGATGATTTGACCGACAACGCCAAGGGGCTCATGACGAGTATAGGCCAATTTCCTTTCGTCCGTCTCTATGACCTGTCCGAAGTTCTTGTCCGCCCAACCCGCGTAATGCTTAATAGTATCGATAGAGAAGGCGATGTCTACAGTCTTGGCCCATCCGAAAGTCTTGCCGTTGTCCAAGGCTTCAATTGCTGCAAGCTCCTCTGCATGCTCCTCCATCAGCTGTGCAAGCTTGTATAGAAGCTCTCCTCGCTTGGCTCCACCGGCATTCAGGCCCCAAGTGGTGTCGAATGCCTTCTGGGCAGCTTCCACGGCACGGTCAACATCGGCCTCTGTAGCCTCGGAGATCTTGGTAATGAGCTGTCCGTTGGCTGTTTGGGTTCAATATGATTAAGCGCTCAAAGAAGGGTCCAGCCTGATATCACACTCACCAGGGTTGATAACGCTGATCGTGAGATAAGATGAGATGAAAAGGGTTCAAATACTTGAAGCTGATTCAAGTTAGCACGCACTCGATAGTTGTTTTGTTGGCGCCATCAACGAACTCTCCGTTGATGAAGAGGCCGGTGCTGAAGGACGTGGAGCCCTTGTATACGGGAGTGTCCCACTTGTACGAGAAGGTGGAAGGCATGATCAAAGGATTGTCTCTCTGGGTTCTCAACTTCTCAACTATCGTGGGTTTATATATGTACCAGGGGGTCAGCTGGTTCTTGGAGAGACCCCTGAATAATATGAAGCCTTCCACGGAACTTGGTTCCTCCAATAAATGATGACAAACCGTAGTCAGTCTGGGTAAGCGTTCACATGTCTCTTTGCGCTAACTTCCCCTTTTGACAATCTTGCACAGAGCTCGGTATCTGATTGGTTTTCGCTCGCGGGAAGTAGCAGGAAGTGGCGCACCACCAAGAAAACTCCAAGATTTCTAGCTGAGAACCTTCTGGAATATTGAAGAACAGCTCAGGTTGAGTAGGAGGAGTGAGAAGAAGAATGCCAGGGATGGGGTCGAACGGCTTTGGCGGTCCGCGTTTCAATCGATCATCACGTGGCCTTCAGCGGCTATCGATTCACCTTCACTGCGAAGTACTTCGACAGCGGAACTCATGCCTCCATTTTTACCGGGACCTTGATTCAAATTGGGTTTCCGGTCACTCTTCTTGAAAATTCATTCAAGGTCCTCTTGTACTCTGCCTGAAACTTCTGATGAGTATCTACTGGCAACCATCGATTATAGGTCCCCTGGACTAATTGAACAACAATCAAAGATCATCAAGGTCATGATTTCGTCTGCGTCGCTCGTGAAATCTGATCGTGTAACTCCTCACTCCTACAAAACTTATAGAAATTCCTGTGGGATGGGGCTCCCAGTCTATTGGTATATTTTCTTTAGCCTAATTCAAAGTCTGGAGTATTCTAATACAATTTCCCTGGAGTCAATAGCTCCCACACAGGTTTTACCTTGTAATCATCAACATTTATTTCTGAACGATTGATCGGCTGGTTCCTGTAATGCTTCTTTGATGGGCCTCTGGCCGCTTATAAGTGAGAATCCCCCTTCAACTCGGCGTATTCACACCAATGCTCTCCCAAAGCATCATATGACCTCGGACGAAACACACAGACGATAGAAGCGGCCCAGACTCAACTAATCACCTTTCGCAGTCACTCCCTGAACAAAGTCTTCTCTCGCAGGGTTCCAAATCTCCCCGGCCAAACGCTCTACAGAGATTGTTCAGCCCGAGGCTAAATCTCAAACAGCTGCCACCGGAAGATAATACTCTTTCCCCTACAGATGCAGTGACTCCGAGGTATGAGTTATATCGTTAATTATGGAGGAGCTTTCATAATGTTCATTCTTCACAAGCTCGGCCTCGTCCTCTTCATTACTTCCTTCCATTAGACGCATTGACACTGCCACTCAAGCCACAAGTGTTGTTCATAAGGAATCAAAAGGAGCTCCTTCAGAAACCCCAACAGTGTCCTCAACAGATGTATCTGTTGGGCTTTGGCCTGAATTCGTGAATCACAAGCGGAGGAAATTTGAATCAACAAAAGCCGTACGTTTCTTGAAGTTGCGATTTCAAAATCAAGTACCAAGTCACTTGCATGTAGTATGTGTTCGATACGATCAACAAATTTGGCAGAGTTTCGCTCGAGGTTTTAGATGGTGTCTTGCCGTATGGGCTCGACGGCGTTACGAAGCTTCTTCTGAACGTCTGGGATGCTGTAGAGAAGGTCAAGGTAAGTGTACGACCTTGCCCTTCGGTATTCTTGCTCAAATTTTTAGTCCAACGAAGAAGAATGCCTAACACTTGTGCGCCGTTGCGCGACAATCGTGGCCGCTCTGTACGAGGACATGAATAGAGAGCTTGATGATTCAGTACGGGATCAGATTGACAGACCACGCGAGCGTCTGGAAAAGTATGTGACACGACCTGTCCAGATGCATCAGCCGTAATGACCAGAGACAACAGGGCTTTCAATAAAATCATCTCCGTTGCCCTCAAATTGCATGATTACAAGTGGTACAATCGCCTTGGGTCACACGACGATATTCTGCAAGAAATAGACGAGTGCCACCAAGCCCTCGATGATTGTCTTCAAACATTTTCGGTAAGTCGTCAATTACAGTTACATGTCAGGTCTGTAACGCAGAAAACCAACAGACATCTATTCTCTTGCGGATTCTCAATTCAATTAAACAACTGCAGACACCTTTAAATCCACACGTACCTCTCCCGAACGACGACACCCTCTCGACGAACTCGTCAAGCAGCTCCTTCCTTGATATTGCTGGTTTTGGTGTCTCCCAAAGTACAAATGATATAAATCCTTCCAATCTTTCGGCACAACAGCTCACAGATATGATCCTCCGCCTGCAGGAAGAGCAGAAGCGTCGAGACAGAAGGAGAGATACAGAGATACTCAGGCATCGTGCAGAGAAGGTTAGACGGAGTAAAACATGGCCTCTACCTGGAACAGATTTGGTCACCCCTACCTCGAACGAGACCGAGGGCTTCCTGGTGAAAGACTCTTCCGAGGTCCCACTGTGAGTTCGAGTCTCGTGGAGGGTAAATACCACTGACTTTTGCTTGTAGGTCGGATATACTTCTTTTGCATGTTGTCGGTCAAGGGTCACTTTCCACGGTGTATAAAGCAGTATGGAAAGAAAAAACCGTGGCCGTCAAGATTTACGCCAGTGGAAGCTCGAGCAAAACCAAAATCACAAGCAAGATCAAAGACGTTGTCCGGAACGAACTGAAAATATGGAAGGAACTTGTACATTCCAATATTCTCCCCTTTCAGAACAGAGGCACTGCTCCCGGAGGGTCAGAGGGTGTGCAGGTTGAGTTTGCTTTGAGTCCATTTTTGCCTCATGGAAACGTCTCGTCTTATCTAAGGCAAACGCGATGGAATTATCACGGGATACCGAGTCACCCAAAGGACCTCGACAAACGGAGAATGCTTCTCGATACCGCCATGGGTATGGAGTATCTGCATACTAACACGATTCTGCACGGAAACTTGAAAGCAAGTTCTTTAAATGCCAAAATCTTCTATCATTAATCATTCAACTGACCTAGGCAACGAACGTATTGGTGGACGAGAACCTGAGATGTTTAGTGTCAGATTTTAAATATAGTAAGGACTTGAAGGATACAAGCGATCCCAGGAGCGAAGTTAATTGTAAGCCATCACTTCAGATACTTGTCCGTCCCAAGCTCACATCTAGAATTACAGATGGTCTCCGATGGCAGGCTCCTGAGGTGCTACGTGGAAGATCGGACTTACGAGAGTCTGTGGACATTTACGCCTATGGCATTTTCTGTACCGAAGTCTTGAATTTCGGTGAGGTGCCGTGGCCTGACTGGGATGATGAAGATATTCGTCGTTGTGTACTAGGTGGGTGATTTAGTGCGGATTGGTATTTTTCTGACCCTGGGATTTGCAGACGAAGGCGGGAGGCCTGACTTCTCACACGAATTTGCGGAAGAGCTGGGTGTTAGGCCCCTCATTGAGCAGTGTTGGGCCGCATTTCCTGACACACGCCCACGATTCAAAAGTATTGTCCAAGCTTTAATAGAGGCCAGTGACAAAGGGCCAACTACTAGTAGCGATCCCAGCGATCCCGGTTCTGGGAGCCTATTGATGAAACCTTGAATGGTTGTAATATAAAATACAGCACTAGAGAGCTGACCCTCTGAAGCGCAATATTTAATCACAGTGGATCGTGATCACTTAATCAAGCTAACGTATTAGGATATTTCGAATCCAGCTAGTATTTAAATCTCACATATAATACACTCTCGAATGCATTTTCAGAAGGCCAAGCGTCTTCTTATTACCATGATGGTCCAGGCGTCGAAACTTGGGCTAGGCAGGATCACGTATCAATTTAGTTCGCAGATCACATGTCTCCGATGATCAGATAGAACACTGTAAACATTGTTTGTAGGGCGCCCAACATCACTGCCCTCGCCCACCAGCCTCGACACGGCATTGTGCTCTTGCGTTGGTGAGATGCTCGAAAGCAGACTTATAAAAGTGAGAAAGATGTCATTAAGGAAGTTACAAGTGTCAAGTCGTCAATCAAACTGGATTAACCTCATAGAACCTGGCCAATGTTCAAATGCACTGCCTTCACTTGAGTATATCTAACAGATACAGGGTTGCTTGAGAATCACGCTCGGGTCAAAGAGCTTAGGAGAAACTCACGCATGCAGGGCTTCTTCTCCCATTTCTCGTCCTATACCAGATTGCTTGTAGCCACCGAATGGAACGTTGATGTCCCCTGCTGTGGCATTGTTGACCTATCAGCGGGACAATGTTATCTCACGTTTGGAGGGAATGTTCGGATCAGAAACTCACGTAGATGACCCCAGCTTCCAATGCGTTCGCCATGCGAATGGCACGCGCAGAATTTTCCGTCAAGATGTTTGCTGCAAGACCGAATGTCGTGTCGTTGGCCCATTCAGTCACCTCTGAGGAAATGGATAGCTGTAGGTTAGCAAGTGACTCAAGAGACTAGAAATAGTGGGTGCACCTTCTTCAGTCTTGAATTTGACGACGGCGCAGACGGGTCCAAATATTTCCTCCTGCATTATTTTCATGGATGGCTTCACATCGACAAAGACAGTCGGCTTGATGAAGTAACCCTCTTGGCCGAAACTCTCGCCGCCGATCTGCACTTTGGCGCCCTCAGATTTTCCGGAGGATATATAGCCCATTACACGCTATAGTAGAGTGTGAGATGGGCGCACGGTTAACATCAAGGGTACCGCTTACATCAAACTGGCCTTTTGATACTTGGGGACCATGGCGCGTTCCGGCTTCAAATGGCTGGCCAGTCGCGCTTGTGAGCT
The DNA here is from genome assembly GCA_013368445.1 of Leucocoprinus leucothites. Lineage (NCBI taxonomy): Eukaryota > Fungi > Basidiomycota > Agaricomycetes > Agaricales > Agaricaceae > Leucocoprinus > Leucocoprinus leucothites. The sequence goes on from JAACJO010000031.1 coordinate 339,547, forward strand.
CTTCGGTGAATGCCGTGAAGCCCTCAAGGAATTTGTCGTAGATTCCCTCTTGTACATAGATACGCGACCCGGCAATACAAACTTGGCCTGAAGAAAGCAGTAAGATACCTTGATTCCGGATGTCCGACATTGAGTGAACGTACCCATGTTGTAGCTGGATAAAAAAATTCCACGTCAGACAAGTTGATAGCTTTTAGTGCTCGCTATTTACTCACAAGATACCATGAGCTGCCCACTTAATAGCCTGATCCAAGACTGCATCATCGAAAACGATCGTTGGGCTCTTTCCACCAAGTTCCAACGTAACTGATTTTAGGTTTGACTCAGCTGACGCCTTGAGAATGTTGCGCCCAGTAATAATGCTACCGGTGAAAGAGATCTTGTCGACATTTGGATGTAAGGAAAGGGCAGAACCGACGGTATGACCTAAATAGGTGGATTTAGCAGTCAGATTTTGGCCCTTTACTACATGAGGTGAGCATCCGTACCATAGCCATTGACGAGGTTCAGAACGCCTGGAGGGAACCCTGCGTCGTTGAAAAGGTCCGCGATGAAGAGTGTGGTCAAAGGAGTAATCTCGGACGGCTAGTCATATTGAGAAAGACTCAAGTCAGTTGAACAACATTTTGTGATGAGCGTGATCGAACCTTGAGAATCACAGTATTTCCGGTGGCGATGGCGGGTGCGATTTTTCCCACAGCTGATATCTATATTTTCGTCATCAGTAAACTTGATGACCGGAACCATATTCGGGGTTTTAAAACTTACAAGCGGTGAGTTCCATGGAATAATTTCTCCCTGAGTATAGGCTAAATAAACATATCCAGGCTTAGGAGTCGAAAGCGAACGCACCACTACTCCGAAAGGCTCGTGCCTCGTATATGCGAACTTCTTATCATTGGTCTAAACGAATCTATCTTTTGTAATATGCTCATCAATTATGATGAGTGTGACGAACCTCGATGGTCTTTCCATGGACCTTGTCCGCCCACCCGCCGAAATATCGCACGACATTCACGGCCGTGCTGACCTCGAACTCCTTAGTTGAGGAGAACGGCTTGCCTGCGAGCGCTTGTCAAGGGCATATCGGGACTGTGATTCACATAATCTCGACTTACCAACATCCAGGGACATCAGGGCAGCCAGTTCATCGGCATAATTCTCCAACAAATCTGCAAACTTGCTGAGAATTCTTCCCCGTTGTGATCCCGGGACTTTAAGTCCCCACGACGTTTTGAATGCCTGAAACAGAAGATTTGTTATCGACGGCTTGACCATCTTTGTTGGTATGGATTACAAACCTTCTTTGCTGCCTTGACTGCGTTATCGACATCCTGCTGTCCCCCTCCCGGTATTGTGGTGATAACCTTCCCGCTGGCTGTCCCACATCGTGATGCTAAGTGGAAGCTTATCAGGAGGCCGTTTGTAGTACTCACCCGGATCAAAGACACTGAAACACATTCAGTATAACAAGGCTCTTCAATGCTCGATGAAAGGAATGGATGACGCACTCTATCAAATCTCCTCCATCGACAGGGTCAACCCATTCACCATTGATGAATAAACTATGGTTCATACTCGTGAGCCGCAAATCCAGAATTCAGTGAGCAATTTTCGACATACCCTGTTTTAAGTGTCACAGATCCCTTGTATAAGGGGGTATTGAATTCATGAGTATAAGTTTTGACCATTTTTATGGTTGCTTTGTCTTCGAGATGATTTGTGTTTGTTGGATAATAGAGTGAGGATTTGGGTTGGAACGAGAGCTTGAAACTCTCTGGTCGCTCTTGTATCTTTATACACGCATCCTTTAAACCTACAAAGGGTACTGATTGGGAAGATGGAATAACTTCGAACTTCAGCAAATATACTTAGCGTTCCCGGTGAGAGCTCATAGGGTTGCCTCGTCTCCACAGCCCTACTGATGATTTGTGGCCATGACTGTCATGTGCTTGGTGGCATATGGACAGACGAGCATCGCTGGATAACATGTTTCCCAAATAAGGCCTAAGCACGCAAGCTCGAATGTTCCGAACAATTGATCGCCGAGGCGTGTCCGCATCGGAATCAACAAAAGTGTGATCTACCACAACAAACTGTGCGATAGACGAAGGTTCTTTGAAGAGGTTGTTTCAGAGTCTGAGAGAGAATGTAACTATAAGTTCCACTATCGGTCAGCTGTCTCAAACGTGTCCGAGCCCCACCTTTGGCGTCGAGTATTATTGGCACTCATCAAGTATCAAAGAAGTGCAAGTGGCGCCGTGATCGCGATACAAGATAGCAGGGTACGCACCCCAAGTTTTCATTCATCAAATCAGCTAGTATCGTGTCGGTAATAGTAGCCTGGACCTGTAAAAATTCTCCGAAGAGCGTATTTTGAGCCTTGGTGTTAGCGCTCGCACTGGTAGTCCATTTTTGTAGAATAATCGTACTGTACGCGGTGATGAGTACCTTCTATGCAGCATGGTGCCGCAGATTTACTCAGGAGATTATACAACAACCGATATCGGAACTCCAGTTTGTACACACAGGTATGAGATGGAAGCATCCAGCCCCGACGCAAAGTGAGAGCTTCCAGAAGTCGAGTCAGATGAAGATGCCTCTCGAAAAGTGGCTACATACAGTTATCTCTATAATAACCCATAGCAGTTCGGAGAAAGTCTGATCTATGGGTTTTGACCGGGTATGGGTTATGACAGAGATATTAAAAAAATACCATTAAAATAAACAATTCAATTTTGATTTACCTCGATTGTTTTCCAACTTCACACTGGATGCGAGCTATTTAGGAGTAAAATAATCGTATCCTTCACCTTTTCTGCCTCCTCCAAGTGGAGTTCCCGATTGAAGCTCTGGGGAATCTGCTCCATCTTCAGAGTAAATTGAAGGATCTGGGAGTGTTTCTAGGTGCCTTGTTAAGAGCTAAGATGCTGTTCGGCATCCTCGTCGGCAATCTTTTGACCCTGTGACTCAGAGCCTGCTCTCAAGGAGGGTTCAGGGGGGATGAGGTTGTTGTTTGCATTTTTTTGAGACCTTTCTCGGTAGTTTTGAGTACTTTGGTGGGGTATAGTGACTGTAGTGACTGTTTGTAAAATCATGTCTACTCAAATCCAAGTTACCCGACCTCCGGCGAAGGACAAGCGCCAAATGTTGAGCTACAAATGACTTTAACTACTATATAAAGTTCCCGGCGCTATGGATTTTTTGCCCTCACGAGCTATGGGTTACCACAGATATGGGTTATTACAGAGACAACTGTAATGCATACCCTGTTTGAGTGCTTTCTGTGAAGCACCAGTGTCTGGTGGCTGTGAGTACTTGTTTCTCGAAATAGCCAATCAGCCCTCGGGTCAGCCACGAATGACGAACATCAGCTGTATCTCATCTCGAGCGCCCATAAACGGAGCGCCAAGACATATTCCGTCAATTTGACTTCGTAGACTTGGTGACCAAACATATTACCATTTAGTACATAAGGGTATATGTATGCGTTGCTAGTGTACTTGATGGGACACACAGAGTTTTTAACCTGTGCCATAAGCGACCATCGCGTAGTGTCGGGACGAAACAATTTTATGAGTTGATCATGGCGACGTGCAGGTGAGTATGGACAGACAGTGAAAAGATGTATATGATTAACAGCTATGGTTGTATGCACTCTACTGTTATAAGCAGATGGATTAGTATCGGTGTGATGATTATGTTCAGGAACCACATGTTAGGCATCTTCAAGCGAAAGGTTGAAGTACTTTGCTGGAAAAAGAGGAAGTGAAAGCAATAATAGTTTACGATTGATTCTATACCCGAGCATAGTAGTACCACATTACCACTACTTGAGGGAAGCGGAGACCTGGCAAAGAGGGCAAGTGAAGAAGACGCAAGTTCTCATGAGGGACCCAAATCAAAAGGGCTCGCGTGTTCGTCCTGACAACCCAACTACCTGTCCATCAATTGTCGATCAACTCCGTCGTAGCAACACAACGGCGAGATCTCACAACGAACGCTTGTGCATGTGCATGCGAAATATGTAGCATTGAGACACCACGATATATATATATGACTTCGAGCCAGGCGAGAGAAAATCTGTCATTCGTTCCTTCCCTCACTTTCTTGTCCGTTTTTCGGTTTCGTTTTCCTCTCCCCTTTTTATTTTTTCTTGACCTGAAGTCGGGTCTGGGTGTTGATCTCCACGACCTTCGCCATTCATTTTTATTCAAATTTACTTATATTTTCACTACTGTTGCATTGATCTGCACATACATAATTTAGGATGGCCTCTACTAAACTCTCACAAACTCTTCTTCCACTGATTCTTGTTCTCTCCTCTACTGGACTCATACCACATGTACAAGCAGCAAATGACTGGAGTCAGCCTTGTTTCTCAGGTGTCTGCTCATATGATCTCCCCGCTACACCAGACGGAGCCTCAGGCACACTAAAAATCGTACGTCGCGAGCTATTCCCAAAATATCTTTGTTAACACAACGTATCTTCAAAGTGGGGAGCGGAAACGGCCATAGCAGATATAACGCAAGCAGCTGGATGGGAAATCCTTTCGTGCGACCCGCAAAGCCTAGCGCAGGATCTCAGAATCGTGTGTAAAACGTCCGATTCATCAGATGGGTGTGCGAAGCTGTTTGCCTCACCTAACGCTGGAGCAGCTGGAGCAGCTAGGCGGGCTGCCGCGTCGTCTTCACCGTCTGCAAGCGCGAGTGCAGCGGAGGCTTCGGGAACAGCACTGCCTTCAGATGGAACCGAGGAAGGTGCTGTAGGAAAGGTCGTTAGGCTGCCTCAGAGTGTACGTTGCTTCGTTCAATTTACATTCGAATGTGCTCATCAGAACAAATTCTCACCTATTACTAACAGTGTGGCAAATCCGCATTCGCCCGCATCTCCAAGGCATGGATACCGACAGACCAATCTATTCCTCCTTCTGTTGCCCGAAGGTTGGTTCGAAGAGATGGGGAGACGCCCCAAGTCAAGGCTATCACCGTCGACGTGGATTTCGGGGCTGATAGTGACGCACGGTACGAGATCCCTTCTTCCAGCTACTTTTCTCGTATCTCATCCACATCTTTGGAAAACAGACATGGCCCAGTCGGGTTTGCAATAGTCGGCGCCAACTTCCCTGGAGCAGCAGCAAAAGGCGATCTCGACACATCCAGCATCGGCGTCAATAATTCCGCATCAGCACGAAGATCGTTCAGCCGGATTTACGCACAACGTGGATTCACAGATTTCGTGACCGACGCAGTGGATTCCGTTACTTCCTTGAATGACTTCGACGTTGACAAGTCAACTACGCTTAAACCTTTCGACGTCGATAAAACGTTCAACTTGATTGATCAACAAATCAAGTGTACCGCTCCGGCACCTGTCGCGGGGTTGAATTCTAGTGTGGGCGTGAGCGGGAAGATCAAGGTGGACGTGGATGCGAAAGTACATGCTGTTGTGAGTTTGGGTGTTGTGGCTAGTGGTACGGTTATCCCGCCAAAAGTCGAAGATTTTGGTATCACGAGTGGTGAGATTGATATAGCTGTCTCTTCTGGAAGTGTTTGCTGATTCGGCTGAAGGTATGACGGCGAATGTGGACAGCACGATTATTATGAGTGCTGGTGTTGGTGGAACGCTTGACTCGGGAAAGATCAAGCTGTTCGAAGTTGGTGTTCCTGGATTGGATTTCCCTGGGTACGTCGTATTGTGGGTTCAAGAGTTGCGACGGGACTGACACGAAATGCAAATGTAGTGTGTTGTCGATTGGCCCAACGTTCCAAATCAACGCGCAAGCGAAAGCATCACTTGATCTGGATGTTGATATGACTGTGGGAGTGAAGTACAACATCGATAAGGCAGAATTCACGTTCCCAAAGGGAGGAAGCAAAGGCGGCTCATTCACACCTGGAGATACCCGTATGTCCACTCTCTCCGATTTTCAAACTCTGGGTTTGTCCCTTTGTTGGAACTTTCTGCTGACGATAACCTCTATTCAGCACTAAAACTCTCCGTTCAACCATCGGGAACTGCAACAGGAACGATTGAAGCACATTTGATCCCAAGTCTGAACCTCGGAATTGACGCGTTAGGTGGAACGGTAGGAGCGGGAGTATTCGTAAACCTCGATGCAGTCGCGAAGGCTACTCTGGGTGTTGGGGCAACTGGTGACAAAAAGGACATCACAATAAATCCACGCGCCTCCCCAGACTTCGATATCCAAGCAATTTCCAAAGGTATCGGACGGCTAGGCTATCCTGCAGCTGGGATCCGTGGACGGGGCCTGATCGGTGAGACGTATTTCAAGAAGAGAGTTCCTCAACCATTCGGGTTTGGAGACATAGTCGATGGCGTAAAGGGTGCTGCAAAGGATGTCGGAAGTGCAATTGGGGATGCGGCCAGTTCCGCCGGAGATGCTATTGGTGATGCTGCCAGTGCGGTGAAAGACAAAGCTGGGGACGTCGTTGATGATATTACTGGCAAGGATGACTCGCCTGCGACGACAACCGCAATAGCCGTGGATGCTGTTTCGCCAAGTAAAACAGTAGCGCCGGAAAAGTCGGAGACTGCGACGACCAGCAAAGCACCAGAGAAAGAAACGAAGACGGCGGAGGCACCGAAGCCAAGCGCAACAGAAGGCGCCGGCGACTCTGCCGATGCCGGCTTTGGTGGATGTCTCAAGATGGACGCCGGGTTATCGGTCAACGTCGGTGCTACCGCGAATTTCTTCGGATTGTTCAGTCCATCAACCACGCTTCCTTTGTTCTCAAAGGACTTCCCGCTATTCAAGGTATGTACCAGTCGTCCTGCTATCCCTTTATGTGGATTGGCCGTGACTGGTGGCCAATGATATCGAACATATGAAACTGACGACGAATTTTAGAAATGTTTCGGGGATTCGACCCAGGTCGAACGGCGTAATGAGGGTGGTTCCGGAAGAGTAGTTCGAGATTCGACATCCACGGTTGGAAAGAGAGCGTTCGATCTGACGTGTAATGGCATCAATGTGGGTAAGGCAACACAGTTAGTGAATGATGTGGTTGCTGCGTCAAAGCTTGCGTAGGAGCCAGTGCAGTAGTCTAGGAATATCAATCGTTGTTGTAGTCAAGCCATGAAGCTGATCCGGTGTTTGAATATATTTAGAATCCGCCTAATTTTTCTGATGTCCGACGCACTTCGATGAAATACCCGCCTTTGACTCTTGTTTAATTTCCTCAGCTCATCTCTCCCTCCTCTTTTGGGACTCGGTAACACTGGGGTCCTGTGCGCTTGTGAAAACTTTTAATCGTCCATTCGGGAGGCCGTGGGCGATGGGGAATGAGTCGGCGTCGTTCGGTGGCCGGGGGGAGCGGCAGAACCACGTTATTGTCCGTGGCGTTGGACCGTGGCCAGATTTTGATTCAAAGCAAAGCAAGAATACTAGGAGTTCTGCCCCGCACGGCTTAGACGATATGGAGCTAGGGCACTAATTCCGACAGGGATTGGAAGGCACAGGCAAGCAATGACGAACCGTAATTCGAGGGCGAAAATTGCCCGAGACGGAAACCGCGCAACGATAGTTCTCTGTCTTTGAGTTCGCTGTGCCTCCAGTACGCCCAAAACCCAGTGTTGGAGAATTGGCTACTCATGTGTATCCCTATGATACGAACACTCCTGCTGCTCGTTCACTCGTTCTCAATGGGGTACTTTCTCCTGGCATGATCGTTGTGCCTTGCTTCCTTGTAGATCAGACCGGACACTATCTCGTTGGAGCAACGAGGCGTGGACGAGACGGTCCGAGATGTGCGAGGGTGGGGATGATGCGCGGGTCAGAGCCGCAGCTACGTTCGTCAGTGTAAGGGAATTCTTTGGCTCCTTTCGACACCGACTATGCGATGGATGATTCACAGTCATTTCTCGTCGCCTCATACTATTATTTCCTGTGATTCTACGTCTCATTGTCACATCTCTCTCCTAGCGTTGTTCAACGTTCAGTAATAGGACGGACAGCTGTTTTTGGCTGAGTACCTGGCCGACCTACTTACCACGACTTCATCGTTTCATCCACTGCAATCACAAGCCCTCGCCCTGCGCCTATCGCATGACTCTCTCCTCCTAGTACACCTTTCCTCGCGATGCGGGATGGGCGGCGACAGCCCTATACACCTCTTTTTTTCTTACCAGTTACGTATGTAGAACAGGAGGGCACTGGTAGCCAAGGAGAGGCTGCTCAAATTTTATATAATAGTCAGACAGCGGATGTGATGGAAGGTTGGACTGCAGTCTCGAAGGTTGCACAGCAGTCGAGCAAGAACGAGACGGGGTAGGACCGCAATGATCGTGAAGGAGAACTTAACGGAGTACCTTATTTGATCCTTATAATGCAACCCCGATTTACTGACGTCAGTGAATCACAGAAACCTAATCCGTAGTGCTCGCACTCCTCAAGGCCTCAGCCCCGAATGCTACCGGGAAAAATCTGTAAGTATGCTGGATGGTCCGACGAATGCCACACACTCTCAAAACTACTCGCTTTACAGGTGGCCAGCCATGACATCTACGTATTTGATGTGTCATATTCGACCCAAGTATGTTACGAGCATAACCACAACGGTAGTGACTCCACCATCAGCTTTTACCATTGTACATTATATTCAATGGGTCGCCTATACAATCAGCACCTTCGAGGCCTTGATTCCAAGACTCTCTTTTGACTGCCCGGGTGCAGGAGGGTAGGAGCCAAGCGCGCCGCTTTGAGAAGTACACCACTTTCGATGCGTTATGCCACTTGGTCTAATGAAATCTCGACCACGTTTATGACCCGCCTCATGGTCAAATTGAGTACTCCAATGATGAAGGACCACGTATATTTCAGTCGTCCTATTCGTCTCAAGGTTACTCTCCCCGCTGTCGGATCCGCAGAAATTCAATTGTCTTACTACATCTGGCATCGCATCAACGCCGTATGGTTAGTCCATGACGAGACAATCAGGGTTGGTGACGTAGGATGGCTAGAAACAAGTGATACAGTATGAATCATGTTATGTTCGGAAGGAATGGCCTGGAATGGCCCGTGTTCTTTTCGCTTGCTCCTTCAATATTCGCTGTCATGTTTTCTAGAAGTCTGGATGATATGCTTTTGCCGTGACGGAATGAGAGGGCGACTAATGTCCGCTACTGCGAGCGCTATGTGGGAGAGCCACCAGCTTATTTGACGTAATAACTAACATCATGCCTTCCGTCAGCTTGAACGATATATGATGTTTCAAAGTCGTGTTTCCTCCCAAATTGTCAAATCGGAGTTGAAGTGTTTGTAGCATACACAAATTCTCAACCTGGGCATCAACGAAATGAAATCGGCATCTTCAATGGAGCATGAGCAAAAACAAGCGTTTCCGCAAATAGTATACTTTGGCCTTAGCCGGGGAGTATCGGGAGAAGAGCATCCGCAACCAATTGTCCTGTCATTCGACATAAAGATCGCAGATTCGCTCAACTTTTAGCGCAGGGACAATGGTTATAAATTCCTATGCAAAGATTACAATTCTGGTATCTAACAATGCCCATCCGAGCTGCAGCCAAAGCCAAGAACCGTAAAGTTCGCATCGCCCTCTTATGTTGTGGCGAATTCACGGGCAAGCTCCTCAAAGACAATGGCGATTATCTCGCTTTTCACACCCGCTGGCTCAGAAAGTCTTTACCGAAAAACTCGAAAGTCAAGCCTAAGGTTGACGCCTATAAAGTCTACACCGAAGACCATCCCCTTCCCACCGACGAAGAAATTGACGACTACGATGCGATTCTGGTCTCAGGGTCACGTACGTGTTGCCTTGCTTCAAAGTGAATTTAGATTGACATACGACGCATTTAGCTTCCGATGCCTGGGCTGATGAGCCTGCCTGGATTCCCCGGCTCGTGGACTTCATTCGTAAAGTCGGCACCAATTATCCTGAAGTCAGGATTTTCGGTAAGTCCAATTCGAATCGCAATTGGTGTCAGCTCATGATCGGTGTTTTTACTTTAATATAGCAATCTGCTTTGGGCACCAAATTGTCAATCGTGCCCTAGGCGGAACTGTTGATGGGTCTCGCGAGAAGCCCTGGGAGATTGGACCCACGCAAGTCAATACGACTTACATGGGTAAGATCCTGTACGGAAAGGAAAAACTGGTTAGTATATTCTTTTGTCACTACGCGTATCAATACTTATTCACCATCCCCTGCTATCGAATGTAGGAATTGCAACAATTCCATCAAGACCACGTACCTCTCGAGTCCCTTACCGAATTCCTTATCACTGGCGACATCTACCTGGTTGCAAGCTCCGCAGACTATCCGAACCATGGCATCGTCCAGTTCTATCCTCTCGACCCCAATGCCGACCCGAACGCTGAATTCAATCTTCACGAGCGAATCCACATCTTGACTTCCCAAGGACATCCCGAATATACTCAGAAAATCGTCACCGAGATGGCTCGGCAACGTGAGGAGAAACACACGATCCCTCAGAAGACGGTCGATGACTATTTCGGTCCGAATGGAAGAAATGCAGAAGAGAAGCCGATGGTATTGAGTGGAACAGGAAGGAGATGGGCTAGGGATTATGACGGTGTCATAGTCATTGGACATGCCTTCTGGAAGATGTTTGGAGTTAAGTACCCTGATGAGGAAGAAGAGGAGGATGAGGACCAGGAGTAGAAGCTGGTTAACTAGCAAAGAAGTATAGCCTTGCAATGTTGGATGACAATTTGTTTTTGTGTAAACTATTCAGCTCTTCACGGTGAACTCCCTCTGAGATCTTACTGCCTAAGACAAGTTGAAGATGGTACATAAATTATCCAAACCGGACAAAGTTAAGTTTGCTCCTCTTCGATACTTAGCTTTCTCCACGTCGTGAATTATACAAACTCGGCATCCTAGACATACTCTTGGTTGTGTTGAGAACGAGTATAAGTTTGTGGAAAGTGGTAATTGGCAATGCACCTGAGCCTGTCGTGATCAGGGTGAGGGAAAACTTGGCAGCGAAGATGTTTTTGGGCTTGCGTATCGGGCCCGGTCTGTTGCCTCGCCGCCGCGCTAGTTCTTTGGTTCGGAGGGAGGTCTAGTGCTACGAAGCGTAAACTGCATCGTCTTCAGCGACAATAGTAAGAAAACTGCAACAGATCGAGCACGTAAGTATGAAGTGTCATTCGATAGCAACAGTTTGTTAGCTTGAATCCACAGCGGAAGGACTTGGACCAAGGTGGAACTAATCACTGAGGAACAATTAAAAAACCATCCTTTGGTGGCAACTCTTTTTTGCGTGGTTACAGGCACAGGCGCCCGGATGTGGTGAGAACGAGGCCGTAGGACACTATGCTGACGAATTCCGATTTAAGAGACCGAGACACGGAACAACACTTGATTTTTGTTCCTCGATCTCAGAATTCGAGGCATGCATGAAGTTTTTGTCACCCACTCGTGACTGTGGATGGTTTCCTCTGCTTTAAAATACTGATAATCGGAAGGTTTTTCTTTCTGATACCAACCGCCGCAGATATATTCAATGCAATGGCCAATATGCTTACATCCCGAAGACATCCGGCTTTTGGGAGGGGTGGCTCGAGCCCGCTTCGCTCTTTCCAGGTTGGGAGCTTGAAATTCATCCAATTGATGAAGAGCATGCCTCTTTCGCGCCGGCAGTCCCAGTATTTTGTATTATTGTCCAGGTGCGCAGGTCGTGCATTGGTTTGAATGACAATGATATAAATTTGACTACCGCGAAGTGTCGAGAATCAGAGGAAGATGGAGAACTTCGGTTCCTTTCTACTTGACATCTCACACGTCATGATCCCTATAACAATCTCTATGGTTCCCTCTCTCTGTGGTGTATTCATATCGTGAGCTACATATCAATATACTATGTAAATCCTACCAAAATCTTCGTTTTGTGTGCTGCGATTCCACGGGGGAAAAAGCAGTAGGATCAAACCGAGGAAGATCCTCAGCCTACCAGGCTAGGATCGCGCACAGAAGAGGCAACGGTAAATGGTCTAGGAATTTGAGTTTGTGCTTGCGTAAATTGTTTGCATGCCCCAAATGGAGTCGAGGATAGGGTTGCCCAGCGTACCGTCGCAGAAAATATAATTCAGACCTATTACCAGCGTGCACAGAAATAACCATTTACTTTTTTTCATGCATGTGACGAATAGCTCTTCTAGACAACGCCAATAGCTTTCCCTGGCATTCTATAGCCCCTGTCCGGCATGACAGCGTGATCACTGGAACGTGGGAAAACATAAGCGCTCGACCTTGATGTGTAAATTTCTCTGGTATCCCTCTTCAAGGCCTCCTCCATCATCGATTTCCCTGTTTCACCCATAACGAATCTCAAACTCTCCCTGGTATGGAGCACGTCGGCATGACTGAGAATAACACCTATATCTCCCTCTCAACTGAACACCAGGATCATACAAGTGTTCTGCCAGCGGAAATACTCGCCACTGTCTTCGATTTAGCATATGGTGGCGCTCGCCGAACCAGTAAAAAGCTTGTTCCATGTGCTGTCTGCTCCAGGTGGAGAGGAATTGCATGGTATTACCGACTCCTGTGGAAGGACTTCAAATTTCCGCTCGGTGCCCCCTACAAGCAGATTGATCGTCTTTTCGAACTTCATGCCCAGAATGCGGGTGATATGCCCCTCTTTGTGGAGGTGCAGCATTGTTCCTCGAATGATGTATTCAATCGTCTCTATGAATGCATTTTCGGCAAATATTCCAGTCGCATCGCTTCCCTAGAGCTTCGTGGGATCGGGCAATCAACATGGGAGATCATACAGTCAATTTCCGCCTCTTCTCCTTTTCCTCATCTGAGGACTCTCAAACTTTGGACTGATCCTCCAGCTGGTGGAGAGAACGAACTTTCCGAGTGGTGTTCCCACTTCCCCAATGTTCGCAATCTCTGGTTTGGCAATCCATTCTTTGCTGTACACGATGTCTTCCACATGGAACACATCACGTCCCTGTCTTTCACTGAGATCCACCCCGACACCGCCGTATACCTCCTCTCTCGATCTACAAACCTGGTCACATTCATTGCAGATTATGTCGATTCAAGTGAGGATAAGCCAGATTACTTGCCCAACCCTGTGCTATCCCGTGATGTCGTCCTGCCACATCTTCACAATTTCACATGGTTTGACCGTACATATGGTTCTGTGCCAGAGACCACTCCGGTTCATCATTTACGACTCCCTGCCGTCCGTCACCTCCACTGGCACTGGCGGGAATATGGAATAACCACGGGGTGCTGGGCTTCGTGGCAGCGGTGTTTTCGAAGCATGAAGAACCTCGAGACGCTTCGGCTGGAAATGGAAGCCGAAGGAGAATACTATGTTCCGCGGATACTTCCTATATTTGCTCGGCTACCACTGCGCCAGCTGAGCATCGGTGTTTGTTGCATGCCTCGATGGAACTGGGAGGAATGCATCGATTATTTGGACTTGGATATCAACCCGAAACGACCTCTTTTTCCAGCACTGGAGACCCTCAAATTTACTATGATCACAGGGTGGGGGCCTGGATATACGAGTGAAAATTTGGTGGTTTGGAACCCGATCATCAACATGCTTGCGTCCCGTAGAAAACCGGGTCTACCGGAGGGTCACGCGCCACTCCAGTATTTCCATATTGACAGCGAGTGGTTTGTTCACTGCTCGTCGTGGAGATGTGTAGACTCAAGCTGGCGTTCTCAGCATTATTTGTCTTTGCGCGAGATATTCAAGAATCGCCTAGTGTATAATGGGAAGGATATAGATTTGATTATTGCCGAATGTCAAGATGCTAGGGAAGAAAAAGACGGGGAACTTTTGTTACTCTCTCTCAAGGATTTTTAAGATAGACATCTTTCGTTTCTTGATAGACATTCAAGTCGCACTGGCTACTGATGATGTTAACCCTCGAGTATCATTATAGTCGGGTTAGTAATGCCACATATCATATCCTCAAATAGAACTGCTTGCGCCGAGTTCCTTCCAGTATCTATGGTGGACTAGAATCAGATTACTGGTGCATCAAGTTGGAAGAGTGGAACACGAGGCGAAGGGATAATACGGCGCGAGGGATTTGCCTGGCATTTCAGAGTGGTTTTCTCGAGGCTTATTTGAGCTCGGGGCTTTCAATCTAACCCGTGGTGCAAAGGACGATTTCCAACTGGGCTGGATTACGCATTTGACGGCCATGTTGATGCAGTGGTATTCATGCCCTTGCACTGCCCAAATTTGGTTGTGTTCAAAGTTATCGACAGTGTTGAGCTTTTCCGTAGTATTGGAATGCGTGGAAGTGGTGTTTGGTGAATATCGCAACGGCGCGGATATATATTGAAGCCAACGATGAGATCCAGTGAAAAGTCAATTGAGCTCGATAGAGGTTTATTGATTGATTTGAGAGCTGTTGGGGCGATTGATAATAGTAGAGATATATCGAGGCTGTTACACATGTTATGGCTGAATTTAAACCCAGGTGGGTTATATTATTTGCACCAAAACTTGTAAAACATTGAAATCCTGGTTGAGTGACCCTGGTAACAAACAGAACCAATCATCGTGTTGCATCATCACCGAACTTGTCCACGGCCTGCCATATCCATACAACTCTTTTCCTTCGACCACGCTACATCTGCAGGCTTCCGAGTTTTTGGAACACGATCCACATGTATTTTATCAGTATTCACTCTCATAAACTGCCTTGTTCACCCCAAAACCACAGCCTTATCTCCTTATATGCGCCTCAACTCATGACAATATGATTTACGGCTTTCATGCTAGTGGCCTTAGTAGGTTTGTTTCAATGGGCTGCCTCTGGTCATTGAGTGTTTCTTCAGGCTCATATACTCTTTTTCTAGTGTTCATTCGGTCAGGTTACGTCGGCACTCAGATTTTAGTTCGCTTTTCTACTCGCATTAATCCCACACTCCTATTCAGCCTCTAAACTTACACTTCATGAGGTCCTCACTTACTCGTCGCTGGCATATAAACATACATCTTCACCTCCCTTCGTCGGACTACATTCAGCGAATTGTCTCCATGTCCTTCCGGTTCTACTGTTACATGAAGGTGGGTGTCCAGTCAATATGCTAAAGTCCCTTAATGACTGGCTAGCTGGGAATCAGATCGCCGCCTTGCTACTCTACCAAGTATTGTCCCTCCACCGTCATCTGATGCTGTGAGTGATGACACAACTGTTGCCTCGGGGGATTTCCTAACTGACCACATATAGCAGATAATCAGAGCGCTGAGTTCGCTCTTCTGCACTTTCTTGATCATCCCCTTTGTCCGCCTAACTCCCCATGACTTGCATCACAGATTTAGTACCGTAAGTCCTTGTCCACACTCGAGTTCATGCAATAGGCTTATCCCTCTGCACTAAGGTTGCTTCTCAGCTTGACTCCGCTCTCTCTTGTCCCTGCTGTCTTCCATATAGTAAGTGTTGACTTAGCATTTTCAGACTTAGTGCAAATGAGGCGTTCTAGATAACCAAATGACATAATGAGGTGAGTACAATGGTCTACACTGAGTTGGGATTTGTAGAGCGTCGTCGATATGGCTCAGCATAGATCAATGTGTCTCAATTCACATCAATTATTGTCAGTTACTGTAGATATCTAAAATGGTTATTGATTCAAATTGAGTGACATTGAGAAAGGAAAGGTCATTCTACGAGTCAAATAGAGAGAGATCGATGGAAATCAATTGTCCTCTATTAGGCTCAATTGACTTTCCACTGGGGATGAGAATTAGTGAGCTGGTGCATGGTATTGTTAATGTGCCTGTGACTAATTTTTGGGGGTGATCTTGATTATTTGGCAGTCGGCACTAAATGCCCGGAGTCAAGTTTCGAGAATTTACGAGGTTTTGGATATTGTGCGGTTGGCTGCGTGGGTGCCTAGTCACAATAATAACGGGTTGAATGTGATGGTCAATATCCTTGCGTCGCGAAGACTGGTTCTTCCGGAGGGGCTATTCTCCATTTCAGTTTTTCTAGAGTCAATGATGGGTATCCAAAGAAGAGGATGGACACATCGAGATGGCGGTCGGGAGAGTTGTTCAAGACATTTGATCAGCAAATAGATTTGAACGGGGAGGATGTTCTCCATTACATCTGAACTTGATTGAATTGTGAATAGTAAATCCTATATACGGCCCAGTACTCCAGTTGGGGAGCGGGGAGTCTTGTGCGAACTGGCTCAGTCAAGAAAGTGCCTCATCAGAGGACCAATTGTTTTGGTATAGGGCGGGTCATGGGGAGGGTGGCGGTGATTGCGTTTATGGGTTCCTGTTTCAGGGCGAGGGGGTGTCGATCATCAATCATTCTTTATATTTTGGGTGCTAGCTAGCGATAGTCTGGTAGATTTTGTTGTTTGTCAGCGTTGCTTGCAATGGAGATAAGAAATAGAATTTGGAAAGAAGCCCCGCTTGTGAATAGTGTCCTGCGGAACTGAGGAATCTGACCGAAAGCCCGAGGCGCTCTGAGCCCTAGAGGCAGGTTGCTGTCACGGTAGTCAGAGAGAGGTGGGATCTTGCGCAAATCTGCTCATCTGATGTCCAGACAGTGTCACATGCACTATGGGTCATTCGCCTCAACTGATGTGATATGTCAGTCTTGGTTGTCCGACGGAACATATTTTTCTCGTTCTGGGGATAATTTGGACAGCAACAATGCTCAAATAAACGCCGGGGGCTTGATTGAATATTCTTGGCCTTCCTTTCAACTTCGAAACGCCCGCTGACTTATATATTTGTGTATAGGAGCCCACACAGCAGTCTTCCTTCCATCTATCACGCACAATGAGATAAGAAAGAAGACACGCCCATCCACCCAATAGCTGAAAAATAGGATGATATTGCTTTTTCTATGGATGTTGAGGTGACGTGCTATTTCTGTCTTCCGCTATACAAGGGGACCTGGCGCGGCGGAAGCAGAATGAGCGTTTAATTGAACATTTTTGGTATCAAATAATCGGTATATGATCGGGTGTTCTTTCTGGCTTCGAGGCGCCCATTGGCTTATAAAACGGGAAGCCTTCTAAGGGTTCCTGGTGTTCATACCCCCTTGTCGTTCCTACAGTAACTTTACCTCAAGTGCGTTTTTTGTATATTCCCATCCATATTATGTGGCTCCTTAAGCTCTTTATTCCTGTCTCGGCTGAATCACCTACTAGTTTCTTGATCTAAAGTGTTCAGGCTATATCTCTCGCAAACCTCCTGAAACCTAATAGTGCGAATCTTGACAAGTTGAGGCATACTTTATTGTGCTAGCTTTGAGTTATCTATTTGTTTTCTAACTCATTGTCATCGTAGCATGGGCAACCCGGCACAACCATCGGGAACCACAAACTCATCGGGGTCCAAAAACCCGAAGGGTAGTACGGTGGTACGTGGGTAAACTATATGGAATTCATGAAACGTTTATGAACGCTTGTGAGTTTAGAAGAAATGATTGATGATCACTCTGGTAGAAATATATGTACTCCTTTGAAATATAGTGTTTTTCTGCACCCCTCGGACTCGACTCTTATGACCTTGTAAGACAGGATTATGTCAGATTTGAGTATTTGCAAACTGTAAGCTCTACGTCAAGGAGGGTGTGTCCTATTCTAACAACAATATTATTATCATATATGACGGTATGGATGGTTGGCGTACCCATTTCTCTTACTACCATCTCTCCAAATTATATTCCAAGTTATACTACTACGTAACTCACCATCCGCACGACCTCAGTGAGGCTGTTCTACGGGAGTCATGACAGCAGCCCTTTCACAAACCGCCCTCAAGCGCGATATGGAATCGTTCCTTGACACGGCCGGTTTCTATAGCCACGCTCAAATGAGCATGATATACTTCAGCTGTAGACACCTTCTTTGCAGTGCGCTGCTATGAGTGAAGATATGTAAGGGGATTTTGAAGACAGGCGAGTCGGTTTGGTATAGGAATCCGAGCAAAGGAAGTGACTCACCGGATTGCTGTTCATGGTGACAGTCGGAGAGCGGGCGGGATCTGACGGAAGATCCGTTCATCTGATTTCCGCCGGATGGTGTACCGAATATGGTTCATGTAAGAGTGACCATTGTTATTATTGACTAGCCCTACGCGTCGATAATGTTTCTGGTTCAAGGGAGGCGAGAGTCTGTGATTCTTGGATGCCACTATAGATAGTACTCGGCAGGACATCTTGAAGATGCGAATTGAACAACCACAACAGTGGATGGACGATCGAGCAAGTGACTAAAAAGGCGATGTTGCAGGTCTCACTGCCGCGGTCTCCAGAGCCCCGATCCGACTTGTATTGGGGTTATGACTAGTTGGTGGCTGTGTTTCCTGCACCTTTCTCCACGCTTTCCATCTTGCACATATGTATGTATCGGCTTTTATCTATATCTCTTGGTCTTTTCGTGTCGACGTGGCTTACTAGAGACGAGAAATGTCGTCGTTTATGCCAGGGACAACGACTATACCTTCTGTGATACCTGCTGTGGTTATGACGAGGACGAATACGATGCCTGGTAGTAGTGGTAATTGTGGCGGTGGTAATAGTTCTGTTATTAGGGGGAGGATTGGAGCTTGGTAGGGAAGGAAGGAAGACTGATATAGGTTTGGGAAGGGGATCCGGCATTGATACGCCTGTTTGTGAAGGAGATTTTGAAAGATAGAGGGGCGTCTGAATCGGTTGGGTTCATTTTTGTCTTGTTCTGGGCATATAAGTTGGACAGCAACAATGCTCAAATAAACGCCGGGGCGCTTGATTGAATATTCTTGGCCGTTCTTCCTTTCAACTTCGAAATGCCCGCTGACTTATATATATATGTATATAGGAGTTCACAATAGTAATCTTCCCTCCATCCATCACGCACAATGCGGTAAGAAAGAAGACGCGCCCATCAAGCCAATAGCTGGAAAATAATATGATGTGGCCTTTTCTACGATCAACTATTTCTGTCTTCCACTGTATAAGGGTGCATGGCGCAAGGCGGTGAGTGAGCGTTTAATCGAAGATTCTTGGTATCAAATAATCAGCATGTGATATGGTGTCTTTTTGGCTTCGAAGCGCCCGCTTACTTATATAACAAGAAGCGGTCCTGATGCCCATAGTCTCTCGTCGTTCCGTTACAGTAAAACCCCAGGTGCGTTCTCATGCCTCCCATGCGGCTCCTTAAGCCTTTTACTCCCGTCGCAACTGAATCACTTACTATTTTCTCGGTTTAGATCATTGTTCAGGCCACACTTCTGGCAGACTCCGTAGAGGTGGGTGGGTCGCTATGTCACTCTCTATCACAATCTTGTGGATTTTTGACTCAAACTCCTAGTAGTGCGGACATTGACAAGTTGAGTCTCATGTTACTCTGCTGGCTTTGAGCTGCCTCTTATTTTATAATTGATTGTCGTTGCAGCATGGGAAAGCCGGAATCACCTAATGAAACGAAAACCACTGCGAGTTCCAAGAATAAGGGTGATGACCGTGGTAAAAAGGGAAGCAAAGGCAAGGATAAGGACCATAAGGGCAAGGATGGTAGTAGCACCAAGGTGCGTGGGTCGATTGTGTGTAATTCAGAAAATCATTATGAACACATGAGAGTTAGAAACTTAAATGATTGGTGGTTGATGCTTGCTCAGGCGGAAAAATACTTGTTTGAGATATAATGTTTTCTCTACACCCGTGGCTTCAACTGTTATGACTTATGATAGCCGTGTAAGGGAATTCGGCAGGAGAAGCTCCCTATTACTAAATGACAGGACGGCCATGCTAAGGGTATGGGATGTCGGGAGGTCTTGAAATATGGAGTTTTCGACGTAATAATGCAGTCGAAATCGAAGGAAAGTGTGGGTGTAAATGATGGGGTAGTGTGCTGGTGCTCATAACCGCGCCCCTGGGATGCATCGCTCATATCACAGGAAATCGCACTTACTGTGAAGAGATCATATGTTGTTTGTGTGTGTGTTACTTGGGCTTTGAATGACTTTCTGAGTTGAGTATAATTCTAAGCGAAGGGAGAAGTTGTTGTTGTAATTGTCTGGACAGTGTTGACTAGTGCAATGTGTTCCTGTTCCGGAAGAGATGAGAGTTTTTCGATCTTGAATGACAAGGAACGATCGAGCAAGTCGCCAAAAAGGCGACGTTGCGGGTCTTTGCTGTCGTGGGGCTCCAGAGCCCAGGTCCCAAATTGGAACTGGATTGGGGGTTTAAAAATAGATTTCATTGGGGATGCGACCAGTTGGTGGCTGTGTTCCTTGCGCCTTTCTCCACACTTTCCATCTTTCACATACGTATTTGGCTTTTCTCTACATCTCTTGGTCTTTTCGTGTCTTGCGGCTTAATAGAGACGAGACATGTCGTCGTCTACGCCAGGGACAACGACTATACCTTCTGTGATACCTCCTGCGGTTATGGTGAGGACGAATACGATGCCTGGTAGTAGTGGTGGCGGTGGTGGTGGTAATAGTAGTTCTGTTGTGGGGGAGGATTGGAGCCTGTGTATCAGGTTAAACTGTTGGCTGCTTTACGTAGTGGTGAGTCGTTTCTCATGCGATGGGAGAGAAGGCTGATAAAGGTTTGGGCAGGCGATCCGGCGTTGATACACCCGTTTCTGACAGAGATTGGGAAAGATAGACGAGCGTCGGTTGACACGAGTGGGAGTGAGAGTGGTATGAATACAGCTGCTGCAGCTTTGCATCTGGCTGTTCGTTGTGCTTCCAGTAAGTTCACGCATTCCCCAATATCTCAAGCTTGTTTATCATGAATTTATAGCGCAAACGGTACAACTCCTTCTGTCGCATCGCGCGATATCGCCAAATGGAGTGCATCCCCCTGGGTCGGGAACGACACCGTTACATTTAGCTGCGTCGCTGGGTAGAGCGGATATTGTGTCGTTGTTGCTGGAGCAGGAGGATGTGGATGATACCGTTCGAGATGGACAGGGCAGGACGTGTAGGGATGTTGCGAAGGGTAGAGAAGTCATCAAACTCATCGATGGTAAATTATTGAATTTTGGTTATTTTACATACTGACAGTGTGATAGACTCGCGGTCCTTCCTCAATGCCTCATATCGCTCTCTCCTACGCTCATACATCCTCTCACCAACCACTGAACCACCCTCACAACTCCTCATCTCCTTACTCTCCTCTCCCCGGGCTTCACTCGTCGACCTATCATACCTCGATGACGCATCAGGGACGTCTCTTTTACACGAAGCTGCAAAGCGGAAAGATTTGAGATTGATCGAGTTGGCGGTGAGAGCTGGTGCGGATGTGTTTGTGAGGAATAGGAGGGGAAAGATGGCGATGGAGAGTGCGGGGAAGGATGATAAGGTCAGAGTGTTTTTGAGACAGTGTGAGTGACTATATGCGTCGTCTTTCGGTTGAGCTGATGGTGGGGTGTAGTTGCGAATCATGATAGGTCGTTGATTCAAACGCCTGTGCCGACGATGGAACCGCCGGCGTTGAAGGGCTATTTGAACAAGTATACGAATGTGGCGAGGGGTTACAATACGCGCTGGTTTGTCCTCGCTCATGGTGTCTTGTCCTGTTCGTATTCCTCCTTTGGTCCTGAACGCTGCTCATCTTGCATTTACTGTAGACTATCGCCATCAAGATGACGAATCGATAGCCTCTCGCGGCTCCATATCCATGAAAAACGCTCATCTCAAAGCCTCCACCTCCACCTCTATCACCTCATCATCATCTAAATCCTCTGCCCTACGATTCGAGATCCATTCCGACTCGTCCTCTTCTCAGCAGAAATGGTACATTAAAGCCAACCACCCCACAGAAGCTGCTCGATGGATTTCTGCCATTCGATCGAGTATCGAGTGGTATAAGCGGGATGGGTACCTTGGTACTCCGAATTTGACGGCTGGTGGACTGAGCACGCCCAATCTAGCGGGGAACGTGCCTGCTGTGGTGGTGGAGGGAGAGATGGGGAGGCGAGCCAGTGGGGAATCGCATAGCGATTCGAGGTCGGTATATTCGTTTTCGAAATCAAAGAGGCCGCAGGCTATTACTCGGACGTCGACGCTTCCATATAGTATTTCTAGAGGAGCAGGTGGCGGGGACACGGATTCGATTAACGCGGCGTTGAGTGGGGATCCGTATCTTTCTGACGCTCCCGCTGCTGGAGGAGGTGCAGGGGAGGGAGAAGAGGACGATGACGATATGGAGACGTCATCTGCTGATACGGGTGCTCATAGAGCGCATGTCCCGCCGCATGAGGCAGAGTACGAGTTGGGGGCGAATGGGGTGGTGGTACAGTTGGAAGCTGTACAGCAGTTGTTGGCCCGATATTTGGGTTCTCTATCCCCACCTACCTCCTCTGCTCCTCCAATTGCGCAATCAAATTCACAACTTGCACCTCCCCCCGCGATAAGCGCTTCTTCATCACGATCAATTGGCACGTCAATCACTTCGTCTTCTTCGTCTTCATCCAATCGGTCTTCCTATCCACACCCGCAACAACAAGAAACACAACACGCCATCCTCTCATCTATGCAATCCCTCTCTTCTCTCCTCACGCAACACTTCTCTATGGCCTCTTCCCGCGAACAGTGGTACAAAAAGGCTTTGGCTGCTGAACGGAAGAGACAAACTGTGTGGGAGGAGAGTCTTGCAACGGTGGTGAGGGAGGGTGCGATGCTTGAGGAGGAATTGAAGGTTAGGAAGAGGAGAAGAGGGAGTAGAGTTTTTTCTTCCAGTGGAGAGGCTGGCGGGACGGGTGGAGGGAGGAGAAGGTCAACTGTTAGGCCAAGTGTGGTGATGAGAATGGCGGGTGTGGAGGGTGTGCCCGAGGAGGCGGTTGATGGGGAGAATCCAATACCAGAGAGGAGAGTGTTGGATGATTCGGTGGTGGTGGGATCGCCTACGCCACAGGCCGAGACGCAACTATCGTCGTTCTTTGTGCCCCCACCCCAGCAGCAGCAGCAACAGCGGGAGCCGAAGAGGGAAAGAACGACGGATACGATTAGGATTGATACCGCGAGCAAACAAGTAGCTGAGGAAGAGGAAGAGGAGGACGGGTATGATGATTCGGAAGACGAGTTTTTCGATGCGATTGAGTCGAATAATTTACCGGGGTTGATTATTCCTGCACAGTTTAGTGGGAAGCCGATGATGAGTCCGGCGGATTTGCCGCCGTATGTGAGTACGTTGGCGTATCAGGGTGGGTTTTGTGCTTTGGTTACTTGATTGTATACTGATGCTCGCTTCTCAACAGGCTATAAGGACCTTCGTACTGTTCTTGAAATCAGTGACGAGCGACCGCCCACGTCGTTATGGAGTGTGTTGAAACATTCTATAGGCAAAGATCTGACGAGGATTAGTTTTCCTGTTTTCTTTAACGAGCCGACGAGTATGTTGCAGAGGATGGCGGAGGATATGGAGTTTAGCGAGTGTCGTGAGTGATTTTTCCTTAATTCAGAGGTGAATGGTCTAATGATTGAATGGATAGTGGATACGGCTGTGACGCAGAGAGATTCGTTGAAGCGTCTGGCATTTGTTGCTGCGTTTGCGATGAGTAATTATTCGAGTACGATTGGGAGGATTGCAAAGCCTTTCAATCCTATGCTTGTGCGTGTGCTCTCCGTTTATTCATTCACTTACGTACTGATTCATGTATAGAGCGAGACGTTTGAGTACGTGAGATTAGACAAGAAATACCGCTACGTTTCCGAACAAGTATCGCACCATCCACCTATATCAGCATGTTGGGCCGAGTCTCCCCTGTGGCACTACTTTGGCGAAGTAGATGCGCAGAACAAGTTTATGGGGAAATCGTTTGAGATTAGGCCTACGGGAGTTGCGCATGCTGAGCTGTTGATTCCGGAATCGTGGGTAGATGGGAATGGGAAGTATCCAAAGGCGAAGGGGGTGATGGGAGAGGGTAAAGTGGTGGAGCATTATACGTGGAAGAAGGTGACGACGAATGTGTCAGGGTTTATTTTGGGTAGTCCGACGATTGATCATTATGGTGACATGATTGTGCGTCGTTTCTCCTTCCCTCGATAATGTAGCTGATGATATTGGTTTGGGTTAGATTACGAATCATCGAACGAATGAGCGGTGTATACTTACGTTTAAACCTCGTGGATGGAGAGGTAAAGACGCGTACGAGATTTCGGGACAGGTGATTGATGAGAGGGGCAGGACGGTATATGAGATTGCGGGGAGGTGGAATTCGCAGTTGATCATGAGAGAGGTGGGGAGTGGGCACGAGGGAGCGTTGAATCCTGATACGTCGATTTCGAGTCCGGCGAGTACGATTCGATCGCCTGTTTCTCCCATTTACCAGCATTCCCACTCGCATCAACCACATACACATGGGGAATACATCCTCCTCTGGAAAAACTCGCTCAAACCCCCTGGCTCACCATTCAACCTCACACCGTTCGCTATTTCGTTAAACCACTGCCCACCGCAAACGTTACGACCGTACCTCCCACCATCGGATTGTCGATTACGACCGGATCAGAGGGCGTTTGAGTTGGGGAAATATGATTTGGCGAATGACTTGAAGGGGGAGCAGGAGGAGAGGCAGAGGAGGACGAGGAGGGAGAGGGAGATGGGGATGAGGGAGGGGCATAGGGCGAGGTGGTTTGAGAGTCGAACGTGTGTGGATACGGGGGAGAGGGTGTGGATGCCGAAGAGAGTGTCTGTTAGGATGAGGGTTGAGGGAGGTGGGCGCGAGAGTGAGAAGGGACGTGAGGCGGAGGCGGTGGTGGAGGAAGAGAGGGTGGAGTATTGGGTTGAGAGGGAGAGAGTTTGGAGGGAGGTTGAGGAGGGTGGGGAGAAGGAGGAGGATATTGAGGATGGGGATGGGCAAGGGAGGTGGAAGGATGTGGAAGAGATTTTTGTGCAGGAGCCTGATATCATTCGAGAGCTTGTGAGGAGGTAGATAGGGGTAAGGGTTGATTAGGTTATTTGGTGTAATTACTTGTGATACTATTTTGTACTGGTTTGTGATTAATTACATATATGTCTTGTGCCGGATGGTCGGATTGTAATCTTATTCTTGTCAGCTATACGTGGTTTGATCACTTCCTCGGATGATTAGCATATTTTGGTGCGGTACTCTTATTTATGGTTTCGGGGGACCGCAAGGTGAGTACCTCGATCGAGCCGCATGTTTGACCATGATGATAAAGATCACAGGGTTCTTTGATCGATGTAAGCCTGGCAGATTTATAATGTCAGGAGGCATTATGTGTACTACAGTTGACTTGTGATGATGCATCCTCTCATTGCATAAGGGAGTACAAATATCGGATATTTATATAGTGAGACTTCCTTCTTGGGCCCGGAAGTAGTGTCTTGACATCTTTCTGGGTCTATTACTATAAACTGCATGCCTGAAAAGGACAAATGGACTCAGTGCAGTGAGCCCTTTTAGTCACTCTCGATAGTTTTGTGAGTCCAGCATTCTTTGAGGATGCTCGTCGATGGTGTTCTTTCCACGGGTTCAAAGTATATACCAAAGTCACATTTACACGGTAAATGGTACAACAGTCGGGTGTTGTGTATCTCAAGGTAAGACAATTTACAAGGAGAAGCCCACAAGTAGGTAAGAATCATCTGTGGGATCACGTAAGTGATAAGCGAGTCCACCATGCTTGGATGATACACGTACACGATGATGGGTCGACCCTTCAATCAACGCGAATATCCTCGAAGCCATAGAACTGGACGATGCGGCCTCGTCCAACAGCGACATATTTCCCAGCCCTTGGTGCGTTCTCGCCGGAATCTCGGCGCCTGAAAGCTACAAGCTCCCATCCTCCAGATTTCCGAGCCCAGGCATCGCCCTGTTGGGGATCTAAGGGGAACCAGGAGTCTGACCCCTCAGATCTGGAGTATTGGGATACGAAACAGTCGATCTCTTCGGACGAGTAGTTCTTCACAAAGATCTTTGAGACTGACATTCTATGTAAGAAAGATGAATGACGATCTTGAAGGGCATGAGATAGTATAGAGGCTTACTCCGTCAAGAGGAGGCGAGTATTTGATGAGGCTCAAGCTGGGTCAATCTGAGAACTAAAGTCAACAATCGTGATAATCCAGATGAGGATTGTGATTGTATCGTAATCTTGGGCTTATTTTGGGTTCGATTCTCGATTGGGTGCATTTTCTTGTATTTTAGATCAGATTATCTACGATTATATAGCTGGGATTATGGTCTAGTCGACGACTTTGAGATTATCTTAGGACTATCTTGAGAATAACCCCCGATTATCCGATTATTTGGGTTGTCATATACTAGAATAGTAAATACACTAATAGCAACCTATTGAAAAGTAATCTTGACCATGTTTGAGACCATAATATAATCGCAATGATCATGATTTCCATAATCAGGATTGTTGACTAATAGGCGTGGTGAGATTATCTGGGCTAATACGACCGATGCTAGGAAGAATGCCTTCAGAGCCAGTGGGGTTTCATAGAGCGGTGACTGCGGCTAAAGCACCGTGACTGTACTCTCAGTACTGTCTTTGTCCTTGAACCCCAGAAATTGATTAAGACCATGACGGCGTGCAAACGCGCCGCCACAAAATTGTAGTCGGTGGCCCCGCTGACCTACAACGGTCGCTTCTTTTAGCCCGAGCTTTACCTATTTGATAGAAAATGGGATTCGGATTTTGTCTGTGATCTGTGGTGGACCACTTCCTGTGAGGTAGAATGAAGGAAAATAAGGTCAGTGAGGACGGACAAGGGATGTGGAAGAATGTGGAAGAGATATTTGTGCAGGAGCCAGAGGTCATTTGAGAGCTTGCGAGGAGGTAGATAGTGGTGTGGATTGATGAGGTTATTTGGTGTAGTTACTTGTGATGTTTTTTTGCACTAGCCTGCGATTATTTACATGTGTGTTTGATGTCGGATGGTTGGATTGTAATCTTACTCTTTGTCAGTTACACTATGATTAACATATTTGGCACTTAGCGAAGGGTACTTAAATATTTGTATACATTTGGGAAGTGTACGATTGGATCGTACCCTCGATCGCGTCGTGCATTCAACTGTTCCGCGGTTGCGTGAACTCTAGAAAATCTTTCTTTTGCTTTCATAAAGGGGTACATAACTTCATTCTCTACTGTCGAACTCGCGTTAGTTTGTGAGTTTGAGTACCAGGGTTGGGGAAAGGAAAGTGTAACCGTGGAATACAGGGTGAGCCTCAGCGTCGGACAGAGTGGATCTGGATGGTCGTGGTATTCGGAGAAGCAAGGCTACTGTGACACTCATGCGTGACATTTATCTACAGTGAAGCACGACTACGCTATTTAAAAAATCATACCTGTTACAGAATGAGAGGAAATTTGATAGGTGTGCATTGTCACTGGAGAGTGGTTATTACCCTTGGGTTGAATGTAAGCTCTCGAAGTAGCTTGCATCGTCGGATGGATGATGGTATGTATAGTGGAAAGTCCACGTGGAGACGGTGTCTGCCTTTGTCGGACCTCTGAATGATATTGTGTTCCGTGTAAGATTAATAAAACACTTCAGTCATGGCTCCACGACGGGTTGTGATTCCGACATTCCGTGATGGGGTTTCTTTCCACATATCAATCACATTTACATAGTAGCAACAGAATTGGTACAACATATGTTTCGAGATAGACAATTTAACTTCCAGGTCACGGCCTGTGAGATGGTGTAAGAACGAAATGGGATAGGGTGAGGGAGGGTTGGAATATACGAACATACTAGTACATCGGGGCTGCGCGGTTAACAAGTTTACTGAGCTCCCCTTTCACCGGTCATGTCTTCGGGTCCAAGAACGCGGATGTCATCAAAGCCGTGGAACTGGACCACGGAGATAGGTGTGATTTGTATATATTTTCCAGCCCTTGGCGGGGATTCACCGGAGCCTGGGAGCCTGAAGACTACAAACTCCCATCCTCCGGCTTTCCTCTTCCAGGTGTCGTGACCATCGGGCGGTAAAGGAAACCACTGGTCTGATCCGTGGCTACCGCTGCTGGTGTATCGGGATACGAAGCATTCGACGAATTCGGAAGAGAGGTTGTGTACCATGAGATCGACAGTCATCTACTTTGCGAGTATGGTTCAGTTTTCGGATTTCGAAATTTTTGAAAGTTGGGAGGGATGATATGTGAGTGTGACTTACATCTGAAGCCATACTGCGAGATTGGGGTAACGTGTGGGGTTAGAGAATGGCTTCGAGGTCAATAGGGGTTTTATAGTATAGCTGCAACTGCAGCCCAAGGCGCCGTGTTCTCGGTGTAGTCCGTGTCTTCGATTCGAAATCTCAGAAATTGAACTAGATGATGACGATGATGATTGATCATATGAACTTGTGTCGCCACATTGATTATCGATTTGTCCTGCTGACAGGTATCTCTCTCCATCACAGCCGCCGTTTTTAGCACTTAGTTTTAGTACTTGACAGCCACTGACGTTAGAAAATCCAGCTCGTGTCCTTCGGCAGGGAGCTTCTTGGCAGGTGGAATGGGGGAGATGAAGTAATTTCAATGTATTATGACAAGTTAAGCGTTCAGTAAACAGGAAGGCCCGATGTCATTCATGCACCTGATTACTTGTATGAACCACATGTTGAAGGCGACAAGGACCCCATATTTTAGGGTGGCTTCTCGTGGTGGTCATTAGACGATCGTGCAGAACAGGAAAGGAAAACAGCATGACAGGTTTCATGGTACGGGCTTAATCAAGTAGACCGGTGAGATGGATTGGAAAGAACCATTGCAGTTTTGCCTCGGCATTCAAGCAAACTAGAACGTCCCAGTTTATCTGATTTCCTCTATGAGTTTGAGTTCCACGAGAACCATCCAGTCGCCAGTACCTCACCGATCTGCTATCACTGAAAGCCCGAAGGCTCACAAAGAGAACAATAGATATGATTCCAAGAAGGCCGGGTGGTCCAGACGGGCGTATCGCAAGAGTACTGGGAGATAGTAGTAGCTAGTAGTAGTAGGAGGCTAAGGTGTCACATATATGTAACTACTACCGACAACACTAGTATTTGTTAGTGTTTGTCAAATAAGCGGTCTTCAACTCGCACCCTTGGCCGTCTCCTCAAGCTACGTCCATCCTAAACTCTACGACCACATCTCTCACCGTCCAATTTTCGACTCCGTTGTGTGGTACTGAAGGAGAGGGATGAGACGAGGTGGTTTGAGAGTTGGACGTGTGTTGATCCAGGGAAGGGGGATTACGGATGCCGAGGCTTACTAGGATGAGGGTTGATGGGAGTGAGCGAACGAGCAGTTATGGAATTGAATGAGGAGATCCGTGATGGAGTGGGTGTGGTTAAGGAGGAAAATCAAGAGGGATGGTGAGTGTACCGTAGAGGGGAGGGTGAGGTGGAATGATATAGAGGAGATTTTTGTTCAGGAGCCATCGGAGGTGATTCGGGGGCTTTCAAGTTAGGAGTGGATGTAAATTACTGTGTTTGGTTTTGTACTTGTGAATGTAATCATACGTATGTAAGTCTGCCGTGTTTCGAAAAATTGGGAGATACAAGAATAGACTTATATATCATATGACTGTTTGCATTATACCAAGTACACAGATAAGATAACAGTCCGATTACTAAGCCGCAGTATTGTGCACTGCCCAATGGCATACCCTCTTCTCCACAGCCTGCTTTCCATTGTGCGTCTGTTCTGCTGCTAAGCCGAACTAATCAATAATTAACTTCAGATGCAAGTTCCCTCTGGTGAAATAACGCACCACGCAGACCTTACCTCTACGAGCGGACACATGCGTCATTTACAACTGCCACCTTCAACGATTCCGTTCATACCAACGGAATTGTTAGTCATTATATTCGAATGGTACGCAGCCTTGTGCTGTACCTTCCGCGCTGAAGCACCTACTGATAGTGCCTGGCCTCTCGGCCTGGTCTGTCAACGTTGGCGCACCCTCGCGCTCTCAATGCCTCACCTATGGAATCACTTTCCCATAGTTCGCATAACGCAGAAGAGTATAGACTGGGAAGGCTTCGTTGCAAAATGGAAGCTATTCCTTGATCGTTCCGGGAACCTTCCTCTGAAACTTCATCTGTCCTTTGACATTCCCTCCTACAAGATTTCCAGGTTACCTTACCCCGCCCTCAGTCACTTTCTCGACTGCTCTCACCGATGGGAGCACGTTACGATCTCCAATCTTATGGTCATGCAGACTCAGCTGCAGTTCCAAGCCGTTCGATCAAAGCTGAATCTCCTCCGCTCAGTGACACTTAACTTTGCAGAGACGACTTTTGACGCGACCGAGAACAACACGTTCAATATTTTAGAAGTTGCCCCAAACCTCACGACTATCCTTTTGCATAGTCCTTCGCATCGGCATAGAAAAACGGGCCTGTCATTTCCCTGGTGGCAGTTGACGACCTACAAGGTGACTGGAATCGATATGGGGACATTTCCTATCGTTCTCGATCTATCGCCCCAGTTGGAAAATTTACATTTCCAAGGGAGCAATTTCACATACCATCGAACCGATTTGATTCACCATACCCATCTACGCCACCTATTCGTCGATTCTGGATCGTTAAGCGTCTTTTGGACACAGTTAGAGAAACTGACTGTCCCTTCCCTTGAAACTCTCTCGATGATCATGCCTGCAGATCAACCGAGAGCATTTTCAACCTCTGCAATAACCCATTTTCTTATTCGATCAGGCTGCTCCTTGAGGAAACTAGTCATCGGCCTCGGCCGTGCGGCGATTCAACATGACCTGCTAAACCTGTTCCTCCTCACACCAGATCTCGAGTTCCTGGAACTCGGAAGTTGCCATACTCCATTTCTGCAGGATATGGTCCTTCAAAGGCTTGTCTATGACAAACACTCTCCAACCTTATTGCCCCGACTCCGCTCCCTGACTATTAGCTATTCTGAGGGTCCTGACTCGGACGATATTGCTCTGATATCGCACATTGTTTCGTCTCGTCAAGAAACCAATTTTGATTCACCTCTCGGTCGGCTACACGCCGTGATGGACCATGTGAGGATTGTTGCACTCGACATGTATACTCGCTTCCGTATCTTGTGTCAACTTGGAGACTGGGAAGATTCACTATCGACTTTTGATCCGTATACACAGGTTGCGTAGTTGATTGAGGCTTTGATGACCCTTTTTGACCTTTTTATTAGCCCCTCCCTGGAAAAGTGGCTACCGATATTGACGTAGCTGATCATGTTGCTACATTGATTGAGCAGATAGAGCAACGTCGTGTAGACGGTGCTCATTCGATTTCTCCAGTAAGTAAACGTATTTATCACATCGACAGCCGCGCATTTTGAACATTGTAATTTTGCGTAGACCCCAACAATACTTTCGCTCTTCACTCTCGCTCATCTCACCGATGATTCCTTTGAGCGAGATAATCTAATCAAACTGCTCGGGACCCTTGGAGTCCTCCCTCTTGCTAAATCTTACTTCATCGGGCGTCGTTGGATCCCAGGATGCATATCGGACATTCTTTATGTCCATTCGATCCCGGGTGCGTAGCATCGACTATTTGAGCAAGGGATTCCCAATCATATTATTGTTGTTTATACTCAGATCAGAACACCCTGACAAATGTCTGGACACATGTTGCCAGCGGGAACGCAAAGGCATTAGACATGATACTAGGTTATGAGGCGTATCAAGAGCGCGAGGACGATCTGGTAGAGGCGATATATTAGTGTTCCGCTTGGTGATTTCTCTCATATCTGAATCTCCTAAACTCAACTAATCCCGCCACTCTAGGTGATGAGACAAATGTTATACAAACGGCTGTAAACGTGCAAGCGATGCTCGCTAACTTTGCTCTGCCAAGACCTAGTACAGCAGAATATGAACTACATGATCATTTCGTGGTAGCAGGTCGTTGCCTAGGACATTTGCCCAGCTGCAGGTGGTACCGAGGTTGGATACAGTCGCAGAATGTATATTCGTGTCTGATATTATTGATGTTTATATTAATGGCCGTTGGTTTATAATATGACAGTCACTCAAGTTTCAGTTAGCGCTATTCGTCACTCGGGTCGGAAAAGTTCTTAAATGTATTTCACATTTCCAATATGCTGAGTCCAAAACATGCCGGTTTAGCTCCCATACTACCTTACACTCCAGAGAATTTATCTCTTCTGCTTGCAAATTACGATTAGCGCCAAGATAGGCTTATTCGAGTCCTACACAGGAGCAGGCCTTGGCGAGTAACAATGAGTCGTCATGAGTTCAAGTTATGAGCCACCTGCCGAGTACGTGAAATGTTGGTTCCCAACGAGATCACCAGAACGAGAGCGCTCCCTCGATGGTAGTCTTACTACTTTGGCAAATTCTGCGCTGATGACCTGAGGATAGTGTGTAATACGTATTTTGAGAGTGTGAGTAGGATTGTTTTTGAGAGTTTCCCCTCCTATAGCAATAGCATGGACTCGGAGGAAGCAAAAAAGGACTGGGCGAGGAAATTAGGAGCACATGGGAAAATAACAATATGTCGAAGATGAGTGGTGCAAAGAGGGATTTGTTTCTTTTCTGTTTTGCGAATGCATCCCAATAATTCTTCTGTTTCGTGACTATCACTCTCCAAGTATTGAGTGGCTATAAATCAAGATGCTGATGAAATCACAGAATTCACATGCGCACGGGCGCATACGCCCCTGTTCGTATCCCTGAATAAGGGAACTCTCCGAATCCGCAAGTGGAATTAAGCTTTCCTGAGCGTGGGCGCCAAACGGGTCACAAATGGACTAAAAATTGAACACGCATTCTCATCCGACTTTTGACTCTCGAGAAGCCTTTTATACTTACACCACACACATACCTGCCCTTCACACGTTTGTCCTCCTTTCCTTGTGCGTCATACCCTTTTGGCTCATTAGACTTTGGGCACAGCTATAATTACCCTACTGGCCCATAAGCATTTCATCACTGTATCAAACGAACGTTCAACAGCATGGGTGATGGGAACAGTCGAGCGAATGCGGATGTTGGGTCCTCGTCGGCGTGTTTCGCTTCCCGTTCTGATTCCGAGTTGGATTGGAGCAACGAGAAAAGCATCGCGGCCAGTCTTGCTTCCACGTCCTTGAACTTGACCAGCACGGCCGCCGCCAGTGGGGCCGCTGGTCCGCATTTCCCTTGTCCTCAGACCGCTCTTGCGGTCATTCATAGCGACAGCGCACACGGTATCGACTGGGACTTGCAGGGTGGGAAGAAGAAGATGAACGTGATTACGTCTGCTGTGCTCTCTGGAGTGCTGTACTTTGCTAGGGGACCTGCGTATCCGCATCCGTTACCTGTTGTTAGGGTTGGTCATTCACAAGGAGGCGCTTCGAGCTGTGGTGGTGGTATTGGGAATGGAGGTATTGGTAGTGGGACCGCTGTGAAGGATGAGTGTGACTCGGCTATTCACTCGCCTGGAATGGAATGTGACCCTACAGCGCGCAAAGTTGCGCCACGACTATCGATGATACCCGAGTTACCACCAGAATTGTACTCTGTTATCGCTTCTCACCTCTTTCCTTCCTCTCACAACAACGTCAGTGAAGATAAACGTGTACTATATCGACGAGCTCTTGCATCATGTGCACTTGTATCTGCCGCTTGGCTTTCCGCGTCCAGACCGTATCTCTTTGATACTGTCAAGCTCACATATACCAACATCACTTCGTTCCTCGAATTATTGCGGAATCCCTTGTGTTCGTTCAAGCTGGTAGTGCGGGTTGTGAAGATGAGAGAGGGAGAATTCATGGTTGATCGATGGATGGACCGTGCCCTTCCGAAACTACTAGCGTCTCTCCAAACTGAAGGCGAAGGGTACAGCATGCGAGTGCTGGATATGTACAACCTCACCTGGCAGGAGTTGGGTCGGCAGTCGGTGGAAACACTTCAGAAAGGGTTTCAAGGAGTGGAAAGTCTACGAGTGGGAACATGCTACTTTGAATGTGTTCACGAATTCGCAAGCTTTGTGTGCTCATCATCCTTCCATGCGAGTGGATTGAAGCATTTCGTGTGCGACTACGTTTTGCTGAATTGTACTGGGGCTGGTCCGGATTGCGATTGTGGGTCTGAGGCTGACGAAGTTGCCGCTGGGGTTGACCCGGATGACAAAGAAGAGGAAGAAGCTTCGCGGAACACGGTGCAGGGTCTTGTTTCAAATTCTTCGACGTCATCAAGCGACGGAAGAATTCGATATCAAAAACGCGCCACTGTGCCAGGGCGCCTCTGTCTGCCGAAGACGCTCGAGAGCCTGTATTTATCACTCCCGGAAGAGTCCATGCTGTGGTGGTTCGCAGATCAGGAAACAGCGTATGGGCTGAAGAGACTTGGTGTCTCCGTTCGTGACTCTGCGTCTGTTGAACTCGTCAGTGAGCTTGTCTCTAAAGCCGGAAGCGCATTGGAAGAGCTGGTGCTTAGTTTACCATCTGGTAAGTAATAAACCCATATTTCCGATGCGTTAATAGTGCACTAATGTATCGTCGTTTATTACCATTAGGTTGCCCTATATCACTATCTCAGAACACTTCACTTCGAACACTTCACCTCAGAATTCCTCCTCTTTGGTTCGACGCCTCCCCACTCCCATTCTCTATCTCCCTCGAGGTCTTGCACAACCATACTCAAAGCTACCTGCGGTATCAGCAGCACATACTACAGGCTCTCCGCACGCTGATATCATCCATTTCCTCTCCCTCTATCCACACCCTGACATTTGATGTCGATACCACAGCGCTTAATTCATATAACCCAAGCATTTGGCGGCTCTTGAACAGACACGTATTTGAGCCATTGAGAAATACTGCGGCCTTTGGCAGTAGGCGGATAACACTTGATGTTGTGTTGCATTATGAGAGAGAGGCGGCGTTCGAGATGTGGAAGCATGAAATACAGGCGTCGTATCGTTGGCCTTGTCAGCTTGAATGGAATGTGGAAGTCAGGGGTATGAAGGTCACCCCTTGTCGCGAGGTAGATGAGGATGAAGAGATGGATGCGGATACGGAGGATGGGTGGAGGAAAGAGGGTGTTGGAGAAGTTTGGAGAAGTTGGATCGAATAAGAGTGGTAGTTTTTTTTTACTCGGGCGTCTACTGGATATCCTTTCGCTTTGGGGTTTTACTTATTTTGATGGTTTTCTTTATGCTTCCTCATGGTCATCATTTATTAATCCAGCAGCTACTTGACCTTAGTTCGTTCTTCAGATTGTTTATCACCTTTCGATAGATTTTGTACTGTGGCCCTCCTTTGAAAGTGATTCAGTTTTCCTATACCGGCCTATAGGGCAATATCATGATTGGAGTCTGAGACCTACCCCAGTTTATCCTAGTCCAAGGGCTTGGGAGTAATTCGAAGTGAATATGATGCAACGCTGGGTTTTGGCTTTAATCCAACAACAGCTTGAAGAACTGCGTTACCAGTGGTGTCTCTATTATCTGGCTGCTCTCATTCCGCGGAACTTATTGAAGACAGTGTCTCGACTTTTATGACTGAACAATGACCATCGTAGCTCAACAAAACTCTTCATTGGTTCGAGCGCACGTAACAGAGGGTTACATGCCAGCACAGCTTCATACCACACAGCTTATACGACAAATTTCGAGATTATTTACTTTCCGGCGGAGGGTCAGCAGCTTTCAGCTGATATCAACAACATCTAACAAAAGGACAAAAAAAAAATGGTGCTCAGAATCACGTATGTACATCAAGACGCAGGACAGGACACACCTTTAGTCGACGACGATTTTATCGAAGCTGTTGAAAGTAACAGACCGGCCGTTCTTGGTGTATATGTATTCCCCAGCCCTTGGAGGTTCCCCCTGACTGTTCCTGACCCTGAAGGCAACAAGCTCCCATCCATTGGGTGCCCTGCTCCAAGTTTCACTATGGCCAGGGTCTAGAGGGAACCATTCGTCGGAGTGACCACTAACGGTGTACCTGCTGATGAAGCAATCGATGTTGCGGTCCGAGTTGTTCTTCACGAAAATGCTAACTTCCGGCATCTACACAGGATATTTTTCATGAGTTTGAGTTTCAAACAGAGAGTGTGAATAGAGCGACTTGCGATGATGTGAGATTGTTTGTTTGAGTGAAGTGTTGTTGTGTAAAGTGTTGTTGAGTAAAGATGATTTGCGATGCTGAGGGCTGACCCCAAAATCCAAAGGGCTTTTATAGATTGCAGTGACTAGAGTGTCCTTTTGCTCCACGTCGTGTCGAATTGGATCTCCTGAGAGCGACGTAACATCTTTGAATAACGATTAGTGAGCATGTGCTACTTCATGTGCTCAATGACGAATTAAACGTCATACACTGACGAGGAGCACTTGTCGTTTACGCCAGTAGTGGAGGAGGTTTGATAAAAATTTTGGCACCTGGTTCCCAGTGGCGAGCACCAAGATAGGGTGAACTCCCTCAAGAAAGTCTTCAACTGTTTGAAAGAAGAAATTCGCCCCAAATGAAATAGAATCGACAGCCCAATAATGATTCATCCATGACGGCGGTGAGAACTTCTTGGTTGAGGCTCCTACATTCCAAGTGTCGTGGTATCTGTCAGAAATTCAGTCTGGAGTACGGCAAATGCAAGAAATGTCGTTTCGACTGCTCGGCAGTTCTTCACATCGAGTAATTTTGGGCCGAATACAGGCGCCACACCAGCGACAATGAGCAGTAGCGAGTATCGTTCTGATTACTATCGTTCTGATTACAGGTGCTTCAATGAGCCGGCCCGGGGAAGAGAAGACAAAACAGCTGGCAAGTTGACGGCTTGTCTCATGTGAAACCCACGTGATCGTGGCATCGGTGTGGACCACAAAACGTCTGAAAATCTCGGAAGCGAGCAAGGTCGAGCGGCACACGAAATTATGACGACAACTTTTCAGGAGACTTCTCAGGACGTGGTGCACCCTACTCAACGGATAGCGTCCAACACATCATCATTGTATTGAAAACCTAATATTTACACATTCAGGATACTACTAGATGATAATATACGTACAACAAGTTAAAGGAGCTGGGGGGAGAGTAAGATAATCGCCAAGAATATTAAAAAAGATATAATTCTGGAACTTTAAGAAGGTCCAGACTTTACCCAGATGCTGTGGTCTTGGTTGAGGATAATTCGATGTAGTAACTGACTCTAAATCATGAAATGTTTTGCTTTATGGGATGATAAGGTCGAAATCCGGACCTCGTCTCATTCCTTTCTAATGGTCTTCATATATCACCATGATGACTCGAGGTGTACAGTAGCTACATCATCAAAAAAATCCCTCCTGGATCGGTCCGCTTTGGCAGGATCGTTAACGCGTCAATGGATTGGCGCAGAAACTGGCCATGAGTTTGACCCGCAATCTCGTGCCAGTGAGTTGCTGAGTTCGCGAGTACAGCTTCTTCAAAGGAAAGTCTCTACTGTACGGTCGTTTTGGTTCAGCTCTGTCCGAACTGTTCACCCATAGGGACTCTGCGTTGGAGACAATGTTGTACCCCTGCCCTGTGCTGTACACTAGTCACCTGAGCTATTGCTATTTCGTAGGCATACCCCAGGCCATGCGAGCTTTTGTTACTACGAAATAACTTTATAATTCATGTCCTGTTGTACCAGCTCTTGTTAAAATACAGTGGGTGAGAATCACTCAGACAGCTACATAGCATTTGTCTTGTCACCTGATACAAGAATTTAGTTGAGTTTATCGAACTCAAATATAAGAGCAACTTGCCAAACATTGTACCGATTATTTTGAAAATTCACCCTTATAAGATCGTCTTCGCGTTCTTGATGCGCCTCATAACCTAGCATCGTGTCCAACACCTTCGCGTCCCTGTTCGCAACATGCGTCCATATTTCTATCAGGGTGTTCTCGTCTGAATATCAATAGATTTCTGATTTAGTGTCTCCTACTCAAATAATCGATGCCACGCACCAGGAATTGGTGGGACAAAAGGAATGTCCGATTTACATCCTAGGATCCAGCGCATTTTGATGAAATGAGATTTAGCAAGATGGAAGACTCCGAGGTCCTCAAGTACTTCGATTGAAATAACTTGGTCAAAGGAATCATCTACGAGATGAGCGAGGGTGAAGAGCGAAAGTATTTCAGGAGTCTACGCAGAAATGAGCGGCTACCCGCGTGATAAATAAAGTTACGTGCTGGAGAAATCGGAAGTGCACCGTCGATATCGTAACGCTCTTCCGCCTGCTCAATTAAGGCGAAGATATGATCGGCTACGTCAATATTGGAAGCCATTATTCCAGGAAGGGACTGAGAAAGGGGTCCAAATCAGTCATTAGCAACTCCAACGAACTGCATACCTGTATAGATGAATCGAAAGTCAACAGGGGATCTTCCCAGTATCCGAGGTGACACATAATACGGAGGCGAGTATACATGTCGGATGCAACGATCCTCACGTGGTCCAACACGGCTCGTAGCTGACCGAGAGATGAATCAAAGTTGGCAGTTAGTTCTTGACGGGACGAGAAAATGCGCGTTATGAGAGCGATATCGTCCAATTCTGGATCTTCGTGATAGCTGAGGGTCAAGGAACGGAGTCTGGGTAGTAACGTTGGAGAGTTTTTGTCATAGACAAGTTTTTGAAGGACCATATCCTGCAGAAATGGAGTATGGCAGCTTCCAAGCTCCAGGAGCTCGAGGTCTGGGGTGAGGAGGAACAGGTTTAGTAGGTCACGTTGAATCGCCTCACGACCGAGACGAATGACCAGCGTTCTCAAGGAGCAACACGACCGAATAAGAAAGTGTGTTACTGCAGAGGTTGAAAAGGTTGATTGCTGATGTTCAGGCACGATCACTGAGAGAGTTTCGAGAGAGGGGATAGTCAGTCTCTCCAACTGTTCCAAAAAGACACGGATTGATCCAGCATGGACGAAAAGGTGGCGTAGATGGGTATGGTGAGTGAAGTCGGCAGGATGACGTACAAAATTTCTGCCCTGGTAGTGTAGTGTCTCCAAGTGTGGTGATAGACCGAGAACAATAGGGAATGTCCCCATATCGACCCCAGCCTCCTTGTAGGTCGTCAACTGGTTCCAAGGAAACTGCACACGTGATCTCCTACGCTGAGGTGAGGGATTGTGTAAGAGGATAGTCGTCAGGTTTGGGGCTTCTTCGAAAATATTAAACGTATTGTAATAGCTGGGGTTGAAAGTCGTCTCCTCAAAGTTGAGGGTCACCGAGCGGAGGAGACCTAGCTTTCTTCGAACCGCTTTGAACTGCAGCTGGGCGTGCATGACCATCAGATTGGATATCGTCACGTGCTCCCATCGCTGAGAGCTGCCAAGAAAAGGGCTGAGGGCGAAGTAAGGTATACTGGAGATCTTGTGGGGAGAAATGTCGAAAGACAGATGGATTCTCAGAGGGAGGGTCCCGGAACGGTTGACAAAAAGCTTCCATTTTTCAACGAAATCTGCACTGCGTACTATCCTCTCTGTTATTCGTATTATAGGAAGGTGATTCCATAGGTGAGGCGTAGAGAGCGCGATGATGCGCCAACGTCGACAGACCAGGCCGAGAGGCCAGGCACTATCAGTTGGTGCTTCAGCGCGGAACGTACAGCACAAGCTTGCGTACCAGTCAAATATAACGACTAGTAATTCCGTCGGTATGAATGAAGCTGCTGATGGTGGCAATCGCGATTGATGCTCGTGCATGTCTCGTTGAGCTCTTGTGGTGGCAAGGTCTGCGTGGTGCGCCATTTCACCAGCAACGGGGTTAATTGTTTTTTAACAGCTTCCTCTTCCATAAAAGGTGGAGCCTACATCTGCGTCACCAATGTTGTAAATCATATTGCCAGCCCCCTGCTTTCCCCAGATATATGGGAAAGGGCTCAAGCTAGGATCGACGCTATGTTAGGATGCAATCTAGTAGTAGATAAACACGGAATCTACCCTGTCCTATCAGCGTGTTCAAGGAAACGTTGCGCTAAAAATCGAATTAACGAGAAAACCTACCGCATAGCATGATATTCGAAAGTGATGCGTACAAGATAAACTCCATACCCAACGCTGCAATTGTGATCAGAAATACTTGGTGTATTCAATCATGACCGATTCCCGTTGTAAGCTCGCGTTATGTAAGGTAATGAACACAGTCTCTGATGCCTCAAAGTTCGATTAAAGGCGCGCCTACACTCCGTGGGGTCACTGTGCACCGGTTTAACAAGAATGCATCAGATTCGAGACAGCCTAATCCAGTAACATTCAACACATAGAAGTACTGGCGGCCTCTACGCCCTGGGCTACCTTCGTACCGGTGACTTGTCAGGTTCGTGAGCACAGAACCTCAAAGAATAATCTTTCCCAGAGACTCGCATCTGAATTATTCATCTATGAGTGGATCGGGCAACGTGGGCAACATATCACCCTATCTTGAGCTGTACATGGTTCATCCGAGTGATTGATTCATCGTAAATTGATGACCACTAATTTGAGCATGACATCGTCAGACTCATAACGTACATATACCCAACATT
Organism: Leucocoprinus leucothites; assembly: GCA_013368445.1. NCBI lineage: Eukaryota > Fungi > Basidiomycota > Agaricomycetes > Agaricales > Agaricaceae > Leucocoprinus > Leucocoprinus leucothites. The sequence continues at coordinate 379,972 of JAACJO010000031.1, forward strand.
GGAGCCGCTTGCCAATGGGTAAAGCTAAGCTACTAGACGCACCCCAGTGCATGTAATCATCTGCCACCAAAAACACATCTAGAATTCAGGTCCTGTTGCGCTATGCCTTGTCAGAGTCACGTTGGTGAGAATCACTTAAACGATCATATAAAATCCGTCTCATCACCTAGCACGGCGGGGTCAGTTGAGTTTATCGAACAGAAATATAAGAGCAACTTGCCAAGCAGAGTACCAATATTTGGAATATATCGCCTTTACCAGATCGTCCTCACGTTCTTGATGCGCCTCATAACCTAGCATCATGTCTAATACCTTTGCGTTCCTGTTCGCAACATGCGTCCAAACGTCTGTCAGAGTGTTCTGGTCTGAGTAACAGCGATATAAGCTAGCATCCCTCGCTCAAATCATCTATGCTACGCACCCAGGATCCGAGGGATGTAAAGAATGTCCGATTTACATCCTGGGATCCAACGCCGTTGGATGAAATAAGACTTAGCAAGAGGAAAGACTCCAAGGTTCTCAAGTAGTTCAAATGAAGTCTCTTGCTCAAAGGAATCGTCTGTGAGGTGAGCGAGAGTGAAGATCGAAAGTAGCTCAGGAGCCTATGCAAAATTATATTGATCAGAATGAGCAGCCATTGATGTGACAAACATGGGTACTTACTAGAGAAACCGGAAGTGCACCGTCGATACGACATCGTTCTGTCCGCTCAGTCAGCGCAACGATATGATCAGCTATGTCGATACTGGTAACCACTGTTCCAGGAAGGGGCTAGGAAAGAGGTTTAAAAGGGTTGTGAAAGGTCATGATAAACTACGGACCTGGGTGTACGAATTAAAAGTCGATATGGGATCTTCCCAGTCTCCGAGTTGGCACAAGATCCGGAAGCGACTGTACACGTCAGATGTAATGATCCTCACGCGATCTAACACGGCGTATAGCTGACCGAGAGGTGAATCAGATATGGCAGTTTCTTGACGAGACGAGACAATGTTCGATACGAGAGCAATGTCGTCACGTTCGGGATCCTCGCAATAGTTGAGAGTTAAGGAGCGAAGTCGGGGTAGTAATGTCGGAGAGTATTTGTCATAGACAAGCCTTTGGAGGACCATATCCTGCAGAAATGGAGTGTGGCAGCTTCCAAGCTCCAGGAACTCTAGATCTGGGGTCAAGAGGAACAGGTTTAGCAGGTCATGTTGAATTGCCTCGTGGCCAAGGCTAACCACGAGTTTCCTCAATGAGCAACCCGACCGAATGAGAAAGTGGGTTACTGCGGAGGTTGAAAAGGTCACTGGCTGATTGTCGCGCACAATCACTGAGAGAGTTTCGAGAGAGGGGATAGTCAGTCTCTCCAGCTGTTCAAAAAAGACCCGTAATGATCCAGTGTCGACGAAAAGGTGGCGTAGATAGATATGGTAAATGGGGTGGGTTGAATGGCATATAAAGTTTCGGCCTTGGTAGTGTAGTGCCTCCAAGTGGGGCGATAGACCGAGAACGATAGGAAATGTCCCCATATCAATTCCAGCCTCCTTGTAGGTCGTCAATTGCCTCCAGGGAAAAAGTAGACGCGATTTCCAATGCCGATGGGATGGGCTGTGCAGGAGGATGGTCGTGAGGTTTGGAGCAAATTCGAAGATGTTGAAGGTATTGTTGTCGGTGACATCGAATGTTGTCTCTGCAAAGTTAAACGTCAATGAGTGGAGGAGACCCAGCTTTCCTCGGACGGCTTGGAACTGCAGCTGAGTCTGCATGACCATAATATTGGAGATAGTGACGTGCTCCCATCGTTGAGAGCAGGCGAAGAAGGGACTGAGGGCGAGGTAAGGTGACTTGGAAATGTCGTAAGGGGATATGTCGAAAGATAGATGGAGTCTCAGAGGGAGGTTCCCGGAACGGTCGACAAATAGCTTCCACTTTTCAATGAAGCCTGCACTACGTACTGTCTTCTTCGTTATTCGTAAAATGGGAAGATGGTTCCATAGATGAGGCAGAGAGAGTGCGAGCATTCGCCAACGACGGCAGACCAGGCCGAGAGGCCAGGCACTATCAGTTGGTGCCTCAGCACGGAAGGTACAGCATAAGGCTCCGTACCATTCAAATATAATGACTAGCAATTCCGTTGGTATGAAGGGAGTCGTTGAAGGAGGCAGCTGTGATTGACTTGACCCGTGTACGTCTGGTTGCTGACTTGGATCTCTTGTAGAGGGGAGGCCTGCGTGGTGTGTCATTTCACCAGAGGGAAATTGCATCGGAATAAAATGCTGATAGAGTCTGCCCGGCCGCAGAGCGGAGGTAGTGGTGAATATGTAGAAAGTGCTAGCTTTGAGAGGGAGAATATATCTCGTGGCAGTGCACTTCACTGTGAGTACGATGGTCACACGGGATTGATGGTTTGATAAGTAACACTTCACGTTCGGGCAGATTTTTTAGGCTGAACTCCGAATAAACATGGTAAGTACATCTATCAAACTCTACTAAGCGATCGTGATCACGACTTTACATATTTGGATTTCAGGCTACAGAGGGTGTTCCTCATTCCCTCAATCGCGCACGCTGAGGTAAGCAAGAAGACACAACCTTTAGACTGGCTGGATCATGATATTACTATCATCATGAAGGGACGCTGAGCGCAATTGCCATTTCCACTGACTTCGAGATGATGTACTAATTCTGTCTTCCACTATATCAGGGTGCCTGGTGCCAGGAAACGGGGTGAGCGCTTGGTTGAATATTCTTGACTCTCAAGAAGTCAGCATGTGACCTCGTGGTCTTCCTTCCTTTCGACTTCGAAGCGCCTAATGAAGACATGGAGACGCCCGCTGACGTATATAAGTAGAGGTTGCCAGAATCCCTGAATTTCCTAGTTTCTCTGCATTCCTGCAACAATACTTCAAAAAGCATTTTCCTATCCCCTTGTCCGTACTGTGTCTACTTTACCTCTTTATACCTGTTTAAACGGCCTGAACTGAACCACTTCCTATATTTCCCTAACCTAGATCACCGCAATCATTATGTTCACATCATCGAGGGACGATAATAACCATGGAATCGACGTCCTCCTTAAACGCGTAAGGTAAGTAAACATACCGGCCCTTGGGAACTATTAAAATTACCTGATATTCCAATATTACACTCCCACCGATATCCACCGGAAACGCGCGGTACAGCAACATTACTTCAGGCTATACACCCCATGATCCTCCTATCAGTGGGTAAGTTGCTATATCGCTCTCAATCGCAATGTCGAAATTTTGGCTCAAACTCCCAATAGTGCGGACATTGACAAGTTGAGGCTCACTCGATTGCATACAGTTTGAAGTAAAGATTCTTATTTTCTGATCCATTGTAACTTTAGCATGGTTCCACGCGGCGACGGTAAGACTGGAGGGGGGGCCGGGAAAGGTACGGATGGTCCCAAGGATCCACCGAATAACAGCGTTTCCAAACGTCCTCAGGGTGGAGGAAACAAGGTGTGCGGATAAACTATTGAATATTAAGAAACCGCTATTAAAGGCGATCAGAGTGACTCTAAAAAAGACACGAAAAACAGTAGCACTAAAGACAAGGATAAAAAGGTGTGTGGATAAGCTGTTCGTATTCCAAGAACCTTTACCCGTACTCATGGCAACCACTTAGAAAAATTAGAAAAAATAATTGACGGTTGTTCGGGTGGAGATATATTACAACTGCATAATCCTTCCAATACAACATCATTTTTCACCATCGGCTCGGATAAGCTTCGGCATTCGAGTGCCTACTACGTTCCTACGTGCGTATACTGGCAAGTAGCAAGATACACAACCGTCGACTCGGGCTTTAACAAAATTACGTCCTAATCGATGTACTCCATTCGGCACTCGAAACTGCCGCTCCTCAATCCAAAAATTTCAAACCCGTTGGTTCTGTGGTTGAATTTCCATCGTAAGTGTGTTTGGCGATCATGATCACTATGTCGTTTGGATTCAAATCCACGGAAGAGTATTCCCACGGTGTTCTTCGTTCCATCCATCGCGCACGCTAAGATAAGAAAGAAGACTGGTTGGATACCATCATGAGGAAGCGCTGAGCGAAATTGCCTTTTCTAATGACTTCGAGATGATGTACTAATTCAGACTTCTACTATATAAGGGTATCTCGCACAAGGAAACCAGGTAAGTACTTGTTTGGATATTCTTGGCTATCAGGAAGTCAGCATGTGGTCTGGTGTGCTTCCTTCCTTTCGACATCGAAGCGCCTAACGAAGACACGGAGAGACGCTCGCTGACTTATATAACCCGAGATTGTCTGCGCCTTCCTGAAGTTCCCAGCTTCTCTTCATACTTACAACAGGGCTTCGGCAGCATTTTCAAATCTTTTTATCCGTACTTCGTATCTACTCTCCATTTTTACTCCTCTTGAAACAGTCTAACCGGATTCCCCTCCTACTAGTTTCTCAACCAAAATTGCTGTTATTATGTTCGGATCATCGAGAGACGATGGTGAACACGGAATAAACGGCCTCGTTAGAAGCGTAAGGTCAGTAAATATACCGGGCCGCCTTCGTCCAGGTCTTGCTTAACTAGAGAGGAAACTTTACTACCAATATTCTGATATTACACATCTATCGATTTCGACTCGGGATGCGTGATGTAGCAACATTACTAGAGTCTATACACCTCACGACACTCCTGGAACTGGGTGAGTCGATATACTACTCTCCATCGTACTTTTGGACTTTTGACTCGGCTCTTGATAGTGCGGCCATTGACAGGTTGGGGCTGACTCGATTGCGTTAACTTCGAGCTATAATTTCTTAATCATTGCCACCTTAGCATGATTCCGCGCGGCGAGGACAAGACTGGGGCGAAAGTTGGGGACAGTGGCAATAATGATCCCAAGAAACAAGCGAATAACAGCGTCACCAAGCGTCCAGGTGGGGACAAGAGTGACAAGGTACGTGAATAGCTATCGGTATCACAAAAATCATTATTATGTACATACTCATGGCAACTAGAAATAATGATCGATGATTGTTCAGGTGGAAATGTACTACAATTACCCCTTTCAATACAACATTTATTTACACCATCGACTCAGATAAACTTCGACATTCGAGTGGCTACTACTTCCCTACCATGTATGTACTGGCAAGCAGTGGGACATGTGGCTCCGTAAGCGCAATAGTAGCTTCCAAGACACTCTGGCTTAATTACATCCCGATCGATGTGCTCCATATGACATTCAAAAATGATGTTCTTCATTGTTCAGACCCGCATCGTCATTGATCAGCGAACTTCTTGGATAACCAAGCGACCTTCAAATGGACCAATGCCAGCGCCCAAGTGTGTGACGCTTTGACTACTACTAGGACCTTCTGCTTCATTTCGCTTCTAGCCCGACAATCTAGAACTACCGTAGCTCGATCTCATGAAACCCGATATATAGAACTTTCACGATCTCTTAGAAGAGCACGGAGCGCTGGGTACTAACCATCTGGATTTGTGTTTTTTTTTTACGATGAAATTTGTTTACCCGAAGGCATTGTGCCCACAGGAACAAATAGCTTGTGCGCCGGGCCTACAGTTTATTTTTTCCTTTTCAGTTGCACACTGCCACTTAACAGCACTCAACCTTTTGAGGACTTTGGTTTGTACGAAAGAAGCGACTATCCGAGGGTCTCGGAGTCACCGAATGAATCGATATGTGAATACTTCTTAAGGTATGGGTCCTGTCATGCGCTAGAGTACACGTACTGCTACGAAAAAAGCTATATTACATATCAAAGCCCTCCCAAAGCGAGCGACGGTTCTCTATTCCAGTGGCAAGTTCGGTAATAAATGCAGTGCAGACCCTAGGACATACTGTCGAGCCCGCCCGGCTGAACTTCATAACGTACCGAGTGGTAGGTATACTGGCACACGTGTACACGAGGACAGGGGATGTGAAACCCATGGCGCGTAAGAACCGCAGGGTCAATTCACCTGCACTGAGGTTGAGGAACTGTTCTTTCCTATGATCCCGCTCCCATCGAGCATTGTCGGTGATGAAACGAAGTTTGTTCGCCAGTTCGAGTTGCTGTAGTTGGACTGGGGAATTGAATGAATGAAGGATGAGAATTAGGGTAGGATGAGTCATTGAGGTGTGTCAAAGGCATACCGAAGTTGTGCTCAATCCAGAGTTTAGCGACTGCAGTGGAGGGAAGTTGGACGACAGATATTCCTTTTGATTCGGCTTCGTAGACTAGTGTAGTGTTGTTCTGGGGACAGTCGTCAATCCATACGAGTTGGGGTGGGACGTTTGGATTGAGCAGTGACGCATCGGGTATTGACCTCCTACGTTCTAGTATGGCATTAGAAATGATGAAATAGGGGTCGATCTTCACAAAAAAAAAGTCCCTACCTCGCAGACTTTGTCTGACTTCAGAAATGGCCTGAGCGATTGTTCTGTCTCCGGTGAATATAGCAAGGTTCTTGATTGTTGTAATACCGATATCTTTCGTATCGATGACTCTAAGTAGAGCATTTGCTAGCTCCTGGTCGAAGTCTTGTTTGGTCCATCTGCTGAGTGCGGATGTTATGGATGAATCACCGATGTACAATGTCTGTTCATGATTTAGAACCAAAACCGTGCGAAGCATGACTACACATATACCTGTCCAAAGTTTTTGCCCCAGAAAGCTCGAACGTCGCTATTAATGATGCCTTCGAGGTAATCCTCAGCGCTCTCTCTGTATCCAGGGTGCCCGGTTGGCAGGTCGCTAGTATGCATCCTTGATACTTGGAGTGATAAGGTGAGCAGTGAGATTCTCTCTTTCAACATTAACTGGTCGTCCTTGAGAAAGTCAATCACTTTCTCGGGGGCCAAGACCCCGATCAAAGTCAGCGCAGTCGTCGATTTTGCTGACCACAATGTTAGATGTTCCTTAGTTGTTGCCAATGATTCAGCGATGTCGAGTAATACTGAGATGACGTTCCGGTCGAGATTTTGTGCAGCATGTGCAGCATGCAGGGGCTGGAGGATGTTACAGAGGAGTTGTATGACTTTGGCAAGGTCATTGACTATTGCTTTTTTGCGACCGCGGTCTTGTAGCCAGCTGTTGATGGAACGAGCAGTGGCGAGGATTACGGATAGAATGGCAATGGGTTCGATGGGCATGGCGTAGGTGAGGAAAGGAAGGGCAGCGACTGAGTTTCGCCGGAGGAGCGAACGGGGATCGAGGTGACTATGGAGTGTGAAATCCCCGTGAATAGACTTGTTACTTCAGTTGAGTGTGGTGGATGAAGTATTTACCTCATGGGTTGTTAAAGGGCTAGCTTAGAAAAATGAAGCAGCGACGTTGGGGGGAGGTATGGGTTTACTTGGAGACCTGTCAAATGAGAAACTAAGGATAAAGTCTAGACATGCACTGCCTTCATGATGAACGGGGAGCTCGATGAGTCGATGAGGTTGACGTTTCTATTTTTACCAAATACTGTGCCTTCACGACCATATGACTTACAGTGTTTTGGAGATATGTTTGTGTTTACATGCGATAAGGGAGGAACTGTCCTCATCGGCGCGGCCTGTCTCTGCAAGATCATAGGGGTCCGTTGAGTTGAACCACATCAGTAGAGAGCATAGTGGAGTGTTGTAAGGCAAGGGAAATAGCCACAGATCGACCACATAATATCTCTCATGCTCTGACAGTTTTTCACATGGCTATGTTGGACCCCCGATGTGAAAATGGATAATAACATGTTAATAACGTGTAAAAAACTAGGTATGTTAATAACATCAGGGTTTTCAACCCAGCTCCACTGTCAAGTCCGGTCATAGGTTTTCCAGCTTGAAGGCGATGACCTGATGACCGGATCAATTCTCGGCGATCATCGAGTATGGCGCAATGCGAACACCGCAGGCGGGAGCTGCGGGGTAGTATCTTTCCCTACAATGAGGAGATTCACAAATGCAATAGATTCGAGAATGAAGGGAGAGAAACCGGTGGAGTGAGTGAGGAGTGTATCTCGACGAACGAGGTTTGATTTTGGGTGGGGTTGACTGGGTAAGTCGGAACGCGTGGTGAGTTCTAGGTTAATTCTTCTGACCATCCGGGAGTTCTTCAGAGCGAGATTGAGTTTGCATGCTCCAGCTGTGGCCAGCTCTCCTGTTCATCATACGCAATCAGAAGTGATATCAAGTGACAACAGTTCAGCCTTGAATTGTGATACGTAGAATGAGTCAGACTTCATCAGGCGAGTGATTACATATGATCATGATGATTGTTGCCACGGCACATAACAACACTCTTGCACAGAATTATCAAGAGAAAAAGGAGCCGAATAAAATGTCGAGAAACAGAAGTGTGGCAGCGTCGGAGCGTCGTTGAGGCAGTGATCCGCCCACACGTGGGAGTGTTTGTACATGTATAGTCTCGACATTGACATTGACAGCTTTTCGTTCTTCTGAAAGTGTCCTCACACACATCAGCTGTCCGCCTTATGGACGCCGACCAGCTTGTCCGCTGGACTCGCTTTGCTGCAAAAGGCGGTATCGGAAAATGTACGGCTGTAAATGATTATATTGCTCAACATTCCGATGAGCTTATGTTTTTGAAGGTGTGTAACACGCTCTTCACTGTTCGTTCAACTTTGACTGACATGTATACGCGTGTGTGTGCTGTGAATTTGTGTTGTCTAGGGAGACGAGATTGTTGTGTTGTTGAGGATTCCAGATGCAGAAGATGTATATCTCGTGCGTCGCAGCCATCTTTTCTTCTCGTGCCAACATTCTGACAAGTGTCTGTGCCAAATACTGTAGGGACTTTGCGAGGGCATCATTGGACGGTTCCGGGGACAGGATGTTCGGTTTCACGGAAAACTTAAACGCCCTGTTATCACCAAACGCTCTTCCCTCTCTGCTGCAGCCGCAAAAACTCCAAGCCCGAATATTAATAACAGCAACAGCATCAATCCACAGGACGACAACGCCTCTACAGCGGCACCTCCTCCCCTTGCTTTGATACCTCCTCCCCCACACCCAACACTGAGCGTGTCGGCTTCCACGACACACCAAGAACCCTTTGTCACAACTCCACCCAGCGCGCTTGACATTGACAGAGCCTCGCGGCGGTCTCTTGGCTCGGATTCTTCTTCTTCTTCTCGGCGTTCTGCCGAGTCCTCTCAGCCCTCATTTCATTCGTCACCCCCACGCCACCACTCGCCGCAAATTGTGTTGAACCATGATCGCTCTCCACCCAAGTCAACTCTCGTTGTGTCACCATTGAATATTATCAAAAAGTCTCCCACGACTTCCCCTCTCCATCAGACGAGTTTCAATGTCGTTACCCAGGAGGGGGAAGAGGGAGACTTGGTTGATACCCATGGCAATACCCATACACGTACCGAGATACCTTCTCCCATTATACCCGTTGACGTGAGTGATGGCTTGCAACCACCCCCGGCTTTGAATGGAGGAAATGACTCTGATGATGGAGAGACTGGCATTGGGTTGTCGTTCTTGCAGAGTTTTGGATCAAGGGATTCGGATGATGAAGATGAATCGTTCGAGGAGCATGCGAATGTCGGATATGCCGCGAGTTTCCAGCCTGAACGTGATGAAGAGGATGACGAGAGTACCGTTGAGGGTTTGTTATATGACGACGACCCTAGCGGTAGTGATAACCCATCTATACCCAAGCAGTTACAGCAACAGCAGTTCCCCACACCCGTCCCGGCCCAGGTTAATGCTACCGTGAAAACAGATGACGTTGCTTCTCACGTTGAAGATCCCTCGCAGATTGTCACTCTCCCTTCCCGGTCTTCATCTCCCCTTTCCCTCTCCCCGACATCGCCGCGTTCGCTAGCCTCGCTATCCCCACCTGCCGGTCATCAACAATTTTCTATACCATCCTCGCGGAGACCTTCGCTTCAATCTCAGCAGTCTCAGCAGTCTTATAGTTCATGGGAAGGTGCAGGGGATATTTATGATGACTATCGGTACTCGAGAGCTTCGATACTCAGTGGCGGGACGATGGCGACTACCAGAGGGCGTAGATCGTCTGCTGCTAGTTCGAAAACGTCTGCCACCAATAGAGGAGAACCTGGGGATGGTCATGTGCATGACCAGCATCCGCCGCCTCCGCCGCCGATACCTACTCCTGCCGATTCGAGACCGAGTATTGATTCAGTATTTGCAAGTGGTGGGGACGACACTCCATTGAGGAGAAGCGTAGAGTCGAAGAAGAGTATTTGTTCACGCAAATCTGCTGAATCGACATCCCATTCCTCCGAAACGCGTCGGTCACGGCAAGAGCTCTTGTTTCCTCAACCTCCGTGCACTGTGCATATCCAGCATGAGCTCCTAGACCAAGCTACGAGAGAATCTCTACGTCGGTCCTCGGAGGCATCAAGGATTCTCACCCAAGCTGATTTTCGACTTTCAGTCGAGTCTGAAGCTTCAATCTATAGTCGGCTCTCTGTTATTGAACAAGAACCGCCTTCAACAGACTCGGATGCTTCGTCTCCGCCTCTGCCTCCAGATTCTCCTGTACAAACGAGAACAAGTGCGACATCAGAGCGCCCGACACGGCTAGAGATTCCGGGGGCTGATCAATCGCCGCTGCTTCATACGACATGGGCAACACCGATGGCTTCACCGTCCGATCCGTCGTTTGCGTCGATGTCAGTTTCGACCCCGACAGCTATGACTCCGTCAACTGCGTTGTTGATGCCTACTGCGTTTGCGTCGTTTACGTCTGGGATGGCTTCGGCTTTGAGGGAGCAGGTGGAAAGTACGCGGAACTCTGAAGAGTCCTTGACAGAAAACAATCAGGACGGTGTTGCGGATGAGGGAGAAGGCGATGAGAGTATGGACTCGACGTTGAGAGACATTGTTGTTGCTGATGAAGAGGATATTCCCTCGGGTGTTGTGCAAGAGACTACGTTTCAGACGGAGTATACCCATGATACGACGATGGATATGACACAGACTACGATTGTCCTCCCAGAGTCTGTTCAAGCAGCTGCGAGAGGAGATACCCACCCTCGCACGCCATCGCCGGCTCCCTCTCCCACCAAATCCGACTTCCTTCCCAATCCGTTTGACAAATCTCCCTTGAGCCCGACGGTCCCTTTACAACCTCTCGAGGTCCATTCACCGCCTAGTACTTACGAGGCAAGTGAGCCTCCTGTGTCGCCTACGTCTCCCACTTCGCCGACTTCACCTATATCTCCTACTTCGCCTACTTTGTCCCATTTACGGCCTCCGCGTCAGGCGCCTACGCTTGCTGATTTACGTGAAGGCGGTGGGGATCCTATTCCCGGTACGAATCAACGGAGGTCGTTGTTCCTCCCACATCCAAACGCGCCAAAGGCACCGCCTGCCTCTACACATGGACCGATGTATATTGCCGCGCAACATCACCCACAACAAGTCCCTCCACCTTTCCCTCCCCCTCCTCCTATTATGCCGAATATCGCTGTAACTGAAGTCGGGCCTCCTCCGATGCAGAAGAAGAGTCTGGTAGAAGTTATGCAGGACGCGATGTATGCTCCCCCTTCGCCAGCTATGAGGCCGAGATTGATGGCGAGAGGACCGACGATTTATGGACAGTGTGAGGTTGAGCTGAATGTTGCGGTTGGGCCTGTGCCGATTTCGTTTTCTGTGGAGCCGCCTCCGCCTCCGCCGGTTCCTGCTGTGCCTTTGTATGCTCATCAACATGGGCATATGCCGTCCCACTTGGGGCCTGGAGACCGGATGATGACGCCTCCCCCTTTGCATCCTAACGGTGGTGGTAATGATGGTGTTCAAGCTCAAGCTCGGCGCGGGCCTTCGCCTTTGCCTCTGGCGAGATCTGTGACGAGTTCACCCGTGATGAATGGAGGTGCAGCTAGGAGTGACGGTGTTGATGGTGGAGGCGAAGACCTGGAAGGAGGTGTTGGGGACAGAGGGAGCTTGGGTGAGGATAATAGGCCGAATGGTGGAGTTATTCCGAGAGCCAACTTTTTCCCGAAGACTCCTGGGCAGAGACCAAGGAGTAGGAGTTTTTCAGCGTTTAATTCACATTCGACCAAGCTTGAGATGCCGTTGCCTGTTAGGTGAGTTTTAATCCCTCTGTGGCTCTTTGTGGAATGCTGATTACTGTACGATTCATGGTTTAGTCGAGAGGAAGGTGCACCTCAGCTTGTCGGACAGCCGACTGCCAATGATGTTCGGCAGAGTTTGAGGAACAGCACGAGGTCCAGTCTTCGTTCGTCCGTTTCCCAAGGCCAACTCAAGTTGTCGCCCCTTCGTCCTTCACCTTTGAGCCTCTCTCCATCGCTCAAACCAGGACCCATCAACAATGCGCCGAAACCCCCTCCAAGTCCTCTCGCTCAGTCATTCCGCCCTCCTTCCATGTCGGCTTCTAAACAGCCGCAACCTTCACCTTCGCCTACCCCGTCTATGAGTCTCCAGCCTCCCCAGCAGCTTAGACAGATCACCTCGAGGTCAACGTTGAATGATGCGGTGTTAACGGGGCCTATGGTGGCTGTGACTAATCCCTCTGAGCCGTCTTCGCCTGTCGTTAATTCGAGGACTTTGCCAGAGTCTATCAATTCACGACCAAGTCACGAACAACCCGCGAACGAAACCGAGTCCGTCACCAACCACAGCGCCGATTCTCAGTCTAATTCCCATTCTAATTCCCATTTCACGCCTCCTTCACCTGTTCATCACCGTCACCCCTCACTCCGCTCTAAGCTCTCACTCCCTAACCTTCGTCGGAATAGGAGCAGGAACGATGGCATAGCTTCACCTACGGTCATGGAGCACGATGTTAGCGCTACAGTTCAGGTTCAGGATTTGGATTTCGAGCTTGTACGACCAAAGTTCCAACAGCAACTAGCGAGGGCGAGCGAAGATTCGTTTGTGCTTGGTGGACGAGATGGGAGTATGGATGTACCTGGACCACGAGAAGCGCTCTTCCAGCAACAGCGGGCTGCTAGTCCTGCTGGATCGCTTAATGGACCACGCTCACCTACAGGTGAAGGAAACGCATGGCCGCGTCCTTCATTACAAGCCGCCGCAGCGCCTATTCTCACACGTGCAGGTGCAGAAACAGGATCGAATATGGAAGCCCACCGTCAACGCGAATTGAAATGGATGTCACTCATGGCCTCGCTCGCGCCCTCTCAATGGCGTAAGAGCAAGAAAGTGAAAAAGCTGCTGATTGAAGGTGTTCCGTCGTCGGTGAGGTATTTGATATGGCAGCATTTGACGGATGGGAAAGCCAAAGTTGTTCCCGGGGTGTATAGTCAATTGGGGAAGAGGGAGAGGAGGAGGGTGCAGGCTGCGGAGAGAATTGAGGAGGATATAGGGGTGTGGTTTAAGGATCAGGTGCACTTACAGGGGAAGGGTGGGCCGGTGTTGGCGCTTTTGCAGGTGTATTTGACGATGGTGCCCGATGTGCAGTATACGACGGGTGAGTTTCCTGGCTCTGTACTTGGTTTAGTGTCATCGGCGCTTATTATGGAATGATGTGGTAGGCTTGACGCTCATCGCCGGACAGCTGTTGCTACACGCTCCGGAAGAAGACGCATTTTGGATTTTCGTCTCGATGATGGATACCCATCTCCGGCCTTACTTTTCGACGAGCACAATTCAGATGGATGTGGACGCGAGTTTGTTCAATCGTGTGGTGGAGCAGAATGATAATCAGCTTGCAAAGAAGGTTTATACTGATATGGGGATTGAACAGAGTGCTGTTTGTGCTTTTTGGTATGTCCTTTTTTTCTGAGTGTTTTCTTTTTTTTAAATGGATGTGTGCCGGGATAGGTTCTCTACGCTTTTTGCTAGCACGTTGCCTCCAGAGTATGTCAATCGGGTCTGGGATGTTTTCCTCTTCGAGGGTGCGTGACGAATATTGTACCCACAATGCGCACTAAAATTAACCTCTCCCCTCAGGCATCCCCTTCCTCCTCCGCATCGGTTTCGCAATCATGATCTGCTGTCGTCGTCAGATTCTCGGGGCAACCTCTCCCGATGTTGTACTAGAATACCTGCATCACCCATCACCTAATTGGCTCCCCTCGACACCTGATGGGTTTTTGTCCCTGGCTTATTCTGTGAAGATGAAGGATGATGATGTGAGGAAGAGTCGTGTGAAGATGGAGGCGCAGGTGAAGAAGCAAGCACAGAGTTTGCCTAGGCATTTGCCAGCTGGGACTGAAATTTCGCTTCCTCGGACTTAGACTATTTAACTTTTTCCCTTTACTTAACTATTGCGTTATTTTCGTTCGTTATTGGTGTCTTGTTTGAATTTCTTTGTGTGGAATATGATTTTTTTTGGTTTATTTATTCTTTGGGGAATGCTAGACAATACAATGTATTAAATACTTAGATGTGTTATATAGTCAACATTGTAATATCGAGAGAATTTTGGACATCACGGCGTGGGTGACAAGCAAACTGTATTCTTGATGTGCGTGTGCCCGAGAAGTTCCAGGGATCAAATGATCATTGGTCAGTGATATTTAATTATGTCACTATACCTTTCTGCTGACCATCATGATGCCAATCTGAACATGCCTGAACTTTACTTGATCGCTGTCTCCCACCTTCTAACGCTGAAGAATGCTCTTGCCAGTCCCAGGTGGCCGACGGCGACGTGTTTTGTCCTATGTTTTACTGCTAGTTCTCATACCCATCGTGCTCATCTACCGCCATTCCTCTTATCTCTCAGAACTCTCTGTTTATCTCTCTGAAAACCTCTATCGCTACCACGGCCAAGCAAATGACACCGCAGTAGTCTTGCACGACGATGATACAGAACAGCAGGTTGCCAAAGTGGAGCAGGAGGAAGAGATCCCAGATAGGCTCTGCGACCCCGATACAGAATGCATGGACGGTGCTTGGAGGCTCCGCGACCCGCCTTTGCGTACCTTTGCGGACTTTAAGAGGATATATCCTCCAAGTCATCGAGGCGTATTTCAGCTTTGTGGGGACGGGGGAGATAAGCGTGAGCTTGAAGATCGTGAGAGGTATCGCAGAGCTCAGGAGGAACGGATGGTACAAATTACGAATTGGGTTTGGAAACCCAAAAAAGGACGGATGAGGGAGTGGGATGCTGTTGAATTTGTTGTAAGGTTATTGAAGAGTCCCGGAGGGCTGATTTTCTCTGGAGGTACGTATGCCGTTTGGTGGACTTGTCTCGTTGGTGTAACTAAGAAGTTATGCGTACTCTAGATTCGATCTCACGCCAACATTTTCAGTGGTTTGAATACGCTCTAGCCCGTGCTGATGTCCACATAAAAGAAGATCCTGAACATCTCCCATCTTACTCTCACAAACGACTTCATCAATTCATACTCAAACCGGGTGATTCCATGACTGCATACCTGCAGGATCGTGCTGGCGTACCCGATTCTCGACTTCAGCGGCCGATTTACACCAAGATTGATAACCATATACTTGTTGGAGAGAAAGAAATACGGGAGTATACTGTTCCACTAGGGGCCAAGCAGGATTTTCCTTGGTTTGATCATTTTCAGTATTTTGAAGGGTGGGAAGAGTTTGTTCGCGAGACGGCGCGAGCGCGAGGAGAACAAGGAGTGGCAGAGGATACGATACTTGTTCTGAATACAGGTGCTCACGTGCGTTGGGCATGCATTTGTCTTGTACTATTGTTGACTTTCAGATTACAGTGGTCCCGGGGCGCGTTTTACATGCTCCCTAATACGGGAGATGCTTTCGAACAACAGTCTCGTGTGACGGCTGCTTTGAAGAGAGTGGTCAGTGTCCGTGACGATGGTGTACCATGTCATTCACTCAATTATTGATGCCGTAGATCAATCTTATCACTTCTCGGCTACATGAAATTCCGCGGCTCTCAATATATTATCGCTCGACGGCACCAGGACACCCTGCCTGCACTTCTGCCAAGTATTATTACTCGTTCGGCAGGAATTCCAGCATAATAGCACAACCTGATGACGACGAAAGCTCGAAACGATTTACCAACGTCGAAAGTTTTTACACCTATCCGTACCCTGACATCGCGTCAGCTCAAGAAGCCATGAATAATATTACAATCTCCGTCCTGGTGTCAACTCCGGATAAACACCAGAAAGTTGTTCAATCGAGGTGGGATTGGGATCGACTCGAAGCAAATAATGAAGAATGGAAACAAGCTATTGCATCTCTTAGGCAGTCTCCTGAGGCAGGAACATCGTCTGACAAGGCGAAGTGGTATTATATGGATGTCTGGAATATGTCTCTTCAGCGTCCAGATGCGCACACTCAGACTGTCGATGTAAATCACGGAACGTATGACTGTCTACACTGTAAGTGAATCTTTAAATTATGTACTGCCTACATTGATGTACTATACTGCAGGGTGTGTACCGGGAGTAGTTGAACAATGGACTGAGTATCTTAATCACCTTGTATTCTTTAATCGCGACGAACTGCCATCATAAGAGAAGATTACTTAACGACCATCTTTCCCAGCGTCAATAGATTAATTCGGGTATACATGAGACGGCCACAAGTATGACTAACTTAGAGCGCTTCCGAAATTCGTGATCATAACCGGGATAATGGGTAACCGCTGAATGTCTACTCGTGAGACAAAAAGGCTGATTAGGGCTTACCAAACTGAACTTCGCATGCGGGTATTATTTAGTCGTGAGCAACAATTGGCCAGGACCTGCACTGTTCTCTGTCAAAAGCTGTTCCGGAATTCGGCTTGAAGTATCCCGGCGACCGACAGCGATGGTCCCCCGCTTTGCTGAGCTCCCGACACCATCATCGCTCCTGTAGACCATCGCTTCAATTCCTACTGCCGATTCCTGGAAAAACCTCTAATCTGTGCTCTTCGCATATTGAACAGCCCTTGACAGGCGGAATAGGACGTATAAATTACCGGTTCTACTTAAGGACTGAGTTCTATAAAATCATGTTCTTCCTTGTGAACAAGTAGCTCAGAGCTTTTGGACCTCTTTCTTCCGAACATCATGGATAGTATTTGGGCCTTATTCATTCCCTTCGTCATTTATACCTGGACGAGATCCCGCAAACGATATCCTCCTGGCCCAAAACGCCTCCCTTTCATTGGAAACCTACTTGATATTCCCACCCGTCACGCATATGAGAAATTTGCACACTATTCGAAGGACCTCAGTAAGCATTGATTCGAGAGATCATCTGGACATGAGCTTACGATCGCCTTTACCTCAGACTCCGACATCATCTATCTTGATGCTGTTGGTGTGCCCTTTATCGTCCTTAACTCTCTTGAAGCGTGCAATGATCTCCTCGAAAAGCGTTCCAATGTTTACTCTAGTAGATACCATCAAACAATGGCATACGAGTTGTAAGCAAAGAAGGTTCCCTTCTCAATATATCGTGCTCATCATTGTCAAGGATTGACGGGAAGCGTATCTTTCCGATGCTGCCATACGGTGACGAATGGAGAGAGAGCAAAAAAATTATGATGAAGCACATCACTGCCCCAGCCAATCAAGAGCCCATCTTCTCTACAATCACACAATTCATCCGCAAGTCTCTACTACCAAACTTGCTCATGGCACCAGCAGATTTTCTGGTTCACATTCGAAAGTGTGCTTTCGCATAATTTCTACGCCGCATTAATTTCTAACCGCGACCTCTGTGGTAGTGGTGTTGGGGGAAGTATCATATCCCTCACGTACGGTTTACCAATCAAAAGGGTGGATGATCCATGGATTGAAGTAGCAGAGCAGAGTATGCACTGTCTCACCTCTGCCGCGGTTCCAGGAAAGTATGCAGTGGATGTAGTACCGGCCCTGAAACATCTTCCCGAGTGGCTTCCCGGTGCTGGATTTTTGAGGGAAGCAAAGGAATGGAAAAGGACTTTTGCTCGTTTATTTGAGGAGCCATTCAAGGCGGTCAAGAAGGGAATGGTGAGCGCTTCTAGCTCACGATACTCTTCTGCATAACCTTATTTTGTGTAGGTGGATGGAACTGTACAGCCTTCATTTTTGTCGCGAAGCTTGGAAGAAATATCCGACATGCCGGACCAAGAGCGGCTAGAGCGTGTCATTGAAAATGTCGGAGGCACGTTCCTGGCAGGCATGTTCCCGCACAGAGAGATATCGATGACTGATCGCTCAGCCTCTCCTAGGTGGCACTGATACATCCGTTACGGCCGTTACGAACTTTGTGGCTATGTTGCTCCTTTTCCCTGACATACAGTCCAAAGCACAAGCCGAGATCGACATTGTGATTGGACGACATCGTCTACCGGAACTTGAAGATAAAACAAAGCTGCCCTACCTCAGCGCTGTGTTGAAAGAATTGCTCCGTTGGAAACCGATCGTGCCATCCGGCCTTCCTCACATGACTTCGGAAGACGATATTTACAAGGATTATTACATACCAAAAGGGGCTATTGTTATGGGAAACAACTGGTGAGTCCAATCAAGGTTATTGTAAGCATAAGGCTCAGGACGTGTAGGGCAATAATGCATGATGAGAAGATATTCCCCAATCCCTCCAAGTTTGACCCGACGCGCTTTCTCACTGCATCTGGTCAGCTCAGGCACGACAACAAAATTCCTGACCCCGAAGTAGTAGCGACCTTTGGTTTTGGTCGTAGGTGAGTCAACTACGAGGGACAATCATACACTCGACTTTCATGATTATACTGACATGCCTTTACTAAGAATATGTCCTGGCATCAATATTGGGCTGGCTAGCTTTTGGCTGAGTGCCGCTTGTATCCTCGCATGCTTCAACGTCACTCCCGAACTCGATGACGAGGGTAAACCAATCACGCCAAAGATTGAGTATGTCGGAAAAGAAATTGTCTCGTACGTTGCGCGCCGCCTCATCTAAGTTGTGGATCACAAGAACTGATGACCGGACGTCCAGACACCCTGAGCCTTTTAGATGCCAAATCACGCCAAGGGATCCCGAAGCTACAGCACTAGTTCAGGCAGAATACGATGAGAGTTCGGAGTACATTTAGCATTGGTCGTCCCGGTCATTTGGCTCTTCTATTTTACACTTGCTATTGGATAACAACCGTGAATTGATTATCCGTTGCTTCTGTGCCATTCGAGTCTGAGAGCCGTTCGTAACTCCTTTCCGCCCAGTAGTATTGCCCATGTTATCCGACGTCACAGGTAATGAATTGAACTACAATCGTAAGTTTGCATGTGGTCCAACCGATAACAACACCTCTTGTCTAAATATCATTGCATCATGATCTTAATTCTATCCTGACGAGTCATTCACTACAATATATATCTTCTGAGCTATTCGCATGCCGATGTCGAAAGCCATTGTGGTCAGAAAGTTTTAGTGACGTTTGACATTGACAAATGAGATAGTTTCACCGGTTCGTGAAAGCATTGCTCGTTCGCTGTTGAGCAGCTCCGTCGTCTAAATATAATATCCCATCTTCCGCAGGATGTTCTGATGGGTATCAAACTTATGCACAAGGACTACTATCTGCGTCAGCACCGCAGAATGGTATGCAGGACAAGAGTATTTTCAATGATGCATAGCAAAAGTAAGACAAGCTATTAGCTGTATGTACAACGTCCTAATTATGCTGAATGAGCATGAAATGCGGTGGTGATTGCGATGGAAAATGATTTGGCAGGTATGGTATAGCATTAGAAGGCACGCGAGTAGCGAAGCCTGAGCAGAGTAGAACAGAGAGAAGCACATCGTTCTCATGCAACCATCAATATGAAATTCCTGATCATTTCACTTCCGATGTCGACCTGCCAACACTACTTCCAGCACTTTCACGCTGTCCCGCGTCTTCCCACTCTACTTCTTCCCACTCGTTCAAGGCCTCCTTCGGTCCTTGATGTTGGGTATCCTCCTCGTGGTATCGGGCGAACTTGGAAATTTTATCCCGTAAGACAATGGCGTACCGTACGAGAACGAATATAATAATGTGGCCGACGGCGATACCGACAATATAAGCCGCGAGCTTGCTGTGCTGGGTTTTGGGATCGAGAAAAGCATATGCTGTAATGGTTGAATCAATTGTCATTTAAACAACACATGATGAGTTTCGTAATGTAGACACGCACTGTAGACGCCTTGGCTGGCAAAAGTGATGTATGCCACGCCTAAATAAGACAGCAATAGCACCAGGCACACGGGGAGAGTTATCCACGGTAGGGGAGGGATGTTTGTTGTGAAGATTTCGAACAGCACAAATACGGTGTTGAGGATGTGCAGAGAAATGGCCGACCAGGCTGAAACAACAGTTGCGGTCATCAGAGAGTTCCGTGTTAGGAGTTTCAAGCTCTACAAACTTTCATAAGGCGACGAGAATGTTGCAGGGGAGGCGATGAGTGCCCAGTAGCAAATCGTTACCAGGAGAGCTGCCAGGGCCATCAATAACGATGGACATATAGTTGACTGGGGTAGGGTGGGTGACGTACGAAATGTGGTGACTGTACTCAGCAGCAGCATATGCATCACTTGGAGGCCTCTGTGCCACCTCTGAAGCGGGTGAGCGTAGGATGAAGATGGTACTGGCTTGTAGTTGAACCCATGGTAGGCAGACGCAAGGAAGTAGGAGAAGAGGCCGATGTATGTAAGATGCGTGAAGTACGAGAACCAGCTAGAACGAAGAATTAGTGAGCCGTTTCTTCACGTATCGCTGCGGAAACAGGGACGTACATGTTCCCCTGTCGAAGGACTACAGACTCATAGACAAGAGAGGTAACGAGCGTGGCTCCACCATACACGACTATGATCAGCCGCTGAATGGCTAGTTGGCGGGCTGAATAAAGGGGAGAGCACACCAGACGGTGATGCCGGTCAAAGGGGTCAGCGTCCCCTAGAGAGGAGAACATGAGTGTAGAGTCGAGGCCAGTCGACCAGCGAGGTAGAGGGGAAGAATCAGTTCAAGAGTAAGGTGGAAGGAAACTAAATATCACACGCTGCTACTGTACATCATCACACTAGCTTAAAATATAAAATAACCCCGACAAGCACAGCAAATACGACTCCGATCAATATCAATATCACTCGCTGCTTGTACGACCTGTTGCCATCTGTGAGAGCCATAATACAAGCACGGAAGCCGTACTACTCACCGCCGTATCATTGTCGAGATTTTTCCATGCGACCTGTCAACATTAGTATCTGCGTCCCGTAGCTTGAAAACGTTGTTGGTACATGGTCTACGAGCGCTAAACTGGGAACTCACTGTATCTCGTGCATTCTCTATCTGCTCCCTCTGACCTCGCAGGCTCCTCAGAATATCGGCGCCATACGACTCGGTCTCCAGCGCAATTCGTGTAGAATCTCCAAGTCGCCTGTCTCCATCCTCCAGTGTTGCTGTGCCGGCTAGGAGTCTTGTCCGGTCGCTTCTTTCACCGTACGGGTCGTCCGATGTTCCTGCACCGCCACGACCTTTGGCTCCTCCGAGAAGGTCTGTTCGAGCAACCTGCGTATGCGAATCCTTGGATATCTTCCGGTATCTAGTTAATTCGGCCTTTGTTTGCCTCAGCCGCGTGGTATATTGACCGCGAATGGATGTGGGTATCCCTTGTATCTCAATCTCCAATTGAGAAACCTATTCGACATTGTGAGTCAATGAACGGCCATTCGAGAAAGTACGGGACATACAATATCATCCGCCTCATCTAGCTCGATCTCGACCTTCCTCAAAGCTGCCTTCCTTTGCTCTAAGGAGTATGAGCTCCAGAATCACGAGGCAAAGCAACTTAAGTCAGCGACGTACCCCCTTGCAAATTCTTTCCGCTGCCTTCGAGTTTATCCTTGATAGTGGAAATAAGAAGCTGGAAATCTGCTTCGTACGATTCGAATAGCTGTGTCGGCGTCTGGTCCATTGTGCTGGTCGAGATGAATGTTACTGTTGACTGTTGCCAACAGGGGTGCTGAGATCAAGCTCAGTGACCTCATCGTCACACCGTCACACCTCTTGTTGAAAAGTTTTTCCAAAAATACGCGATCAATAAGTCATGTCAGGGATGCATTCCCTTTCAAATTTGTAATGTACTCTGCAGTGGAAATCGAGTTTGAGCACTGTACTTGAGGCCATAACTACGATTTCGTGCAGAAATACTCTTGTATTTCGTCCATCAGTGACTACTGCTTTAGCAGTGGTTTATCATGAACATCACAAATTCTGAGTCTCTTACTGACCTAGTCGATCATGGTGTGATCTCAATTCCCCGGGCACCACTCTTCCCTCGCCAGAAAGTTCATCCGTCTTTTGCATCCGGGTCTCGACAAGCCATATAAACGTCTCTACCTCCGAGAGCGCTCCATTTTGCCTACTCTCATGCTCTCAAACCCGCTGCGACTTTCACCTACTACGTAACTCGTGTCCCGACAAAACTAAGAGATGGATGCACCAACGTTCGAAAATACATTCGGTTCCCTTCTCATTGGCACTTTTTTCGCCACCTGTTTGTTCGGTGTTGTAACCCTTCAGGCCCACCACTACTTCACTCGATACACTGATGATAGAACACAGATGAAGCTCACAGTACGTTATCACGTTGATTTCTCCGATCCCTCAAATCAATCTATTATCAGGTTCTGTCGTTATGGATTCTTGACCTGGCACATACTATCGGCACGACACACGACGTGTACACGCATACCATTCGACCCACTACCACGATGGACGGGCCCTCTATCCTACCTGGTGTCAACGTTGCAACCCTCATGGGTGGTCTGATAACTATGATCGTTCAAGTCTCCCTCTCAATTCGAGCGTATCGTGCCCTCCATCGGCCATGGAATCTTGTTGGCATGTTGTGTGGAGGTTTGGCCGTGGCACGTTGCCTGACAGTCATAATCTTAGTAGCGCGGCTGTTCAGTGCTAAGGATTATCGTCAGAGTATCGTAGACCTGGGAGGTCTTATCACAGGGTTACTGAGTTCTGGTGCAGCTATCGATGTTTTTATCGCAGTGGCTATGCTGTACTTCCTACTCATGCAGAGAGACACTGCGTTCAGGAGGTATGCTGCAGACCTCTAACTATTTCTGCCAGTACCTTTGCTAAGCGGTGAACAGTGCTCAACGGCTCGTGGATAGGCTTATGCTGATCACAATTAGTGCGTTCGCCCTCATCATATGCCTGCTTCCACCTGTTTGTAATCAAGCCCACGAATAGGGAGCGGCCTCCTTACCAGTATAACCGCAGTCGCTGTCCTCGTTGTCTTTCAGGTAGAACCATACACGTGTATGTATTCGAGTTAATGTTTCGTTGGACCTTTCTGTTCATGGATCTCCCTTTCAGTGGCTTGGTTAGCGGTTTACACATGTCTTGCCAAATGTAGGCAAAATCATTTATATCATTTTCAACATCAGCTTAGCTAAATTTCATTGGTCCAAAGTATACACCATCACCTTCCTCTCTGGGTACGTTGTCAATAGCAAATTGTAACCGGGCTAATAATTCTTTGTTTCTATGATAGGCTAAATGGGCGGGAAGAACTAAGAAATGCCGTGTCAAGTGGCCGATTGTCCGATATTCGCATCACTAAACCACGCCTGGAAAGTGTTGAAAGTGGACATTTCACCAAGTTGTCCTCCAGGTCTAGACGCAAGCCATCGGTAACCTGCCCTCGTCCACCCTGGGACAATCAAAAGTTTAACCAAAGTTGTCTTAGGACTTCTGTCAACCGGCGATTTCAATTGAAATGGTGACAACGACGGACATTACTCTTGACGTACGCGTTTTACGATCGATTGTATCCACATAGGCTGAGATCATTGTTTGAATCCTTCAGGGAGAAAAGCTGGATGATATACGAGGTCCGGGCCCTGCCTACCCGAATGGGTCAGGACAACGACCATGACATTCCGGGGTGCCTTTCAGGTTTGGCGGAAGAAATTTTCACTAGAGCCTGGATGGAGCGACCGTAGTAACGTTAGGCCAGAGCAGGCAACCAATGGAGCCGATGGTGTCTTTATATGTGTTGTATGGGTAAGCCCTCCCGCCCACTGGTGTCGATTAAAATGTAGTGCAGCACGCTATGTTTGTCGCCCACTTGCCACACTGCCTTAGATTTCCTTAGATTACTTCTTTTTCCGTCTTGTTGTGGGCGATCGTCCATTTCCACGTTCATTCAACCCAAGTACAGGAAAATTTCATTTTGACCGGTGACCTTTGCGGAATCCAGTGAAATCCAATCGCGCACCATGAGATGAACGCACCAATTCCAACGGAAGCGTATCAAGTTTGGTTAATCTGAACTCAGACCCTTTGAGCGGCTGGAAAGTTTCTAGTTAACGCCACCCGTACTAGTACATAGCTATAAGACGCCTCGTGACTGACCAAGGTACCCTTTCTGTTATGGACGATCGGCTCAAGTGTGTAGGCAAGCCCCTTCCCGAGCCTTGAGCTTTGCAGATTTTTCTCGGATGAAGTCGGGAAGTGAGGTGCCTCCACCGATAGCGGATTCATGAGAAACAATTTAAGATCGGAGGCACGCTGCACTGCAGTAGCCCAATCACTCTCCACTGGAATGGTAGCCTTCTAGCACCAGCAGAGAGTTCCTTCGTGTACACAGCCACTATTCTTAAGTTTGGCTTTATTTCATCGACGAGGCCATAAGCGAATAAGAGCTCGTGCTCCTCGTGCATCCGCCTCTTACAAACTTGGAGTTTCAAGTAGATTGAGTGTCAAGGGGAATACCTCTTTAGCTGATCACGCTGATCCCAAATAATTTTGCACGAAATCGGCCCTGAACGACTACTACAATCAGTGTTCACTTTAACGCTCTGCATGGTTCTTTGTATCATCTAATCGCTTTACGATACCGATTGCGATCGCGTCGGGTGCCCCTATGGTGACATAGTCGACGTAATAGTTACATGGAGCGCCTTGTATCTCCGCCGCCTTTTTCATTGTGGGTGTCGTGAGTGTGAGGCACCCGCGAAGTGCTATAGGATCCGTAACGAGCATCTGCTGATCGTGGACAAGCGCTTACGGGCTCGTTCCAGTTAGGTCGTTTCTGAGTGTTTGTATTGAGTGCACTGCGCACATACAAGAATTCATTTCCTGTCGACTTTAGCCTCGTGACCAACGGCAAACGCCGTCCCACACCAGTACCTTTCAACCGAGGATTGTCCTTTCAACCATCGTTCTGCACCATATGTTGACTTGTTAGCCGCATCCCCCTTGCCCAGTGCAGAGAGCGCTTGGGTTTTAGCGCTGAAAACACGTCGGCATGGTGTTCTATAGGTATGACTCAAAAACCGCCGACAATCCGAAATTTACTTAGGACAGAACTCGTGACGAACGCTTCAGAGGGAAACCTCGAACAAAATAGGCTCAAACTCGTGGGATGGTTACAGAATTACTTTTCTCGGCCTACAAAATCGCACTTCTGAGGTGGAGTCCTGCGAAAAACAAGAAACCGGGGCGACCACAGAACACTTGGAGCAGCTATATGCTTGTTTCCCCGCGCCGACATTCTTCCGCACTCCCCACCACTGTTGTACTCTTTCTTCCTCGAGTGTATTTTACCCACAGATATTGTTCAAAAGGCAGCTGGGATGAATGAAATGCGACATCCTGAAGATGTTTCCTTTATCCCTTATCTCTCTCCTTGCAGCCGCGCTGTTCACTGTAACGGGAGGAAAAATCCTATACGCCGGTGTGAACGAGGTATGATGCGATTGCGTTACTATCGTATTAACTTTGTCCTTACGTTCTGTGCTTGCAGTCTGGTGGCGAGTTTGGCGTCTTTTCGCCCAACAATACAGGATTTGGCCTACCCGGACGTTTCAACGTCGACTATGCGTTCATCAACAAGGTCCCGTTCCTCTGGCAAGCCTTATCCACTGCTATTAATAACTTGGTCTTCAGACCACCGTAGACATTTTCGTCGATCAAGAAAAGATCAATTTCTTCCGTGTCACGTTTCTCATGGAGCGCATGTGTCCCCTTGCAACAGGACTCGGGAGCCGGTTCAATGAAACAGTAAGAGTGTCTCCCGTCCAGTCAACGCTAAGTTCTAATGTTATTTTCAGTACTTTAATGAGTTTGCCGACGCAGTAAACTATATCACCAACACCAAACACGCATACGCTTTACTTGATCCTCATAACTACATGCGCTATGGGTGAGGCTCTCTTCGCGGACTTTAGCACATCAGGACTGATGTTCTTCCCAGAGACCCGTCTAGCCAGCCCTTCTCCGGACCGGTAGGTGTCACCTCACGTCATCTTGATTCAACCTTCAACATCGCCTTCCCAGATTATCGGTGATACATCAGACGCAAATGCTGCGACCACGGCCCAATTCAAAACATTTTGGCAAGAACTAGCTCGTCGTTTCGTCAACAACCCAAGAGTGGTCTTCGGTATCAACAATGAGCCCCATACCATGGTAAGACATCTAATTACTTTGTGATCTCCAAACGAGCTACTCCGATCTGATACCCTCCAACAGCCAACAGACCTAATCCTCGCGAACGATCAAGCCGCCATTGACGGTATTCGTGCTGCCGGAGCGAAACAGTTGATCCTCGCCCCAGGAAATGGCTTTACCGGAGGACATTCTTGGACTCAAGTCACGGGAAATGGAGCTGCGCCATCTAGCGATTTCATGAACAAGCTGGTTGACCCTCTGCACAACACTGCCATTGATATTCATGAGGTAAGAAATATCTCTAACCTGACAACTAAAAGGTGACTTACAACACTTTGTAGTATTTGGGTGCGTAAATTGACGCGCGCCGTTTCCGCGAACCCGTCAAATTGGATCATTAACGTACTTAATTAGATGTGGATTTCTCCGGAAGCCACGACGAATGTGCCCAACCCGGCCCATCCAATCTAGCAGCTCTCACACAGTGGTTACAGGACAATAACTTGAAGTTCGTCATTTGCAACTGAATTCTGAGCTCCACTGATGGTCTATCGCTGCTCAGGGCCATGATCACCGAATTCGGTGGAGGGAACAACCAAAATTGCTTCCAAGCGGTCTCTGATCTCATTCAATACATGGCTGATAACGACGTTTACATCGGCTGGGCAATCTGGGCTGCCGGTCCAAGTAAGTATCTTCATACCTCGTAGTGCCACACTCTCACACCCCGAACAGTATGGGGAACTGCTTCCCCTTGCTGTGGAGCCGACACTGGAAGTCTTGAACCTGGACAGGTCAACGACAGAGGAGGACCGAAGTACGTGCCTTCCCTTCTTGAGAGTCACTATTCCTAATGGGGTACAACCAGTGCTTTCCAAACTGTCTGGGCACAAGCAGTAAGACCCAACATACCCACAGGTATGGCCCTAGAATCTAGCTGAATTGATATCGATATTGAGATTAATCATCAGACTTGAAGAGGAGCGGTACCTCGGGATTATCTTAATGGACACTTGCGTTTCTCACTTATATAGTGAAAAGATACCGGAGTTGTGTATCCTGTATAATCTTGAATTAAATTCGTTTGGAGACCATATATACTGCAATTCACGCCAAGGTTGATTATCATGGTGATTTGCAAGACATGCTGACAGAATCGGCTTCCCCCAGTGTTCTGGTTGTCCATGCAACCTGGCTGCGGTTCGACCCGCTTTATCTCCTTTTATGTTTAGATTTTGTTTCCTGATCAAGCAGGCCCTGCCTGGTCACATTGAACGTAACTGTGACTGGTCATGTTCCTCAGAAGCCGCCCTAGGCCGCCGCATCTCTGGTGCTTGCAAGGATGTCATGACTGTATTCAAATTTATGAGCCATGGCTAGCTCGCGAATCCCGCCAGCCGTAGAAGTTCAATGTGGTGGAAGGCGCACGGTGGTAAGTCAACCTCCCTTGGCCACTTCCCGGAGGCTGGATAAGCAGCTAAATTAGCACTTTATCCTGAGATTGTGCGCTTGGAAAGACAAATCTCCGGTCTACAATAGATTGATATACGAGAAGTGTGGTCCCTATACCGCTTTTGCTCCCTTCTTTCTCGCTTACTTTATCTTCTGCGTTTCTTCCGTTCAAGTTCCATTGAACGATTCCGGTCTTGAGACTTCATTGTCGCGTGTTCGGGGCCATCAACAGTTTCTACCGCCAACCGCCTTGAAGGAGACCCCGAACATTCTACCATATGTGCTTTTGAGCATATGATGGAGCCCAGAGTTCTGGATGATCAGATGATCCTACGCCTGGCGTCACATTTCTTCAGGCAAGTTTGATGCTGACCACCCTCCGACTCTATAGGATACGGGTATCACTACTACATTTGATATAGACCCTGCGACACTCAGATCAGATATAGGATTACCGGTGTGTTAGCAGGAGAGAAATGGTGTGGTAGCAGATTCATAGAATCCAATGAAACATTTCTTTTCATTTATTAATACAACCCGTGGAAATCTGGAAGGCCGTTTGTCAAGTGGCAAGTCAGTCACTAGTCATGCGCCGTTGCCCTCTGTCCTAGTCATCCCTTGTCCTTCGCTTCTAGGACTTACAAATCAATGTCTATGCCATTAGGTGACAATAAACACTCTCGCTGACTCCAGGGCTTGAAAGCACAAGTTGGCGTTATCACGTCCATCCATCTTTGCCTTTCGTGATCTCACTTTCGCTGTCCTGCTCTTTTCTTTTTTTTCTTTCGGCTCGTCTGATTTGGAAGAGCAGCATCACCCACATGGTTCTATACTTGGTACCACTACTTTTTGGCGAGCTATCCCGTATTTTTATCGGAAGAAGTGCGAAAATGTAGTATATTAATTACCGAGATCATCGTACAGGCTCGACTCAAGCGCTACCGACACACCATCGGGCCTTCTCTAGATGCGTATAGCCAGTCCTTCAGTGCTTTAACCCACCGTAGTGTAGTGTTCGGAGGCTTAGGTTCTCTTTATACTACTGCTGTCGTTGGTTGGGCACCATTTCAATCGCGGTTTTCCCTTTCCCGGATTACTCCAAAGCAAATATTCTCCCATGGTAGCGCTCATAGCACTACTGATAGAAATAAGAAACACTATCTTAGTATTATGTCGCACCTACCACTAAACTACTCATGGGTGGGTAGGTCGTTCCAAGATTCTTGTTGGTACTACTACGTTGTGAACGTCGGAGGAATCGATGGAATGGCTTTGCTTAACCGCGCTCCCGAAACCGAGTGCTTGAATACGTTGGTTATGGACATTTTGACAATGAAAAGTCCTCAAGAGATAATGGTTCAATAAGTACCTCGTACTCCTTTTATTTCGGTATCACTTGTCCCATTAAGGCTTTATCTCAGCCTCTGAATATGTGCTTGTACAGACCGGATCCAAGGGACAACCAGCACCGTTTCAGGCGTGGTTTCTCGGAAATGTATGTTTTGCTCAAAAGGAGATTCGTTGGACTACTGGGCGCAAGAAAATGTATATCGAACGGAAATCTAGAGATGCATTTTCGGAAGGACTGAGGTGCCCGCTTAGTTTTTTTGCATACATTGGATGGAGCCAGAGCATGCTCCATTAATTGAGCTGTCGCTCACTTCGTTACGAAGAGATACAACGTTTTTAGAGCGGCCCTTCTATCGCACTCCTCACTAAGCAACTTTGATGAGGGCATTTCAACGATCGACTAATATATTATGGGTCCAGAGTATCTGCTGCCTCTTGGAGAGTATGTATTGCAGGCTACATTCGACGGGAACCCACAAGGTGCCTACTGAGTCCAATGAGATGTTCTTCATATTCTGCAGATATTGACGAATTGTAGTATGTATCCATCGGTGGGAGGCTAAAAGGTGATCATGCACGCATGAATAAATCTGGTCTAGCATCCCTGGACCTCAAGGCTGAAGAATAGACGCTCGACCTTTCGCAATAGACTGGTCCTGAGGTCAGGTACTGTTGTGATTGTATTGCCCTTCGTTTCAGACAGAATCAGGGGTCGTCATAGCCCCATCAAGAGAAGAAAGAATACTTGGTTAGGACGCCTTTGGAATTTGAGGTTGGGGAGGCCACCTCACTACGCGCTAGAAGGCCTTCTCAAAAATGCCCGCCGCATGAGGCAATGTCACGGAGAACAGGAAACAGGCGTCACCACTTTCTAAACTAAGACTGACCTGCGAGAATATCTTTTCGAATCAGTGACTAGCTGCCAATGTGACACAAAGAATCAAGCTGTAGTGCTGGCAGGAGACTCTTAAGGAAAAGCTGACCGCCCTCTGTAAAGTTTCACCTATATGTACGAACTACTAGGTGGTGTGATTCTAAGCTCGCTGAAGCTGACTGATTGGTAGTTATACACAGAGTACTCGTGGAGATGTGGGGATGCACGTAACCAATGGCATCTCATCCTCTCGTCATGGCTGTCATACGTCTGCGAACAACCCCTCTAGGAAGCCTCATCCTGTCACAAGGGAAGAAACTAAAATTCTTTATAGCAACGAATTCAGAACTCACTTGCATCGGATCAGCGACACTCGGAATATGATCAAAATCTCGCTTGAGAGCCGGCCCTTGTTGAGGATATGAACACCGGATTATCTTTGCTAATATCCATGGCTGCCGCCTTACATACCTGACCTTAACGGGGTGATAAGACAAGATTTGAACAGTAAACATTCTTCCGCGGAGTGTAAGGAAGTCTGAATATGGAGCGACGGTGCTGGGTTTTGAACTATATGCTGGCACTAGATTTTCGATTCGCTGGCTCCGCAATCAGCTTTTCTCCACGGGAAGCTCCCGTCAACAGCTCTGCATGTGGGAATTTTACATATGCCGAGATCACTCGCCGGATTCCAATCATCGGGCTTGCCCTGATAAGTTGCGCCATGAGGCAAGGGTTCAACGCCCGTGATCGTCAGTCTACCATCTCGGACCCTTCTTGCCAATTTGAGGGCGGCTGTCTCAACGTAATACTGAAGTTTGTAGATCTCCAGTGGGTTTGATGCCCATCCTGGGTTCAACGTGTCTCTCCTAACCTCTTTGACAGAGTATTTTGACCGGGCGCTCGGCTTCCAGGATAATCATGTTACGAATGGGGAACAAGACAGAAGCAGGTAAGCCATGCTCAGTTTACGGACGCGTTGCATCCTCAAGCAGGGTTGTTCTGTATGCGGAAAGCGTGACACTTGAAAGACCCTCCGATTTAACCATATTGCGCTGGTTTCATCCACAAATTTCAGATCCAAAGCACGATAACCACTATCCCTATGATGTGGACCTACAACGCCACGGCATCCTCTGACATCGGTTACCATGTTTGTGACGTACCTCATAGTCCTCCGGACTTAAAAGCCTCGCGATAGTCCTCCTTACTTCACCCATCTCAGCCTGCTCCCCCCACCCGACCGCATTCTAGCACTCCTCAATCTCCTACAATGCCTAGTTCCGCACCTTCCTACGACCTCCCTCCCACCTATCATCTTCCTGATCTACTTGAGGAGTTGCCTTGGCCTCGCTTGCTAAGCGAACACTACGAGGAAGTCAGAGTAGAGTCCGATGCCTGGATCGAATCATTCAACCCCTTCAACGAGAAAGGGCGTGAAGCATTCCGCGCCTGTGATTTCAGTATGTGCTGTAGTTGTAGTGGACATTGGAATCACTTATTGATGTCGTCTAGGCCTTCTCAGCGCTCTGACTTACTCGCCTCGAGAAAAGAGTAAGTTCAGCTGCCATAAGCTATCTGTCATTCATGCTGATCTTGACACATTAGTTATCATTCGGCTCGGCGCTGACTTGATGAATCTCTTCTTCACGTTCGACGAGTACACCGATATCCAAGATCATGCCGGAGCCCTGGCTTTGCGTGATATTGTTGATGACGCCTTCCAAAACCCGGAAAAGCCTCGACCTGAGCGCGAGGTATGCCTTGGAGCCATAACTCGAGAGTGAGCCATTCTATTCCTCATCTGCGAGACGACAAGGTTACTCATTCTAACCTCAGTTTCTGGAACCGAGCCCGAGCTATCGTGCCCCGCAACGCTTCTTGCCTTAAGCATTTCCTCAAGGATTGGGAAGGTTTCAGCTCCAACGTTGTCCAAGAGGCAGAAGATCGCATGAACCAGCGATCTCGAGGGTTCTTCGACTACCTAAAGATTCGTCGTCACACCTCCGGCAGTTACCCTACCCTCGCACTCTGCGAGTTTGGCCTTGACCTCCCCGAGGAAGTCTATTATCATCCTATGTTCGTTGTTCTCAGAGACCAGGCTGCAGAATTGATCGCACTTATCAATGTAAGTTATGCTCCTTAATTACGAGTCTGAAAGTTAGGCTGACCTTGAGAAACAGGACGTTTATTCCCTGGCCATGGAGAGGTCCCGTGGCCTTAACTGGCACAACGCCGTTATGCTAGTCATGCGCGAGCAGAACATCAGCCTCCCAGAGGCTATGGAATGGATCCTGAACTATGGCCAGCGAGTGGTCAAAAGTTTCAATGCCAATGTGGCTGCTTTGCCGTCTTGGGGCCCTGACGTCGACCGACGTGTTCAGATTTACGTCGCTGGGATCGCACAAAACATCCGAGGTGTCGACGATTGGACCTTTGAGAGCCACCGTTACTTTGGTTCCAAAGGGCTCGAAATCAAATTGACCCGAACGATGAGTCCTTTCCCTCCTGCACGTGGATTCGTTAAGATGGACGACGATGAAGTGCAACACGTTCCCGCCTCTACTTCTGCTGCCTACGTCACTCAAATACAACCCGCCAACCTAATTGCTGCTGCGTGACTCATTTCTGCGTTCGCGTGGTTAACCGTATATAATGTATTATAATTACGGCTACTAGTATACATATGTACTCAGGTGATTTACTTATAAACTAAAGTTTTAATTCCCGGTCTTGTCAGAATACGAAAATTATCACTATCAAAGGCCTATATAAGGACGAAAAGCCCTTGAGATTAACAGCGCGGTGTCGAGA
Source organism: Leucocoprinus leucothites (assembly GCA_013368445.1). NCBI lineage: Eukaryota > Fungi > Basidiomycota > Agaricomycetes > Agaricales > Agaricaceae > Leucocoprinus > Leucocoprinus leucothites. The sequence continues at coordinate 412,764 of JAACJO010000031.1, forward strand.
AACTATTAAACCCTCTCAACAACGTGTTCATTTATTTGCATCTTCGGGTCCTGTAGGTGTTTTCGGGTAATTCAATGGACAACGAATGGCGGAAATAAGGCAAAACTCTTTGATTGCAGACTAAACTCTAAAGCGGCTCTGCGGCTGAAATGTACAGAACTGGACAAAGGTCAGATCAGACTGCAAGAGAGCTGAGGCCACGCGTTTACCATTATTCCCTCTGATGAATGCATCACCATATCTATTTGTCACTACTCCGTTAACGTGTTCTTCCGTTTGTTCCAGTGCAATGTTCATGTACCCGTCTAGACATGATAAAACCCCTTTCAATACACGTGTATCAGTGAGATCTCTAACCATTCAGTCCAGCGCTTTTTACCTCGATAATCCACACCAGACAAAAGGCGGACTATGACTCGCTTACCAACAACATTTTTCAAGAAATCTGTTGGAGAACCGGTATGATTTGGAGGGGGAGGAGGGGGAGATGGTTCTGTCGGCTGTTGGGGAGGTGATTCGTCCATGATCAAGGTCGATGCTTAGTCGTGTTTGGTCATGTGTACACCTTAATTGTTTTGCTGCTGGACCAAACAATGACATTACTGCTCCTCCAATAGCACAATCAAACTCGTCCTCAGCTCTGCAAAATTATTTAGGCTCTCCACTCTGTCGTATCTCACGCCAACGCTCTCTTTCCATTCGACTTGTTCTCATGTCCAGGACCAGCCGACCAGAGGATACCAACGCGTAAAACTGAATAACGACGCGTCTCGGACTGTTTATACGTGCCCTCGCTTCCTCATATTACCGAGATGCTGCAGTGTTCTATCTGCGTCTACTTACGTGGAACACGAAACTCATGATGCCTATTATATCGCCTCCGTCGTAGGTTGTCCCTATTAACGTGAATTCAGATACAAGTGACAGACCGTGTCATTGGCCACCTTTTGTGAGTTATTGCCTTTCCACAACGAAAATCGCGACGACTAGATTATTGCGCCTCTAGCCGTCAGTAGTATTGCCGCTAGTGGGACCAGGATGCGAGACGAATCCCCGGCCAAATCTGAAGTGTCGTCGCGTCATATTGAAACAACGTGGCCGCGGACGAACCACCCTCCCAGCGAATTTAAATGTTCAACCCTTATCATTTCTCATGTTAGACTCACGTGGCTTACGGTGTCAGGCGCAATCCTCGAATTCCCATTCATTCCATAAACCCAACTTTGTCGATAGACATCTTTTTAAAACTCGTGGGTCCCTCCCGAAGCCCATAAGCGGGTTCCCATGGGTAGAAGAGATAAACGATCGTCACTGCCCCGATGCACCTATGAATATCGTGGGTACGACTCCCGACTCGGATTCTCCGTTGTGGCGTCAACTGGAATTCAATTGTAAGATGCTCCATCACTGTAGAGAGAAGGTCGCTCAGCGTAGCCCCAGCGCACAACCCGGAATTCGAACTAGCCGATTTTTATCAAACAATTCGTATTCCAGCAAGGTTGTACAATGGCGGTATTGATTTTGGACTCCATAGCAATCCCCGTAATGTGGTCTATCCTTGGAATTGAATTTGTAAGTGTCTTTTATATCGACTGTGCACGATGCCCGGTTCCAAACGTTCCTTATGAAGTAGCCGTCACGTATACAACATCTGCTTCCGGTTAGAACTTCGCTTAGCCCGTCTTTAAACCATAGATACACGATCGTTGAGCTGCCCGTTTCGCTCGAGCGCACGTAGATGTGCTAACAATATGTTGTGAGTGCGATGATCCCTGAATATCCTCGTGGATTAAAAGTGAGGGACTGAGCACCTTGTAGAGATCTTTCTTCCTCCGAGCACTTATCCTGCGTGGCGCAGGGTTTTTGGCGCCCCTCAAGAGCCCTTCTGTGCCTACTCTTATATCCGGGTCAGCTTCCTGTAGAGCGGAACGCTTGGCCTTCACCGAGCCCTTCTCCGACGTGAAGCTACTTGTTCACTCGACCATCCGCTCCTATACCCCGTTGACGGATTTCTCGACAGGGCCACGTAAATTGCGGGTAATACCCTGACCAAGGTTCCCCTTCACCGGCTATCGTATCTGGTAATCTTCGACATGTCCTTCCATTAGCCACGTGAGAAGGCTGTGTAAACCCTCAGGTTGAGGCCGAACTCCTGGAGACTTTGTTCCAGATCTGGGCTCGCTTTTCTCGATTACGAAAGTGACTGACAAGTCTTGTCAACATGATCTGCAAGGTCTGACTCAGAGTGGAAAGTCCACACATTACGCCGATCCTGTGTGGCACAATTTCCCAGAGCGAACCCCACGTGTCTAGTTATTTTGATAATGCTGACAGGAATTCGTGCTTCTTCATCTCCTTAATGCTTATTCCAAGTTCCCCGCTTGCGCCACCACGCTGTCTTTTGTACCCGTGTATTCGGTCAGCGTCTCCGCTCGATGCCACGCGTCTGCTATCCGGAAGGGCTGTAAGGTCCTTCTCTCAAGATCGTATACGACACCCAATCGCTGAATTCAACAGCGGCGGAGCAGGTATGACAAGTGATTGGTGAAATACTACGTTCTACGACCGTGTTTCAGGAGCAACAACTTGTGCCTCGCGGTTATCTTCCTCAAACCCCCTTTGTGTGTTTCGCCAAGGGTTGCACCCAAGAAGAATTGTTGTCTTCGATCTTTAAAATCTATGGCATCTAGTGCCCTTACAATTGATATCACAGGAATTGCACAAGTGAGATCTGACAATGTGTACACCTGTGAATATGGACTTGAATTAGGCAAAGATTAGATAATGCTCCAATATGAGTATACCGTCGAAAGCAAATATACAATAAATATAGGTAGATATATAACAACCCGTTATGATTATAGGCCAGCTTAGGTCCAAAAGTCCGATAAATGGTGGTGGTCCAGAGATGCCGATAATACCCACAAACTAGATATCCACGTCAGGTTTTGAACCGAGGCTATCAAAACCAAGATACGCATGAACATTGGAATGTAGTAAAGGAGTTCAGATTCGACTAGTACCCTCTAAGGTGAGGGGAACGTCTACATCTCCCCACTCCATGCATCCTTCGTAGAAATATAGCACGCTGAAAATAAGGAATAGAATTGCGCCACTCCAGGTGACTATTACAAATGAGTGAAGGAGTAGCGGATAATTGAAAGTCTACACACCGTGCTTTACAGATATCTTGGTTGAGATATACCGACCACCTATCACAGCCAATGCGGTGCAAAAGCAATGGCCTAGGATGGTGCCCAAGGTAACAAGGTAGACGTTCTGTGGTTGGTACGAGTTAGAAATGCAAAGTCGGGTTGTTTAGGGAAAGCGTACATGGGCTGCACCAAGCGCGATAGTCGCAATCTGACTACGGTCCCCCCATTCTCCGAGGAATGTCAAGACAAATGCTTGCACAATTACGGGCCCAAAGATAAGGCTTGAGAAGTTCCTGGCGCCCTCGAGCCAAGTCGGCTTTTTGTTGGATTTTGGGGACTGCGGAGGGGCGTTATCTGCCCTACCTTCTTCTAGAGATTCCATAGGGATACCCTCGCCATCGTCCTCCGCAATTTCCTCCTCTGCTTCTCTCATCTCCTCCCGCATCTTTTCGTTCCCAGCGTCTCCAGACATCTTTCTTGCTTCGGCAGCCATTTTCAGACCGAAAATCAAAAATAGTACCGCTGCTGCCAGTTGTGTCCATGCTCGTGGTATAAGGGAAGGAAGAATATGCCCCAATGAGGCCGAAAGAGCGGACATTAGGAGTAGAGAGGCAAAGGCGCCAGAAAAGACGAGTAAACGAGGGTGACGCATCGCGAGTAATGCGGATATTAGGAAGGTCTTGTCTCCGATTTCAGAGAATAAGATAAGTAGAACAGACTGGGTCATAGTTTCCATAAAAGACGGGTCTACCGATGGTGGTGGCGGCGAGGACATGGCCGACATGGTTGTCGGTGGTGGGCAGTGTGGGGCAGCCTTTTTGTGGCTCTGCTGGCCATCAGCTACGCAGTATACTTTCCCACGATCACCAATCATGACCAAAATCATTAAATCAGATCATCATATACGAATCATATACATAGTCCAATTTGGTAGCTATGTTACACATCAGATCAGAGGTTTATCTACATGTACAAGAGAGCTATTCTAGAACAAATCTGAATGAGAAATTTCAAGTCATCGACTATCTGCTCAAGTGCTTACCTTGTTCATGCGACGAGGCTATGCTATGATACCTCAATCGTAGTAGCAGCAACAAGCTTGGCCGAGGCTAGAAGACGTAGATCAGTAAGTTATTTTTGACACTCGTAAAAGCACTCACAAGCCACAGCAGTCACCGCGGTCGTAAGGACCAGTGTCACCGACGCAGCGCTTGCAGCGGTCATTGCAGAGGTCGGATCCCCCAGCGCCGTGGCATGAGCCACTGGCGCCACATGCAGAAGCGGCGCGCTGAGCCAGGGAGGTCCTAGCCTCCAACTGCGCGGTCTCGGCGTTGGGAATGGCGTAGGCGATAGAGGTGAGGGCGAACAAGATGGCGAGAGAGAACTTCATGTTAGTACTGGAGGTTTGTCGATAAAATGTTTCTTTGCTTGGATAAGGTAAATGGCTCAATCGCTGGGTGTTTTTATACTAATTTTTCAGTTGGCTGTGTGCGCAGACAAATGTCATGCGCCCTGACAGCAATCTTGCTCTTCAGTTTCTCGGAGGTATTGTCAGAAAACTATGGAGACGCAAGAGTTTCAGGATGCTCGAGTTGGAGCCCATGTCTTCGATCAGAGCTCCAAGCACAGCTGTAAAGGATAAAAATCACAATTTTTCTTGTATTTTTTCTCCAACGGGTTGATTAAGAATCAATATACTTGCGATTCTGGTGTTCAGATTATGTACAGTCACCGCCCAATATTGGGGCAGTGGAGACAAATTATCATGTGCTTTGTGTATTCGCGTAAATGATGGAGCGGCCAGCGACGAAGAGATTTTCTTACGGCCCTAAAGTTGTTGGAAGATGCTCCAGCTTTTCCGATAGATTCAAATTAACTGGTATCTCTCTCTCCTCTCCAGGCACTGTCTATTGAGCATGAGCATTTCGGAACGTTCACATATTATAGTGTCTGTCCTTTTGCGCGGTTTTTCCGGCATTTTCAAATGGTGGGTTGTACGGAGAGATCATGTCACTGACGTGATTTATATCACATTTACCTACGGCATCGTATGATAGGCGTCTATATACCTGTGCATATTTGTTGTCATGCAAAGCACCACTGCCCGGTACAATACAGTTGCATGAAGTCAGTCAGAGTTCCTTATTACTATCAGCGGAGCGAGCTATTCCTGCTTCCGAAATCTCTTGTCATGTCTTTGTCTCCGTCTTTCTCGTCACGTCGCTGAGAGACGAAATGTTTGAGCCCTGAATGATGGAATTATCTTCTGTCTGTTTCAAGTTGGCGTCTAGGGCTGTTGCATACAAAACATTGTATTGACATGACGGAGGTATATTGATTTTCGAAGATAAACGAGCAACCCTAGGGATACTAGTAATCTAAATTGGACACATTGGGAGCTGGCAGAGGTTTTTGCACAGTGTATTTTCGACTCTTCGAGTGGCACCTGTTGTGTATTATCTCTGCTGTACGACTTATCCAATCATGACAACTCGCAGTCGGGTCGAGTCCTGCTTTCGTTCCGTCATTGTAGGTCGAAGATGCTCTTCAGGGACACCATCGAAAGCTGTGGGCCCCCGACTAATGCCCTTATATATTTATCAACTGATTTTTCACTTGCAATAACGGGTACTCGAAACAAAGTTGTGATTGAAATAGGGGCGACGGGAATACTCGTTGTATGTGAGAAAAATAGAGGAATACCTGATACTGTGTGAATGACCTTAGTTGTAGGGTGATAACGTTAACAAAGTCGGATTTATACTTGCTTTCCATTGTAATGACCTCTGATGACGAAACCTCAACTCTCTTGCCCCACAAAACTGGGTAGTGCTTTGGCATCAAGTCGCGATCATGCTGCGGATGCTTGCGCAGCCCGCTCTCTACCGTCAATTGACACGATACCACCTACATAAAGGCGTTATGCTGCTGGTCTGATACAAGTCGTTGAGATCGCTAGATGTGTGCCCTGACATGGGAAGAAAACATGCCTCAAGACCTATCTCACCAGTCGTCCCGGCTTTCACTCCGGGTAGACACTTGGATCTTGGGATGTCGGGGGAAAATATTTTATTCTTGCCTCGTGCATCCAGGGTTCATACACAAAACACGACAGCCGAGTGCAACTAGTATACAGTGAGTATTTCGGGGTTAATCTTTGAGATACTAGACGGTGTCGGAGCGCGGGTTGCTCACGTCCAAGTCGGATAGCGATTTTTGAGGGTAATCCTGGGGAGATGGGATTTTGCGGGGAATTCGGCGGAAGAAGTGTTAATCATGATCAAGTTGAGACTACTCCAGCAATACAATTCGTCCGTGCTTGTATGCGATACGATATGAGAATAAAAACCCAAACGAACAGACAGATATTTAATAGTCAATAGAAATCGAAATAAATAACATTTGATCAAAGCCGCCGTGGTGGCTTGTTCAAGAGAGGTTTTTAGACATCCTTGGGCGGAGTGAAATGCACTGTGCTTGTCCTCGGACCAAGCTCAACTCCACCGCTGATTCTCGCAGTGGACACCATACCAACACCATGTATATGATACTGCTCCCCCACGATATCCTTCGCAGCCACCATCAACCTATCCAGCCTATTAACAATCCTAAACGCAATTGAGACTCCTACGCAGAACATCCTGTGCAATGTCGGGATTAGAGAACTGGGAAGATGTTAAGGAAAATGCTGATGTGCGTACAGATACTGCTCATTTTGCAATGTGTCCAGCGTCAAGGAACGCGGTAACCCATAGTCCTCTTCCGACTCTTTATGAATGATATCGAGTCCATGATATTTAAGCATAAATCGATCAATGAGGGGACCAGGCGTAATCTGGGGTAATGGATTTCCTGTGCGAAGAGAGGATGCGATCATACCTGCATATCGTACTTCAAGTTAGCCTAGGCACGATGCTGAAATCAGGCGAAAAAAGGATCTCACTGATGACGGCCAGAATATCTCCCTGAAAGTCCGGATCAGTAAAACGAGTCCTCTTCAATAATGCCCGGGTCCACGCAGGTTCCAAATGTTCGATAACAGACATTAAATGAGCCAGCGAATATGCAATCTGCCTATATTGTCGTCAAACTCATGAGACCAAGGGATTCAAGGAAGGGCATACAGCTGAAGCTCCATAACCTTCTGATAACGCTGGGCTGGCCATCGCCCTCTTAGCGAAAACTAGATCCAGAATTGACGAGTCAGGAGGTTCTCGAGCGCTGTATCTGCCTAGGGAGACAAGACGAACCTCATAAATTACATTCGCCCGTAAGACCACCGACCTCTTCAGTTTGCTCCGAATCGCAATCAGGCTCGTAATGATCTCCTGAACCTCCGATTCGCGATGCGTATTCGCGTACGATACAACTGCGCAATAAATCGAACCCAGTTCACCACATGTTGTAGAAAGCAGCCGTCTTTGGTAGCGACGAATTGTCGTAGAGGGAGGTAGGAAAGATACAATGCTATTGCAAATAAGAGGTATCGTTAGCTAAGCCTGCGAATAGTGAGAATATTACTCACAACGCCGCTGCTACACCACATGTCACCAATAAGAACCGTCTCCAGGCGACAGAAAACCCGGCTCCGGGAGATCCAGGGGCAATTAAATGAAGATCCTGGTGTGAATAACCAACGACCTATAATCCCATCCAGTCGTGCGCAACTTTCAGTATTTGGGGCCACAGGAGTCGGAAACCACGCCACGTACCAAAACCGCAGTGACGAAAAACACAATATTAGTCATGGGTGGTCCCGGCCAATACAATCTCGCGAAATAGAAGAAAGGGAAACATACGCCAAGGACTGCCGCAAGTCCATAAGGGCTATCAGTGGCGTTTCCCCGCGATATATACCTATAAGTGAACAAAAATATATTCAACTGACTGAAAGACGCTATGCATATAGCACTCACCAGATCACCATTCCGACTACGCCACCAGCAAATGTGCTGAGAACACGGGCCGTCAATCCGAATGTTGTATCCCCTCTGAACCGGGCGAGCGTAAGTTGCCCCATCACGCTGTATTATCTGCGATCAGTCCCCGAATCTTCGCTTATCGGCGTTAAAGGAGGACTCACATAGCCCAAACGAAACGGTTTTCTGACCGATCCCGATCGTATGTCATGAGTCAACGTCGCACGCTAGCAAAAAACCATTTGACTCACCGTATGCAAAGCTTGCCGAACTCTTGATAAAAGAAGGCAAACACAGCAAAACTGTGAATAATCCAGCTTTGATCGCAAACAACACATTCCCATGTGCTAAACTTGCGGCAGCGTGATATAACACCGTCATTACCCATTCAAAAGCATTGCGTGGGGGAAGGGCGTCGGGATCGCGTTGGCGTGGCATGCCAAGATCTTCAAGTGTGTTCGGTTGAACACCCTGAATTACATCTGCGCGTGGATGGTAGAGTGGCGAAGTGGTTCAATGATGCGATGTGGAGACGGAGGAAAACGCCGAAATGAATTGAGCAACGGAGGCCGACGGCAAAACGATGTTGAACATGATTCGAAAATCGAAAAGGAAGAAAAAACGAAGGGATCAATCAGATAAGTGATTTGAACCCTGCATGTGTGCAAATGTCCACTTACCGGGATCATCATCCTCATCATTCTCCACAGCCTCGGCTACATCATATTTATTCCACAATAACAGCCTTTTCACAGGAGTCCATAACCGCATTCGGTCTCTCTCTCCTTCCAGTCTGATGACTTCGTCGAGCTATATCCAATCATCAGCATCCGCTTGTTTTGCCAATAGTGATCCCGAAGATTCGGTCACCGAAGAGAAGGATGGAAATGTGCACGTACCATGCTCACCACGACTCCAGAGAATTGCATGAGGTGGAACTGATAGACGTAGCAATGGAAGAGGTATCGGTGTGGAGGCATGACATAGTCCGGATTATCTTCCGTCGTAGATCTATCGAATGCCGGCCGATATGGTTCAAGTACTTTCAAACTAAACACAGCAAAAAATGTCAAAAACACGGGGATTGAGGAGAGTTAAAAGCAGACCTGGTACGCACCGCTTATCGCTCCGGAAATCCTCCAGTGCAGATGCAACTTGATACCTCAGCCTCTGAACAGTGTCCAGCCTGTTCTGCCGCCTCGTCTCACATGCTGCAGTCTTCATCCAGAAGTGAAATTTGTCTTCCCGTACAGTCCCGAGCCAATCACGAACACCAGTTAGGCCGTCCTTCGTAGCATTGAGAAGATCTGTGCAGCTTAAAAGACACGTCAGACTGCTTCACAAACACGAAATTACCCGTGACTCACCAATCTCGTAAAAGCTCAGTTGCTCTCTGCGTGTAAACGTCTCCATAGGGATCATGTAACCTCGTAGCCTCCAGGTTCATATATCTCTGACTCTCAAACACGCCTACAGCATGCTCTCCTCCTCCCTTCCGTATTCCGAGAGACAGATGCAAAAGCGAGTGATGAAGCTGATGACCATGATGATGAAGGTGAGAATGGTGATGGTGTGGCGAGGTAGCTATGATCGGGGAAGACGTCTGCGATCCTCCAGTACGCATCCTCTCAAGCGAACGCGAAGGCTTCCTCGAAGGCGGGCGAGATCGAAACATTCTCCTCGATCTCGTGGAGTGCGGTGTCTTTGCTCCATCTAAAAGTGGACTTTCCCCGGGCCCTGGTGCCACGACTTTGACAACTCCACCACCATCTATCGTACTCTGAATCTCGCTACCGGGAACTACACCATCTTCCACCTGAACACGTAACTTGGGCCTTCCTTCTCCGCGAACCGGTGAAGGGGGACGCGAAACGACTGGGCTACCTGGTACTAAGGGGGTATTCGCGCCAGAAGGTGCAGGTGTCGTGGGGAACGGATCTCTCGACGGATCTGCCAACGTAAAGTATACCGTCATTCCATTCGCCCTTCCTGCCAACCGCCTGCCAAGTCGCTGAAATGTACAGAAGTCATCGGGTGCAAATCGTGACCAACTGAAATCGTTGTTAAGGAGTCGAACCGATGCCGCGAGAGAGATGAGGACTCCCTCGGAGCTGTCCCCAGCCACTGTTATAGAATTTGCCAAGGACCCGAATTCATCGGAGCGTACGTCGGTGTCGAGGATTTTGCAGTGGTCATCGAGGGATGATATTAGAGGCGTCAGGAAGAGTTGAAGTCGATGGGTGAATTGATGGGAGATGGTGGAAGGGAAGATAACAAGTGCTCCGATTAGAGCCAAAGCAGAATGAAAACATAGGGGAATGATAATAGTACGTCCGACCTAAGAGAGAAGATGAGGTACGTTTGGAGTCGTTTACAAGAGAAACTTACGAGATAATACGGGAAGGGAAACAAACAAGCAGTAGTCAACGAAATGTCTGAAACACCGTCGTTAGTGGAGACATACATACACATAGACGAGACATACCTATACATATGCAAGCAAATACAGTCGGGAAAAGATACGGACCAGGTCCCTGCCTGGCTTTGATGTACAAGAAGAATGCACTCCCTAAAAACACGAAAACCGCCATGATGACTGTCGGCTACGCACATAATGCAATATCAGCCACCGAGAGATCACGATGGACCAAAATTAGAATCGTTATCTTACCGCTGCCTGAATGTATTCTCCGGAGACTGCTTGAATGAATGTGACTGTGCGGTCTGTATTGGTTCTTGCCAGATTGGCGAGGAAGACCCCTAGGGACACCCATCTACGTCGAGTAAGCGAAAGACGAAACGGATGAGCATGTGTCAGGGAGCAAGGGGTAAGAATGTAGTGGAGATCAGCTTACGACCACGCAACCGCCACGAATAGCAGAATTAGGAACTCGCGTTCCAAAACCCCCACAAATGGATCATTCGGCGGTGACAAGAAGGCAGCTGGAGCTCGATGTTAGTAAAGGGGCTCAATTCATGAAATAAGGGTATGAAGGGTTACCGATTAATATGAGGAAGCTTGCCTGCAGAAATTGTTTGATCAGTGCAGGCACAGGAACTACAAGAAGTATAGAACACGCACCTGCCCCATAAGTATCTCCACCTTCGGTATGATAAACAGCACGGTGGAAACCCATGCTACAATCGAGCATCGTATCACCGGCTTGATATTTGACCACGTCCAACTTCTCGGTATCCACTGGAGGCTCTGGGGAAGGTGAAAACTGAAAGGTTTCTTTGAATTAACGTCGGCAGATGATGATGATGATGTTGAAGTGCTTGATCCTGTGCTCGACGGCTCGATCTTGGCACGCGCACCCATTTCTTCGACTTGGGTTTGTCCAGGCTGCGAAGGAATCATAATGAGGTGATATATGACTATGCCAGTGCTTGCTGCCGCGAAATCGGAGAAGAAAAGGGGAGAGGAAGTAGAGAAGCAAAGGGGACGGTCAAGTGTTCATAAGAATGTTGACGTCGGTGTTTGGCGCTCTCCTCATTTCTCACCGGAGTAATGCCGGACCGGCAATGTCACAAGATCATGTGACGAGATTTGCGCGCTTTACCCCAGGGTTCAAGGCTGGCAGGCTGTAGTTGAGCACAAGCCAGGTATACAACGGAACGAGGTCAGTAAATCAAACAGGGGCCGAACGGTTATACATTTCAGTGTCTATTTTACAAGTCCAAAGCTGCATGGACAACGAACCGGAATCAAAATCTACCATACCGAGCTTCCACCTGGTGGACTGCCCACTGTCGGACTCGGTAGACTCGGCTGCACACCAGAGGCAGGTTTCGGCGCAGCAATGCTCTCTGTCTCCTTCCTCCATTCTATCTTTTCTACCCGTACCTCTCCATCAATCAGCTGGTAAACGTAGGTTACTACAATAGGACCTTGAATGTCGAGAAGCGCGAACGAGGGCGTCGGATCACTGTTTAGCGAGAGAGAGAATGGATAGATATAGTTAGTGATGGAGAGTCAAGATAATATTAGCGTTTGTGCGTACCCGTTAAAGGCACCCGTCCATGCGCCGGTGGCTGAACCAGGGTTCACGAAGAACCGGTTGTCAAGCTCGACGGCTTGGAAACTGTCCAGAAATAAGTACATAGACCTAAGAGGGACAAAGCGCGTCCTTACACATGAGTATGCCCGGAAACCAGCACATCAACGTCCATCTGCCGAGCGATTGACCTCAGCGAGTCGATATCCCCCGTTGGTATACATTGGTGTCCATGGATGAGTCCCATTTTAATCGGACTGTGTATAACCGTCGCCGTCATTGGAAAGTTCGAGCCCTAAAATATAAGTTCAGCATGCGGTTGTAGAGGCATGTGATGAGTACGCATACAAAGTCTCAACGATGAAATGGCGGCACCTCGTCGTAGTCGCCCTTGACAACATGTACATCGGGGCAAATAGTCCGCAGGTAGTCGAACGTTTCCTTGTCACAAACGTTCCCTGTACATAGAATTTGCTGAATCTTCCCAGGTACGAGTAGCTTCTTGAATTTGAGTGGCAGATCGTGGATTCTGTGGGGGATGTGGAGGTCGCCGATGATGAGGACTAGGACCATTGTGGTGAGTGATGAGAGCCAACTTGGCCGAGCTTGCAAGTGCGTACTTTGTTTGGCTCAGAAGAAAGCGCCAAATATTTATCAATGAATCTACTACAGGTTATCTTCCTCGAGACTACACAACCCTACGAGCCTTATATCTTTTGCCAGCTGAGGAGGACTCTACCCGCTTCTCCATTTACAAGGATTACTGTAATGTAAGTCAAACGAGGCTCTTCATTTGCGGATCTTGACCGCGGTATGTTCCTTCAACTTTAGCATAACGCAAGATATTCACAGATCAAGATTACAGTTTTCGATGGCAAAACGCCAGCGTCGGACACAACGCATCGGCAGGAATCCCGCATACGTTACCCCAGCGTCAAATGCTGCAGGCCTCGACGGCGCGCATTGGACCCGAGACGAGGCCTGGAGTAGGAGGAATCGGTGTCGGACGTTTGGAGCACGATCGATGGCTCTAGGCCTGTAGGGAACATGCTGAACGCAAAGTTCAAGAGCAAGTACGAGCTTAAATGAGCGTGTACGCTGAGTTTCTCTATCCTCATTATGTTCTGGAAGTCTCTGAAATTGAACCGGTAGAGACTCGCTTTTACCGAGCTCCACCTGCACTCATCTCTGTGCACCCTCCAGGAATCGCGTACAGGTACCACAACACTCACTCTCAGCTCATTCTCTGCTCCTCCCGATTCGTCACTTGGTCCACCCTCCGTCCAATCCCTCACTCGATACCACCCCTTAGAGCTTCGTGCTCTCAAAGCCAAGTTGGATAAACTACGAGAGGAGAAGGAGTCGATCCATTATGTCGCCCGGGGGCAGGACTCGACCATCGTTGAAGGAGAGCTGAAGAACCAGGCCGGGTATCTCCACAAAATGGAGGGCACAAGGAGTCGCATGGACGCCGAACTCGTGTCGTTACAGGTATGACGCAGCTTATTGAATATTCGCGCTAATAGAGTCGTTCATTCGAGGCCTCAGCTGTGTATACCAAACATAAAAACCGTCCAACTTGTTTTTTTTTTCTTTGGTCCTGCGTTTCTCTTCATCTCTGGCGCACCTCGTTTCTTTTTCTCAGGGATCTTATTTGCCTACCTTTTCCAAGGGTTCTTGCATGCGTTTTCATGCTGACTCCCTCGGTTTATTTCTTTTCTAAATTACTGTTCTACGGGTTTCAGGCTGTTGTCGAGGATACTTGCACATCAAACGAGAAACCAATATTAAAGATTCACTATTTTATTCTGGCCGTCCTCGGGTAACCGTTACGTTTAACGAAGCCCCGATTAGTCCTCAGCTGCTTCAAAACACTCTTTCCTCTCTCGAGCAAGAAATTTCGGAAGACAACCGCCCGTAGTGAGAATCCTATTTTATCGCGATGATACAATATTACGGTATATATGTCCACCACAGCTACCTGAAAACAAGGACGAGCCCCAAGATTGCAGCACCGACGACCCATTCCAGTTCCATCATCCCTTTCTTTGGCGGCGCGGTATTCTTGGCTTTCTCAGTATT